>JANVCC010000019.1:33238837-33261234 GCA_025345505.1 Todiramphus chloris collaris | reverse complement strand
AAGTAAAAGACCGATCAGCAGTAAAAGCTACACACCTTGCAGGGAGTGGAGGGTCAGCTTTTCCAGCCACTAACCAGGAAGACCTGTGGTAGGCATATCGATATCTTTTATTGTCCACAGGAACTATATCCATTAGCACAATGTACTTGGCTTCAGGATCCACTCCCGAGAAGGAAACTCTGATCGTAGGAAACATTCTCCTGAAATAAAGGCAAAGCAGGAAATAAATACGCGGATGGAGAACAGAAACAAGAGAGCTTCTGAAAAGCTGCTAAAAGTAAGAATTATACTTAAACCACGTGGAAAAAAATAAAAATAAAAATCAAAGCATCTCTTGATTCTGCTTCAGCATGATAAAGTTAAGTCCCGTGTATCTTTAATACACACAGAAAGTGCAGCTTGAAATCAGAACGATTTTTTCGAAGAAAAAAAAAGAAAAAGAAAAAAAAGGACAACACTGAAAAAGGAAAGGAGAAACGTGCTTTTGCCTGTTATTTAAAAGTACACAACGATTTCAGAAAACAGTTCTACCTCAGGTACATAAGTCTTTAGAAATCTGGATTTTTTTTTTCATGGGATCTATACTAGTGTTAGGGAAATAGTGAAGAAATTATTTCCATAAGTATTCTCACATATTTTACATGCATGCACTTTTCACGATATTTCTGAGGAGAATTTTCAAAACTAAACTTTCCTTTCTTCGCTTAAATTTTGACAAAACGCAACTTTAAAATGCAAGCGTTCGCCATAGAATAGAAATAGCTCTAAGCGGTTTAAAATATTGTCCTTCAAAACGCACATTTTATATGGACTTTTTTATTATTATTTTTGAAAACACATGCTGACGGACGTCATCAGATGGGGGGGAAAGATAATCTCAGGGAACTACATTTATAACAAGTAACTTTGAGAATTACAAAACCCGAGAAGATATGTGGCTCCTCCAGACTGTGTTCGACCCAAACCCCATAAGTTTTACTGAAGAAATAGCGAGGCTTGAGGTGATGAGGAAGTCTGGGATTCTTTTGTACATTTTTGCAACCGAGAGAAAAGAAAACCAAGCCCTGACTGAATTCATTTCCCCACGACCCCGCATTTCCCTGTATCTTCCCCAGTCCCGCACAAATGAGCTTTTAGCCACAAACCAAATTCTTAGGAAAACATTTCTGCCCAGACGCTCTTCTCCCACTTAGCCCATCCGTGCCGCTTTCCCAAAATAAAAACCGTGGGGTTGGAGTTGGTTTTCCCTTTCCCCTACCCAAGTACAAAGCCACTTTCAGGAAGCCGCCCCGGGACTGCCTAGACTTACCTCCCGGATTTCGTGATGATCATCTCCGTACCCAGTTCGTGAAACTTGTCCCAGAGCTCTTTGGTCTCCAGGCTGCAGGAGATTTTGGCCATCTCCTCGCTGGGGATGATGGGGGTGGTGGGGATGAGAGGCTCGGTGCACAGGGACGAAGGGTTGCTGCTGCTAAAATCCCCGTGAGGGTCCAGGCTAGATAAATCACTCAAAGGCTGGGCGCAAGAGGATTTCTCAACGAATTGTTCTGCAGAGTTTGGGGATGGGGGGGAGGAAGAAGGGGGATTCAGTCAGGACGGGGCGACTGCCGAGAAAAAAAAATATTAAAAAAAAAAAACCAAGCAAACAAAAAACCCCCAAACAAAAACAACAAACAAACCAACTAGAAACAACCCAAACAAACAAAAAAACACCACCCCAAAACAAGCAGCTGTCGCTGAGCTGTTACCGCTCTGATCCAACACACCCGCAGATCCGCGCTGTTTTTCAAGGCGTCAGCTCAGCCTTTGACGGCAGCGATGGTGATTTTTCGGAGATTAGCTCCAGGAGGAGCCCGGCACGGCGCCTCTCCCAGGGAGAGCTGCCCGGGGGGTGGCGGGGAGCAGCGCGGTCTCGGCCGCATCACCGCTCGGCTCTTCCCGGCTCCGCGGGGAGCGCGGAAGAGAAGGGCGGGCCCTGCGCGCTACACCCCGCTCCCCCCCCACTCCCAACCGAGCGTTTCCACAGAAAGGTCACCAGTTCTCATTAAAACGGGAGCGCTCGTCTCCGAAGGGCTGCTGAGGTCCGGGGTCACGCTGTGGGCTGCTCCTAAATTTCGGCGATGGCAGAGGGCGTAACACTGAGAAAAGAGCCCAAGCGCGGTCGCGCATGTTCCGCGCTTCCTCCGCGGGGAAACGAGCTAACACTAACTCAATAGCGGGCGCGGAAAGCCGGGTCTACCCTGCCTCCCAGCCGGTTTGCTGAGGATGAACACGGAGAACCAGGCTCCGGGCGAGCTGCGTGCCGAACCTGCGCGGAGGAGGTGGCTGCGCCGGAGCGGTCGCTGCCGCCCGTCGCGGCTGGCTCCCGCCGGCTATCCAACCCGTCCCCGCCGGCTATCCAACCCGTCCCCGCCGGTCCGCAAGCCCCGGGAGACTTTGAGGGGACTTCAGCGACTCTCCTCTACAGGTTCAGCCGAAGGACAGGAGACAGCGTTGCTGCGGGGGTCTCAGCCCCGGTACCGGGATGCGACACCGAGAAACGGGAGAGAACAAACACGCTCTGCCCCTACAGACGGAAGATTTCGCCCACATCTCCAGTTAATAAAAGCCAAATTACAGGCAGTCGTTTCCCTTCGATTTCTAATTGAATGGACTGGGGCAATGAGTTAAATAAATAAACAAAGAGTTGAACGACTGCTTTCAGAAAAAAAATAAAGAATTATGAAAGCTAACAACATTCAACAGGAGACCGTGTAGATATGTCAAGTGAAAATACTACAACATTCCGGCCTGCATTACCGCGTAGACTGAAAAATAAAGTTTATAATGCCTGAACTATGTGAAATCTATTAAGTCAGTTGATTAGAAGGAGCAGACACTGAGAGAGCTACCTTTTCTAAATCACTGTGAAATTGAATATAATATTCTTTATTGGTGCCCTGAAATCTTAATACGTTTCAATTTTTTAGTTTTCTGTGAACTCTTGCGTACGTGCAAGGACCACAAGCTGCAGGAAATGCAGGGGAACAGGGGACCATGCTAATGGTTTTTAAAAGCCTTCGGGAATCTTAATAGAGGCGACCGAATAAAAGTGAAATCACTTACCCGAAAATCGCGAGGATTTAGTATAAAAATCCTCCCAGTTGATGTAGAGTAAAACGTCTATATGTGCCTACGTCAAAGAGCCATGGAACGCAGGGATTTTCAAGTCTACGTACAAGTTTTACTACCCCTTGTAAGTTTAGGCACAATACCAGAGATTCCCTTAGTTTACTTCAAAAACATAGACGCTTTACAATAAATATTTGAGAGGTTCATTTCATACCAGCGAGGAGAAATAGAACTACCGTAGGCTGTGAGATTATTCTACGAATGGCGAAGCTGGATAAATGAAGTGGCAGGAATTTACAATTTAGAATGTTAGAATTATGCTCGAAAGGGCCTCTCCTGAAAACGCCGGTAGGTAACAAGACGACTTATCTAGCTTTGGCTGGGTGGCTTTATCCTTCTGCAGGGAAAACCCGCCGCTGCCCGAACTGCCTGCTAGAGCTTCGAGGCTGAGCCCGAGCGGAGCGCCCGGCGGATGAACGGACAGACTGATAGGAGCTCCACGCCCCACGGACATCGACGACCACCCCCGTCCCCACTCACCCAGCGGCTTGATGGTGCTCTCGGAGGACTCCTTGTCCTTGGAACTGCTGCTCGACATCAGGGCGGCGATGGAGAAGGCGTTGGCCCGGGAGGAGAGCTGAGGCTTGGCGGGGGGCGGTGTGTACTCCATGGCTAAACGGCGGAGAAGCGGTTCGGCGGGAATACCAGGGATAGTGCAGTGAGGTCGCCGGGAAGGGCTCTGCGCCCGGGTGGGAGCACCGTGAGTGGCGAGGCGGGGGTTACTAGGAGCGCTCTGCGCCGGGCACTGCCCGGGCTACGGTACCGGGGGTTATCGGGAAGCGCTCTGCGCCTAGACGGGAGAACCGGTGGTAGAGGAGCCGTGTTACAGGGAAACTCTCTGCGCCTCAACTCTGCGCGCTCCTCCGCCTTAACGCGGGGCCGCGGAGATCCTATCGGCCGTCGGCCAATCCGCAGCGGGACACGTCAAGCGCCCCGGCCCGGCCGCGACGGAGGGGGCGGAGGCGGGCATGAGGAGGAGGAGGAGAAGAAGAGGAGGAGGAGGAGGAGGTCTAAGCCCGCCCGCGGGGTTGGCAGGGGGCGGCCGGCCCTCGACGGGCTCCCAGACGCCGCTGCCCCCTTCGGGCACCCTAGCCCCGCTCCCCGGCTGTGTTTCGGGGTGCGTCCCCCGCTCCTTTGAGCCCAGGGTGGGGCTGGGAGGGAGGGACAGGCCATACGGCCGGGGATGCTCCCGGAAAGGTCGCTGAGCTATTTGCTTTGTCGAGGCAAGAATCAGTGGAGAGATGCTTGAAAGAAGGAAAAGAAATTGTTGTTTCTTCTCCTGTGTGACAATTTTCTATTTAAAATTCAAAATTTAAAAGATCACAACTTTAAAAACTTTTTTTTTTTTTTTTTTCATCGTTGTGAACCTTCTGCTGGGACAGAAGGTTCCTTAAGGCTGACTGTGCACTTGGTTTTCCTGCACTGGATCCCAAATATTGTCATCCCAAACAAATGTATTCACTCACACCGACTCCAGGTGAGACCCTTGCTGGGTTTCTATCCCAGACAAATCAGTGAGTGGGCCACTGGTCGTGCAGTTTTCTTCAACTGCATTTTATCGGCTCCACCAGACTAGAGGGTGTTGATCAAGCACACCGAACAGAGAGAAAACCAGGACGGGCTGATGCTGCCAATGAGCAGATTATTCCAAGGCAGTGATTTAAGTAAATTGCTTACCAGTACACTTTCAAACACATCATGTAAGCATCCTCCCATAAATAAAACCAAAACAAACAGGGCATTTAACTTTAAATAAGAAGTGGACTGAAAATATTCTCCAGCTAAAACGACTCCAGAGGACTCGCAAATTTTTCACTGGAGTTCCAACTTCTAAACCTAGAACAGAATACGAGACGCTTTTAATAGGCAGATTTGTGCCAAGAGCCATGCTGCTGGAAGGACTACGCCCGGTTAGGTACAGATCAGTGCTACTCCTATACCTGCTTTCATTAATAGGGAGAGAGAATTATTTGGGTTACCTCTCACAGCCGGTGAAGTGGGAAAGACGAAATAGTGCCTTAATGGCTTTGAAATGAGCGAGAACCAACCGCAGTTTGGCTTTTATTACCCAATTTTGTTGATAGATAGAATATATATCTATCCTATCGCCATAAGGACGCGTATTTAGAGACGCCTGACGCGTTTGGCAGAGGTATGAGAATTTCGGCGTGGTTCACAGTGCTTCGGGGGCCCGGTCTCGCCTAAGGAGTAAGCCGGCAGAGAGTGGCGTCGGGGTAGAGCCCAGTCAGCCTCCGCGGCCGGGCATGATCCCGGGGATGAGCCCAGTCAGACCCCGCTCATGGACCAGAATCGCCTCTTCCCAGAGTGAAAACGAGATGAACGATTCTCCTGACACCAATCCCGAGAAAACAAACAAAAAGCCCCCAAAACGCTTTACTCCGAGAGACATCCTTCCTTTTAACAGTCCGATTTCCCCCCGGGATAGCCCCACTCCTGCAACCGCTCCCGGAGTCTGAGGACGAGGGTCCCGGGTTTCTGCCCTGCCATTCCCTTGGCCCCACATTGGAAAGAAGGGTCCGGCCTGCCTAAAAAGAAAGCCAAGTGAGGGTAGAAATAGAGGGTAGAAATAGACGGGAATTCTTCTCTTCACCTTCCTTGTGGTGGTGGGGGTGCCTAAGTTCTCTTTGGTTTCCTACCTCCTCTATGCACCGCTCAAATAAGAAAAATAAAAAAGCCAAACTCCTGGCAAAGTAACAGCGCAGATCCTGCCAAAAAAAAAAAAAAAAAAAAAAAAAGAAATCCCCCTGCTTAGTTTCTTTTCCGAGCAGCCAGGTCGTAACATACCTGTCCCTATAGCAAAGGCTCTTCCTGGCGTGCCCGACCCGTCGGGGCTCAGGGGAGGGGGGCGGCGGGTGGCGGTGAATATTCCGGTGTTGCCCGCGCCTGGCTGGAAAACACCGACGTGCGGGGATCGGCTCAGCCCCGGGAGCTGCCGCAAAGCTTGGATTCCTTTTGCCCGTCCGCGGGATTTCCAGCCCCGCGGAATAACCGGTCATTGCCTTTGGCCGGGGGAAGAAGGACTCCGAGCCGGCGGGGGAAGGGCTGCGCGGTGAGAGGGCTCGGAGCGGAGAGGAGCAGCTCGGCGGGCGAGGGGGGAGATCGAGGCCGCGGCGCGGCCGTGGGGCGAGGACCGGGCTGGAGATCGCTCCCGTGGGTGAGGGACCGGCCCTCCGGACTCGTGCGGGTCCCTGCTGCGTACCTGCTCGATCAAAAACCCGGTATGGGAAGAAGCCGGGGGCTTCGTTTTGTTCTATTTTAAACAGGGTCCGTCCACACGGGATGGCTCGTCTTTGCTCAGTTAAGCCATGTCATTTTTTCGCCCTATCCCACGAGAATCTTTGCTTCCTCAGTTTTCTCCTCGCTCCGCTTCCGATAAGGAAATGAGCCTTGTCTAGACGTCCAGATCACCCCCTCCTGCCCCGTGGCAATGAATGGGGCTCGGGTCCAGCCGCCTAATCCTCGCTGCGGCTCCTCGGCAGGGGCCGAGCCGGGGACACGCGGATCCGCTGAACCGGGTGGACTGAGAGCCCGGTTCCCCGTGACTGCTCTGCCACCCTTGCCCGTGACCCTTTCCGAGCATGTGAAGGGGCTTTCAGTGACTGTGGCGGGGGGTGCCGGACACACACCACGGCCCCCGTGCTCTCAGTCTCGGGCTCTGCTTTTCTAAGCAAGGGGATGTAATTAATAACCCCCTGCGGTCCCTTCCCGGGGGACTGCGGCCGGAGCAGCCGGTTCCCGCCGCAGCTGGGCAGAGGGCGGCTGTGCCCGCTGTACCGACCCCACTCCCGAGAGCAGTTACAATCTCTGCTGCACCCGAGCAGGGCGGTTGCCCCGTATGAACCCGTTTAAATTACATCCTTCATTATACCTTTATCCGTATATAAAGAACACGCCACGTACAACCCAGCTTGTTTTCTATCTATCAAATTCATGTGTTTGTCACTAGTGGCAGAGTCATTTCATTAGGCTTCATTACGCTTTCAAAGTACCTTTTTTTTCCACCCTCCTTTACGTAAAAAGTTCTTTGCTGCCTTATGCTCTGTCAAGAAACAGCGTGCGGGTAATCGCTTCACACCTCGTTGCGCTCCTTCAGCTCCCGGCTTTAACTGGGACTAGATCTCAGTTTCACCGTCAGGTTTCAAACAGGGAGTTTACAACCCTCCTCCAAAACGTCTCTCTGATCCCTGAAAAGCAAAGGTGAAAACCTGATCCCGTGAAAACGATGAGCACTGCTTCTTCCCAGCTTTTCCCCCAGCTATCCAAAACCATGACAGAAATGAGACAAGACGGACAGAAACATGCAGAAACCCGCGTCCTGCCGAGCAGGAGGGATGGTTGCAGGTGTGCCTTTGCTTGGATGACATGAGCTCCGACCCTGCATGTTTTGCGCGTCCACGCAACAGGGCCGGCGGGCAGGGTGCGCGGAAAGAGGCTCAGAGCGTCCGGGGGACAACGCTTATGTTTTAATCAACCGGTTCCCGCAGTGATGGAAAGGGATCACCGCTCTTCTTTTTCTGTTTGATTTTGTTTGATTGTTTGTTTGGGGTTTTTTTTTGGTGGTTATGTTTTTGGTTTGTTTTGTTTTGGTGTTGGGTTTTTTTTGTTTTTTTTTTTTTTTTTTTCTCTCGCAAAAGCCTCCAAGCCGTAGGGACAAAGCTGTGCTCAGCCCCGTGGTGACACCCGTGGGGTTGTGTCCCGAAACCGGCCTCGGCTGCTATTTGCCCGCAGAGAGCAGCTAGCTGAGCCGACACTCGCTCCTCTCCCGGTGCGATAACCTGGCATTTGCATCGCATCCCTCCTCCCTCGTTATTTCCCTGTCTCCCTTCCGAAACTCTCGTCTGTGCAGAAGGCAAGGCACACCCCTTTTAATTAGAGGGGACCCTCCGGGTGCTCGGTGCCGAGACACTCCGCCTTTTCACCCCGACCGCTTGTCGCCCGGTGCTGCCGGGAGCTAGTGCCCGACCACCGCCCGCTGCACCGTAACCCGCAGTGGTGATTTTTGGCTTGAACGGCTCCGGGGGAGAGCAGTTAATTTTTTTTTTTTTCTTATTTTTTTGTTCCCCCTTGTAGTTTAAAACAGATTGTGTAAAGGATCGTATTTTTTTTTTTCACACGGGCAGGGTCGCAAGAGCGCCTGGTCACTTCTTGTAAGCGCATCCCTACTTTACAAAGCGACGGCTACGGGGCTCCCCAGCCTTGCTCGTTTGCAACCTTACACGATTATCAGCTCTGCTTTCAGACTTCCTTTCCTTTTCTCTTTCCCTTTCCTACTCTGTTGCACGTAATTATATTGGTCTTTTCTCCAGACTCACCCCCTCTTTGCGCTCCCCTTTTTCGGAGCAATCCCGTCTCCCAGCACTATTTCTGCGGCGGAGGTATTTTCTTTCTCACGCCCTTCCCTTTCCGAAAAGAGCCGATCCAGCAAGGCAGAAGCCCAGACCCCGTTTCCCAACAAAAACATCTCAATGTCACCTACACCGAGAAGGTGGCTTCTTGGGAGCAAAATGCGAGGCATTTTAAACCCATTAGGCATCTCCCAGATGCAAATCCAATGGTGGAAAGAAAAAGGCTCTATTAAGACCCGAGGGCTGACAATTAGATTATAGTCCAATTGCCAGTGGATAATGTGCTAAAAGCTTTCCCACTTAGTGTAACTCCTCTCTGAAAATTATTCACACTTTGCAGGCGGCTGCACTCCGGAATGGGAAACGTCTTTGTCCAGGGAGAGCGCGAACGGCCGGGCACAGCTCAGCACGGACACATGGACAGACAGACACAGTCAGAAGTATCATTAAACACATTCATCCTGATAAAAAGCCATATAGAAACTACGTTGCTGGTGCAAGCTTTGGAGAGCGTGTGCGCGCGCGCGCACACATGCCACAAACGCGCAAGTATAGATGTATCCATAGGTGTATCAACACCCATTCAAACGTGTGTGACTATATATATACACACACATATGCAGTACAGATACGATATGATACACACTGGAGATGATTATACTTTAACAGCCTTTTCATGTGCAGAAAATACTTTCATATAAACCTAAAGTTTACACTTAATGGAAGAGATCACATTTTTATTTAAAAAAAATAATGTGAGTTTGGGTACCCACTGCTTTTTTTTTTTTTTTTTTTTTTACAGGCAAGGGATGCTTCACAGTGTCTGGTCAGCATCTCATCCCACTACAGTGGGTGAGGAAGATGTGCCCTGGACTGGGGGGGAGGTCCTGGGGTCCCCATGGCAAGAGGCAGGCAGGGCCTTCCTGCCTCCTTGTAGCGTGGGACCTCCTTTCACATTATATGTACCAGAAGTCATGAGTTGTTTGGGTTTTTTTTTTCAAAACAAAAATTAACACACAAGCTTGTCTTGCTCAGATTTCCCAAAATGATTTAACTGAAAACAAAAGTAAAACATGTCATTCTCAACAGCACCCAGAATACTCAAGACCTATGCAATGCACCACATGCCTGCAGTGATCAAGTACCTGCTTCATTTTGGGGTTTAAAACAATATTTAGCAATGTTATGAAAAGCCCCATGATCTTTAACACTATTTTTATAGATCAATTTCATGCTCAGTTTCAAACCAAAATCCTTAAGAACATTTCCACCTGTTTTGCAGAGTTAGAGGAAATATAGACTCATAGAATCCTTTAGGTTGGAAAAGATCTTTAAGATCATCAAGTCCAACCATTAACCCAGCACTGCCAAGTCCACTGCTAAGCCATGTCCCTAAGCACCACATCTACCCAACTTTAAAATGCATCCAGGAATGAATATGCATTGAAATAACTGGTAGAACTAAGCAGAAAGGCTTGTTGGAGAGATGGATAGGTTCAGAAAAGCTCCTTCAGAGGTCTTAAAATAAATAAATAAATAAACCCAAAACAGAAAATACAAAATTTTCTATTTACAGTCCAGCTACTTAGCTGGAGGGGACTGAATTTCTATGACTTGCAAAAGGATCTCTTAGCCTGGTTTCTTTACACACAAAGCACTTCAGAAAGCTCTTAAATTTATCAATCCCAAAACATGACTTGCTTAGTGGATGGGAATATTATTCAACGTGAAAACTGTGTGTGTATGGATACATCTCTGTACACGTATGTCTGCAGTACTATACATTTAAACTTACCCAGTGGTGCTTTTCTTAGGTGCCTTCCATGAACAAGCAACCTGCAATCTGCCACAGTGCAAGATTTACTGTAAACTGAAACCACTTCTTTGAACCAAAATTTTAGTGGAAAACAAGACTTCTGTATTTTGGTGCTCTCTAAAACAAAGATATAATAATGGATGTCAGCAACATGGAAGCTGTTTGCTGGAGCATCTGAAAAAAATCTCTTCTAGTTCATGACTTTTGAAGTATCCCTGAAGTTATCAGGTCCTGACAGGCATCTGTACGTCTGTCTATTTTTCTGTCCCTAGGGACAGGACTGAGCTGATTCCTGACTTTCAACTTGAAGATGGAAGTCAAGATGTCGTTCCTGGAAGACTGCAAGTTTGTGATGGCTTGCTCTCCTTTGATCAGGTATTGTGGTCCTTCCAAAATTTTGGCCTTGCAGTTTCCAGAAGATCTGGCCCTGTGATTGTTTGTTGGTTGAAGCAAATCTCTGGCTACTGAGAGATGTGATTGTGCAGTGGGACTGCACAGAAAAAGTACTCAAACTCCTGAAATGATGTTAATGGGCTGGGGTTTTTATGGTATCTGTGACAGATATTACAAGTGAATCTGTCTTAATTTAATTTTCTTCTAGACTACCTCAACTTTTTCCATATTTCATATTTAATTTTCAAAAAAATATTTAATTATTTAGCACTTTTAATTATGTAACTGGAATTTAAAGAGGTCTTTTCTTTGCTGTTTAAAAATTTTTGAAAACTGCATATTTAAAAGATATTAATAAACAATACATCATCAATTAAAAGGTTTTAGAATAAAGTCAGCTAAATACAGTATAGAAGGAGCTTTTTTTGTTGTTTTTTTTTAAGTAAATAATTCAGACTTTACACAGCACTCAATCTGGAGATGATCATATGTACATGATGAGAAAGGGCAATTTTTTCCCTCAACTTTCGCAGGCCTTGAATTGGTAGGAGAATTTCAGAGCTGCCTGTAATGGCGATATGAAAATACGAATAGCGGGAAGTGTGGAGAAGAATAGAAACCTCAAGAACTAAGAAAAAAACCCAATTTCTGGCAAATGCTAAACCTTTTTTTTTTTTTTTTTTTAACATTTTCTGGCAAATGCTAAATCTTTTTTTTAAAAAAAAAAAAAAGTAGAAGAGTCTTTGGTTTCGGGTCTCCAGTTTGAGATGTCTTAGGTGCTACTTACTTCATCTAGATTTATAGTTCCTTGACACTTCTTTTGTTGTGTCCAAAGTTTTGTCCCAAAATATCCAAAGCTAAGAACCTAAAATTAGAGACTGCCTTTGAAACTGCCGACCTCTGTGTATTTTCCCTCTGGGAACATACAGCAGAAGGAATACGCCCAAAGTGAATGAGTGTAGCTTTGAGGGACAGCAGTAGAAAGGATTTAAAAAAGACTATCAGCCATTTTGCAAAAACTTCAGTGGATGCTTTTCTATTTTTGCTTGGTCCCGTGTCTACATTTTGTGTCTCACCATCCTTCCTGGTAGATGTAAAGGAAAACGATAGTTTAAAAACAGCAACAACAAAAAATGTTAGCAAACAAGGAGATAAAAGGTGAATGTCAAACAAAGATGATTTCATTTCTGCCTGGTGAGCTGAGGAAGTGAAAAGAAGCATTGTCATTTACAACTCTCCCAGATCATACAGAGCAGCTTGTAATAGAGCCTGTTATATGGTCTGGGAGCAGCACTGCTGTCACCAAGAAACAGCTCCAGCAGCCTTCTGCTGTCTGAAGCCTTACAGCCATGATCACAGCCACCTAACGTGCAGATAGGGCCGTACGGCCAGACCTGTCAGGCTCCACAGATGGGGCTGCCAGATATTCCTGGCTTATTTCCACACTGTAAGGATGGAGGGAGAAGCATTCCCCCACCATAGCATGGTGAAAGGCATCGCTTTTGCTTATTTCAACAGTATGGGGAACAGGATTCGGGGTACTCTGTCATGAAGAGATTTTTTTTTTAAATTTTGTTTTAAGCCTGCAATTTCAAAAGTATTCAGGATTAAGGTTTGGAGAACATATTGCAGTACCTATAATTTCTGTTGATTTATCTGGCAACAGCTAAGCTTGCAGAGGGAAACTAAGCTTATTGGACATAACATGGTCATAACTAACATTGGAGGAAAGCAATTCACAAGTAGGTGCAATTCTCAGCCTATGCTTTGCTGGAAGGCTGTCACTGAAAGGGTTTTCATTTCAGCAGCATGAAGACAACTGTACAAGCTAAGGGCTTCCTGCCCTGCCCAGATGGGTTCACAGTAGTAGCCAGCTTGCTTCCATTAGTTATATCAAAGCGAGGAAACCAATCAACCTGGAATTCATGCTATAAAACGTGGCTAAAAGCCAGGTAGGTTACCATCAGCTTTTAGGCAATCAGAGTTGAAAATCTGGCCCCTTTAAAGTTAACAGTTCATTTAGTGTGGTTCAGAGAAGAACTTGAACCAATACTTCAGTTCAACCTCACCAAGCCTCTCAGTGAGTTTTCGAGCTTAACTTGTTGACTGTAGTACAGTATTCATGGTTGATCTTAAAGCTTTTAGCAATAATGATTGTGGTAATGAAAATAAAAATCAATTAGGCTTCTGTGTGACAGAAATTAACATTTTCCTACAACAGCCATGAGATTATTATGGTTTTATATTTAACATAAATAAATGTGTAGTTTTTGTTAATGAAAAACATTGTATAATCTTAAAGAATATTAAGAATCTTGTAATGCTTGACCTTGTTATTTCAAAATACATCTCAATGAGAGTAAATAAGTGTAAGCCTCAAGTGTTCTTGCAGGATACAAAGTGGAGATGGGTTTTTTGAAATACAGGAAAGTTTTACAAAATTTGACAAAACTGTGAAGCACAAATGAAGCAAACTTAACTCATCTAATAGAATAATACCTTGGTGCACATACTGAGTAAATAATGAATAAATATAGTTATACATATAGTTTATAAATGCATAGAAGTCATGTACATTAGATATCTTAGGGATAAAAGCAATGAGAAGTAAAAAGGTGTGAAAACAGTTCCTTTCCACCAAAAGTGGTGATGCTTCCTACCACCTATCATGCACCTTATTTTTTCCATGGCAGAGAAAATTCCTAGGAAATTATTATTTAAAATATGTTACAATAATATATTTCAAGTTTTTCATATTTTACATTGTCACTTTTCATCAAGTTAAGGAGTTAAACAAGATCTTGGGTCTCACACAAGTTGAAGTGAGTGCATTCTCCTTAGAAGTTCATGGCACGTCCCCTTTTTCTATACCTAAGACTACTTTCCTCTTCCTTTTACAGAAACTCTTGAGCAAGTATAGAATATAGAACCTTGTGCATTTCTCTGTTTCAAAGACAGCTGCCAAAGTACTGTACAAGAAATAAAGTTTTAATAATTTTTCTTCCTAGAATGATCTGAGGCCTGGCACTAAGACAAACCTTGTCTCTCAGGTTTGAAACACTTGGCTGTAAATGATTATGTGGAAAGTGATATTTACCTTAATAGAGCACAAAAAATACTAAAACTGTTGACTGTGATTAGTGTGGATATCCTAAAAAGGCCTAGAATAAATGAGAATTGAAAACTCCCTTTAGCCTAACAAAACAAATTATATGGATTTACTAAGCAGGTAGTAAAGCAGAGGTTGGCACTGTAAAAGAAGGATGAAGGAGAACAGTAGATTGTAGGAGAGGTGACCGGGGATGGCAGTCTGGACAAAAATTAGTGAGTCCTTTGAAACAAGTATTTTATATCAAAAAGGGAAATCCAAGGTTAATTCTGGCAAACAGACATCTGACACTTGGTACCAGAAAAAAAATTAAGAGCAAAGGGATGAGAGAGAGAAGATTTGGCGCCAAGTCCCAGGGTTGAAAATACTTGATGGGGGAAAAAACCAAAATGAAACAAAACAATCCTATAGTGGTTTAGGCACAGCTAAGCTTCCACAGCTGTAGCGATGCCTCCACCCTTCCTTGGCAATGCCATGTTTGCTCTTGATAAGTATGAGATGGTAACTAGAATGTAAGACTGGAATTTACTAGGCTTAGACTCTACCCCAGAATTGCAACTGGTCTGTCTTCCTGAGCTTTGCTTTGCTTAAAACTGAGTGCAATGATACCAGCTTGCTCTATTAAAGGCTTTGGAGTCTGCTGGTTAAGAGCACCATACTGAGAGTTGGTATTAGCACTGCTTACAAAATAGCATTTGGAAGACAGCTTCATTTGTAGACTCTGCCAGAGCTCTAGAGCTCTAACACAGGACAAGACAGAGTCTGTTCTTAAATCTGGCATTGCTACTCGCTAACAGCCAGTGATGACACTATTGTATTCAATTAGTTCAAATTTCAGAAGGCTTTCGTAATATTTTTGTTATTGAAGCAACCAACATTTGAACCCTTTCCCAAGTTCATCTTCAAAGGTTTGTGAGCCTTTTGTATCTATGTGTTCCTAGGGATCGGGAAGAGCACTTCTTATGTTTAACATACACTCATGTTTTCAGCAAAAGAAAGGCCACATGAAATATGTCACTTAATATTTGTAACCTGCATGGTATCCTTTTCTTCAGCTTGACAGGGGAGATTATGCCCACAAATAAACATTCCCAATAGTATATTTGGGCTCTTACCACTTGGCATCTGTCAAACAACTTGCCATCAGCTTTCTAAAATTGACAGTTTCAGTAGATTTCTGCTAAACGTTGAAAAATGGTTTCACTGACCTCATCTCTATTGAAGATTCAGACAGCAGCTGAGGCAGCTGTCCAGTTTGCAGTAAAAGAGAAGAGGAATTAACCCAACAGCAATTGAATTTGGAAATGTCTTTAGAGAAGCCACTGACTGCTGCAGGAAAGGGAGTATTACTTAGTTCTGCTGTCACTAAAATGGATGCCATGTGCTAATCTACAGTGACTGATCCTTCTCTAATGTGTGACCTGAGCACTGGAAAACTGAATGTGCACAGACTGCAGTCACAAGCCCAACACAATGGTCACCATTATTTTGCTGATCTTCTCCACTAAAACCTGAGTATATACAGTTTGGAATAACATGTTAACCTTGGTA
Organism: Todiramphus chloris collaris; assembly: GCA_025345505.1. Lineage (NCBI taxonomy): Eukaryota > Metazoa > Chordata > Aves > Coraciiformes > Alcedinidae > Todiramphus > Todiramphus chloris. Next base: position 33,245,828 of record JANVCC010000019.1, on the reverse strand, counting down.
TTTCTTGTCTGGCTCTAGGCTGTGCTCTTTTGCCTGAAAATTTGTGTATGTTGTGCTTTCAGTGGTGCTGATGGTGGAATTACAGGAGCAGCACAACTTGTCCCACCAATAGTGGTGTGGGTGGTAGTGATGGGGGCTGGAGAAGCAGATGGATTTCTGATGTATCCCTGTCACTTACCCTGTTTTTATTCTATCGACACAAGGCTGGAGAACCAACTGTCATGGGAATGAGAGGGCTTTCACAGAAAATCCAGAACCAAAAAGAACCAACTTCTGAGTGCGTCTAAAGTGAATAAGTGAGACTTGCTACAGGGGGGTAGTGCAGAAGGGAGATTGTGCATACAGAGGAAGAAAGGAAGGGTTAGTCCTTTTGAAAGTCATCTTTTCTCTTTCCTGTCTCTTTTTTAAAGAAAAGAATTTGCAGTTTCTTCAAGCACTGCCTAGGTCATCTGAATGGTATCTCATGGCCATCACAGGCAGCCTGCAGTCCTTGACACCTGTAACTCACTGTGGTTCTCATTTTATTTACAACATTTTTTTTTTACAGAAAAGCGATTCCTGCTTTGAAATGCCATCTCTCTCTCAGAGCACACAAGTTTGGAGGTAAAGCTGAAACATCATCACATTCAGCCCTAGATCCAAAGGAGTTGCAAACCCAGCAATCATTCTGCTACGTTCCTCCTGTGGTGTGTTACTGTTTTATATTCTTAAGCTGCTGTTTAGCTGGACCTTGGCTAACGTGCAGAGTTACTGATGAATTTAGCTCAGCTATCCACAGGAAACATGCCATACATGATCTAGCAAAGACGGGGTCATTTCAGCAGTTAACTATATTCCTGAACTGAGTTCTCGGTATCTTAAAATAACCCCTCCTCAGAGGCATAAATCAAGGGGGAGAGACTGCAGCAAATTCTTTTGCAGCCAAAGAGTGAATTATACTAAGAGTCTGTCCCTAAACTGGTCACATTTTCTTCGTTGACTGATATGACAGACACCAGAAACTGCAGCTCCTCACAAGGCAACTTACCTAAGTCCTTTCAACATGCTCATCACTTTTATCCCTGAGCCTCTGTGTATCAACAGGTAGTGGGGATGTGAAACCATCATCATCTGTCTCCACTGAAGAAGAGGCTGGCCTGAACAAAGCACATCTACTTTGAATCTCCTGGGGAGGAAGGAAGGGACTTGAGAGACATAACAGAGCTGATGAAACTTGAGGACACTGGTGCAGGCTTTTCCTGTGGAAGGAAAGACTTCATAGCTGTCTCTGCATATGGAACCCAGATTTTACAAAAGCTGGGTTCCCTTCTTCAGAAGAGACACAGAAACCAGATTTACTATCTGTTCAGCAGACTTCATATTAATCTGCCACACTGATACCAAGTAGCTTTAGACTGGTCTAGGTGTGGTCCTGTTTGAAGACTTATGGTGAAGCTCCTAACAAACTGGATTAGCTATCCAAGTGCCAGAAACTGGAAGAGGTTTAAATTCTTATGTATGAGATAAGAGTACAGCTGAAGGTGATTTTAATCCTTCTAGTTTAATTTGAATTTACCCTTTTTTTTTTTTTTTTTTAAGTTTATGACAAATGAAACAACTGCATAAATGTGTGTAATCAAAGCAAGGAAGTACATGTCAGATCTTACAAAACTGTGTTTACTGAGGACCAGGCCATTCCTCTATGATATGAGGGAGCAAGCAGTATGTACAATTTAGGTACAATTTCTCAAGAGCATATATTGAAGGGGGCATAAAAAAATCCCAATAAAAACTTTGTATAAAGTAGCAGAATCTGTGATGACTGGTCACCCACAGATTTATGTCTTGTGATAAAGTTTGGTATGTCAACAATTATCTAATAAGAAAGAGAACCAAGTCATGCCATAATTCTTTCATCAATGGAGGCATAAAGAGAATCTCTGCCTCCTATATTAGTCTGTCTGTGTTAAGAAAACAAGTATACATTGCATATCATTGACATACTGTCCTTATTTTTAGGCAAAATTGAACTGGCCAAGTAGTTCAGAAGTTTTGTTGGAGGAAGGGTGGAATGGTTAGACAGACAGAATTGCTTGAGCCCTGCTTCCTTATGGAAGCCAGTTTTACAAAACAGGCAACAAACATAGTTTCCTTCATGGTAATTTCACAACAATGAAGCATATCTGTTTTGTAAACAAAGACAGAATTTTAGGGTCAAAAAATTCTGGAAGAGACGTTAAGATGTCTTGCAAACTGCCTGTGTGTTCAGTGTTGAAGATGAAGGTCCTACAGGTGACTTACTACATTAGACCTCCTTCAATTGAGAGATACTAAAAGCAAATTGCATAGTGTCCATGTCAAGTGAGGGTAGGAAGAATCAAAAGACCCCATGGGCAGGGCAAGTGCAGAAATCCTGGCTGCTATTTCCCCTGTTGTTTCATAGCCTACGGTTCTGGGGTAGAAAACAGGCAACATGAATAAGGTAAAATCACAGCACTTCAGGCACTTTCCCTGCTTTTTGTGGCTTGACCAGCATGTGGTTATAAAAAAACCCCACCAAACAAACAAAAGCCAACCGACAAACAAAACCAACCAACCAAAAAAAAATCCAAAAAACCAAAAAAAACCCAAAAACCCCAAACAACCCCTCAAATTGTAGAAGTGGGAATATTTTGTCCTTAGCAGCAGTGAAGAAACCCATATAACTTATCTAATATGTCAGCAGATTATTAGCAGCAGACCTGACCCCAGTTGGGTGGGTACCGCATCTATGCAGAAGTATAATGGTACAGAGAGAAACATAATGAGAACCAGACTGAGCTGCAGCGTGGCTCACACAGAGAAAGGGTTTCTTTGCAAACATTGTGATGTATCAAGGAAGTGAAGCCTTTTGTGAGTCAGCAGCAGTAGCATCACTAGTGTTCCCTTGGAGGGACACTGATGAAATGGCTAATGAACCAGCACTGTAAAGGATGAAAAAGGCACTACTATATCATCTGAAGCCTTCCCCTGTGAATCATGGGAAGGCTCAACTTGCTCTCTGGTTTCAAATGGAGCTTTAGAGCATTTGGGAACTGAATCTGCAGTTTCTTTTCACAGAAGTCCTCAGAGCTTTGTGGAGCAGCAAATGCTGTAATACAACGAGCAGGCAGAGTGAGCAGAAAAGTAAAGACTGCTTTGGATAACTAGCCTGTTAAAGTACTTCTTGCAGAGGTGTGGGAACTGCAGAAAAAGCACCAGAGAACTAGTTACATCATCATATGACATGCATCTTTGACATGTAATATACTGTTCTGTTTTCCCCCTCAGTTCTTGTCTGTGGCTACGTATATGCAGGACTTGGCACTGTGGACAGTTCTCCACCTTTGTGCTCTAATAGCAGAAGAATTTATCAGTGTACATTAGTCCTGGTTCATTAGTGGGCCCTGTGTAGTCCATTGCGCTGTTGAAGTGCCAGTTAGTAGAAGCAGCATGAAGAAAAGATGATCAGAGTTCTAAGTGGAACAGACACTGGGTATTGCACATGTTTTTTTCCACGTTTCAACCAACATCTTCAACCAGGACAGGAAGGCAACGGAGTGCCATGTAAAATTGTAAAATTTCAGGGCAATGTACACACAACTTTTCTTTTAATGAGTAATTAATGCAGGTTCACAGAGAGATGATGCTGGTATTAGCCAGCTCATGCCATTGAACTCCGCTGGAACGAAATGTAAGCTTTATAGTTAAGCAATAGCATTATGTAAGTATTTGTATAGCAAGGGCAGCAGGGTAAATACCATTCATGGTAAATACCATTCATGAGCCATGGATATTCGTCTGAGAAAAAAAAAAAAAAAATAGAGCACATTATCTTCTTACTACCTGTACAGAATTAAAAAAACAAACCAAAATAGTTACATGTGACTGTAGCAGAAATATGTATCACCAGGTCTAGTTAATGAAAAAGATGATGGTGTTTTGTTGAGTATATGCAAATACTGAACAGTATTGTGCCTTCTAGAAAGCAGCCATGCAGAAGTAGGAAGGGATGTCCAAGAAGTCCATGAGAGAAGGACTTTGTGTTTCCAACCTCCCTAGACTACAGTGAAATTCAGCTGAGTTTGGACCACACCAACAGTCATTGAAACCTGCAGTATACTGTAGCTGTCAATTCTCTTTCTTGGGAGCTGAAGAGAGATCTCTAGGGAAGTTTTTTATTTCTTTTTTTTTTTTTTTTTTTTCTTAAAAGCAGTTGCCCCTGCTTTCCTGGTAAACTGCAAAAGCCAGGAGACAAGGCTGGCAGCCTGTAAGAACACCAAGAACTTGCCAAGGACAAGGGAAGGTAATGAAAAGGGAGTCGAGCAAAACAGCTAAATTATCCCACAGCACTCTTCAGAGAAAGTGTGCCACCAAGTGTCTATTCAAACACCAGCTACTAAAAGCTCCAAGCATCTGATTTCTGTTAATTAATACACAGAAAATCTGCACGGAGGAAGCAGAGAGCTCTCATCTGAATACTACAGCAATAAAGCTTTGACAGCAAGCTTCTGGATCATTCGTTGTATCGGAGGAATTATTCCCCTTTCCCCTCTTGCCTCTCTCTGGTACATGAGGAAACAAATTGCTCAATTGCAGAGTTTCAGCTCCTGGACATTTCTGCTGAGGCATAGTGGTGCTCCTCAGAGTCCATGCTTACCTCAAGCTATACTTCCCAGTGCTTCTTCATTGATAGCAATAACAATAAATGATGATAAGGCCTTTTAGCACACTTTTCAGTGGTACAACTCCAGCACTTTGCAAATAAGCATTTTCTCGTGATAGGTAGGAAAGAAAGAACTATACAAATTGTTTCATCTTTGTCCTCTGAGGTATAAGAAGGCAAACGCCATGGCAGGAAGTGTATCTGTGTCTTGTGAGACTCATCCCAGCGCTAGATCAAATTGAAAACATCTACAGTTGGTATATGAACAAAAGGAGCCACACGAATACAGATGCTTGGACTGGTACTGATGTTCTCCTGCCATGCCAGGAATCCACATCTGGAGAGGCATCCGTCAGTTTCCTGTCAGAAATAAATATCCTGAGGTACCTTGCAGGAGCAAAGCTTCTCTGAGGGTTGTTTGTCAGCCCCTACAGAAGCAACAGAGAGTTTCTGTCTGACAGGACAGTCATGCCCATGCAAACCAAGGCATAAAGAACTTAGGCTATAGAAAGAAAGAAAAAGGAAAAAAAAAAAAAAAACCCCAAGCTCAATCTAGGCTATGATCTGTATGGAAACCAGTGCTGTGGGACTTGTCGCAGCAAATCGCCATCATGAAGACCTAGCAAATGCAGTGATAAAACTGTGGTGTTGTTTCTTTTTTAGTTATTTAATTATTATATACATGCATCCCCTACGCAGATGTTTCTTAACCCCTATGCAAAAGCCCGTTATGTCTCAGTAGTTTATTTCTTTTTCCTTCCAGAATAAGCCATGCCAGTATAAAACATACCTTATGTACAAGAACAAAATATTCTGTAGCCCACATCAGAAGAGTTCCAGGACTCTGGAAGTAAAGTAGATTTTTTTTTTAATTTTTTTTTTAAATCCCCAACTTGTTTTCTTCGTTTCCAAAGTAAATTCAACAAAATCAGATTAAGGACTTTTAAACTCCGACTCAGGAGTTTAAGTGGAGTTTAATAATAAAATATACACTTTCAGTTCATTTGGCTTGGCTTTTCTTCATGACTCTGTATAGACATGCTATTAGACTGCATGAGATTTGGTCTTCATTCACTCTGTGAATGGAACAGGATCTTGGTTTCAGCTTAAGCTATCAGCCACTATCCAGGAACTACAGCAAAATTAAAAGTAGTCACAAATATTTAATACTACTTATTCTATCTTGCAGATTGTAGGAAATAAATGAATATTTTAGTTCATAAAGAAAAAAAAAAGGAAGGAAAAAAGAACAATAAGTCAGACACATGAGTCTCTTAATCAGTATAATTCTCTGAGATAAGGAGACTGTCATTCAGCTTTCACCTCTAATTTTTCCCTTTGCTCATTTTTCCATCTAAACAAGAAATGGTATTAAATTGAGAAGACTAACAACAAGATGAATGCTATTTTTTCCTTTCTTTTTCCTGTGTTTTACAAGGAAAGAAACACCCTGCAATTGCTTGCAAAACACACAGTCAACTGGATAGCTGCAACATCTAGTTGCCTGTTAAGTCTCCCATTGCTTAAACAAGTGACTCAGCCAGGGCTACCTGTTCTTAACCTAATTTCGGTATTATGTTAGGGAGAGAAGTCTCTTTGTATCAGATCTGACAGGCATGTGTTCCCGAGGAAGTGGAGGGGAAGCCCTCTGTTCATATGACTAATTAGACAGGCTTCACGCTGGGTTGCTCTTTTTTGATGCTGATCCCTGTACTAATTGTCAGGTTGTTCCTTGGAAAAGCAAGGTTGAGTTCAAATGCTGCAGCGCCTTGTTCCCTGTTAGCTTTCCTGACCTTAAACTGATGCGAATTGACAAGAAACAGAGTGGGGAAAAGAGAGAGAGGGAGCGATTCATTCCGCTTGCACAGAGCATATTTTGGAGTTGGCAGAAAAAAAAAAAAACCAATAAAACCCAAAAAAAAACCCACAAAAAAAAAACCACCAAAAAAAAAAAAACAAAAAACACCCAACAACAACAAAAAAAAAAACCAAAAACCCTACACCAACCAAACAGAAAAACCCCCAAAACAGCTGGAGCAGAATTAACATAGAGCACCTAAATAAAATGGATGGTTGTATCCTTGAAGCAACAGCACCAAGTTTTTGAGGAGGAACAGGCAGCATGATCAATAAGCAGTTGCTCCTAGCTGAGATTCTGCAGCTCCCTTAGGAAAGTGTAAATGGTTTAATTTTTAACAAGATTCTCCAATTGGATTTTTTGCTCTGCTTTTCTTCTGGTTGTATCTGCAACAGTTTAAGACCAAACTACCACAGCTGAGCCAGGTTCACTTCCTATCAGCTGCTTTTTTTTTTTTTTTTTTTTTTTTT
>JANVCC010000019.1:33187410-33238737 GCA_025345505.1 Todiramphus chloris collaris | reverse complement strand
CTTTCCTGGTAGGAGGCAGGGGGAAAGAAGAAAGGGGGAGCATTTAATCAAATCTGACATTCAGGAGCGCAATCCTGCAAGGTACTGAGCTCATTGACCTCAGTCCAGCAAAACAGTATACATGGGACTTCAAAGGGGATACTCACATGCTTAAAGTTAAGCAGATGTCTAAGTGGTGTATTGGATTTGGTCCAGAGAAAGCAGGGCCTTCCAAAAAGCGAAGGTACTTCGGCATGCTTGGGTCTGCAAACTGCCACCTTCATTGGCTCAGCTCTCAGTGCAGCTCCAGAGCAGGTGTGACAGAGCAAGGGCTGAGATGAAAGGGGCCCAAGGGTTTGGCTGCAAAGGCAGGAGAAAATAGGTGGTTTTGCAAAATAAATGCTCTTACTCTATTTCTGATTTAATGTGAAATGAGGCGGACAAATGCTCTGTGCCCCTCTAAAAGTCCTAAAATTTACAATCGAGGCATGACAGCTTTGCAAAAGAAGGAAGAAAGATTTTTATTTTGTTAGTTGGGCTTTTCCCTCTTTTCTTTCTGATGCTTTTAATTTTGGTTAGAGAGTTCAGGAGTGCAAAGGCATAGTTTTCTGCTTTTAGGGCAAGACAGCTTGGAAATCAGTGTGGATATAATCATCCTCAGAAACCAACTTCAAAAAATTGGTGTTGTGCAACTTATAACTAACAGACTTTTCCTCCACACTGTGTATGGATGTCCAAGGGAAACAGGAGAGTTTTCAGCCAAGCACAGATTCTCTTGATCTGATTTCAGACATCGTGATCCCAGGAGAACTTTACCTCCAAGACATGTTGGATAGTTAAAGAGCACAGAAAACCTGACTGTGATGTTATCAGCAAGAAGAAAAGAAATCCCAAGAAATGATCTTTACCAGAAGTCTCAGAAATTATTGGAAAATTACTGAAAAAAAGTAGTGACTGTCATCAACTCAGCAACTTTTGTCCAACACCCTTCAATTAAGTATGTTCTACGTAGGTACATATGCACACACCTATATATCTTGTCGTTCTTAATTTGCTGCTCAGTAGAATCTGGACAACTGGAAAGCTTATTTCTGGGCACAGCACAGATATTTCTGTTCACCTTAGTGAATGGAAGTATAAGCATGTGGGAGGAATACAGACAGAATGTTTCAACCTCCAAAGGAATTAATTCTGCAGAAGTTCAATTGGCTGGACAAGAACTAAGCAATTTTTGAAGACCTATGAAACTCCAGCCTTTGAAATGCCTTTGAGATACGCTAAGAACATGTAGTAATCAGGCCGTATTCTAAACGTCAACTTTCTGATAAAAGTCACTACTAAATTACAAGGGGGTTAGGGCTTGCACAGCACTCATAATGTGATTTTCAAATTTTCTTTCAAGATATGACATTTTAAAAAAAAAACCTTTTTGATTAAGATAATTTTCCCTTTTTGGTGAGACTGTCCAAGTAAGGGGGAGAGAGTGCACTCCACTAAGAGGTGGGAAAAGCCAGAGACAGGAGAGTCCGGACAAGAAAAGCACTGTCATGGGTTCACCTCAGTTAAAATCTGTGACATAAGTAGAGGCTAATGTATATTTAAAATCTCCAAACATTTAATATTTCTCAGGAGGAGTTCAAAAGAATGTGGCATTGCTGCTTTAATAGCCTGCCAGTGTGGGTAAGAGGGTGACCAGTCCTGCTTGCTTTGTGATACCTCAAGAGGACAATGTCATCTGGGTCTTGCAACCTTTGGGGGTTCAAGGTAATGTCAGGCTCTAATGGCTATAAGAGTATATGTTAAGGGCTGCTACATAACAGACCACCCAATATTTCTCCTGATGCCATCTCTACCTCTGCTGTGGGTGACTGGCCTGGAAGAAAAGGAACAGCACAAGCTAAAATTCACCTCGGGCACCTTTCACTTACAAGACTCGTGGTTATACTTTGACAGCACAGGGTTTCTATTTTAGCATGTTAGCAGCAAAACAGCTTCATTATCACTGACTGCATCTACAGTAGGCCCTATTTTCATTTAAATGGCGGATTTTCAACCTTCTGCGGTCTAGATGTTGTCTACATAGATTATCTCATCAACACCTTCCTCCACATTCACATCAACATAGACCTGCAAGAGACTTTCCTGCAGAACTTTATCAATAGGCGGATTAGTAATATAGTTCAGAAAACTCTTTTAAAAAAATAATAGGCACATAAAAGAGGTCACAAAGCATCATGCCTAGTGTACCCATTCCCTGTGAGCAGACAGTCTTTCAAAACCAAAACAGTAGACTCCCCTGATCAGTCACAATATCTGTCCCTGTGTGTCCTCAAAAAGGGCTTGCTAACAAAAGAGGGGACTTGCAGAGTGCTAGAAGGCACTGTCCTACACCAAATTCGTATTCAGTTTGAAGACCGTATTCCAAATCCTGTCACAGGGAGGGAGCCCTTCTATGTCCTTGAGTCAGGTGTTATGTCTTGCCCTTCAACTTCTCTTTTTATATACAAAATGACATCTTGGCTTTCTGAAGCAGTTTTAAGAGTCAGTAGTAAACTCCTACCCATTTGTGAAAGGACCAATTATTTACAACCTATTCCCATCTGTTTGGATAGTGTTCCAACAGCACATCCCAAGTAGTACAGCTAACTTGAGTGCAGCCACAACAGTGTGGTCCTAAATGCTCCTGTTACATCCAATGATCAGAAACACACATGCAAAATGACAGAGCACTGGATGCTGATATCTTCTTGTTCTAGAGTTCCTATATCTGTGATAACAAGTCTCCATGTACCAAAGTTCAAGACAACAGTTATAACAAAAAGCACCAGTATACGGATGGCATGGGATTTCCCCCACCTCCTCTTCTCCCTCTTTCACATACATGAACTAAACAAGGTGACGGGAAGTAAAGTGACATTATGACACAGCTTTGAGAAGAGCTGTTTAGGTCCCATCAATAAGCTGCATCAGAACACACACAACAAACAAGGTTTCCTGGAGATGGCTTTTGAAGGAATCTATTTCAGCATCATGCATGTGCTATGTAGACCATCTAAAACACAAAAGAACAGCAGGATATCTTTGATGCAGTTCAAGGTCACTTGCAAATGTCTACTAAAATGAGCCTCATGAAAACAGTGCTCTTGATATTGCGGAGGTCATCAGCCCAGCACTTGGTTTGTCGGCACAACAATAATTACTTCACAATAACAAGCTTAGCCACAACAATGGGAACAGAGCACTGGGGTGGTAGAGTCTCCGACGTGCAGTTTTCAACTTCAGACTCCCTGTTCAGAGTGGAAAGTAGCAGTGTGTGTGGCATGCCCTCTGACTGATGTACAAGGTCACTGAAAGCAAAAGTGTAGCCCTTAGTGAAATAGAAGTTTAGTCTAAACAGTGGGCGATATAGTTAGGGCTTGACCATGTGAAGGAAGCTTTCATCACCAAGTTGTATTTTACCAGATGTTCACAAGTACATGCACCCGAACTTGCAACCTTGTCTATTAGGAGGAAATTAAAGCCTGTTCCTTTGTTCAGTAGAATAAGATCCTACTGGGACTAGGTTTATAGGAGTATTTCAACATATAACAACTCCCATTGCAGACAGCTGGGAGAGAATACTTGAAAACCTACTCATCAGATATAATCACTGTGGGAGAGAGAGGGAGAGATGAGGAAAGTTCAAACATAGCACCACTGTCAGTTTTATTCAAAGGTTACCACAATACAAAATGGGTAAGGTGAGGAAAGGGAGTTGGGAGGATTGAGGTGGCTTTGGGGTAGACCGTGATGAAAGGTCATAGTTCTGAGGGAAGTAACAGAAAACTCTGGGTTAGAACAGTTTGGGAAGGGGGAAGGAGCTTGAATAACACGAGTGATGTGCTGGAAAAGTGTTAGAGAACTTAGAAGCACTGGGGGTACTTGAACTCTAGGACAGGAGGTTTGAGGAGTGGCAGATTATGAGTTCCCATCACCTGGTTTCTCATGCTAAATCAGGAGGAGATGGTATTATCTTTAGCTAGGGATAAGCAGACCCTCATTAGGAGTCCAAGACACACAGAATAACATCTATTTTTTTTCTTACACTGGATTACCAGGACACTTTCTAACAAGATAGAAGTATCCTAGCCTTTCCAACCTCTCTTGGCCATAGGGTAGAACTGTCAGAATTCTCTAAGCAGTCTCAGGTATCTCCCATGTTGTGCTATCTAGTAAAAAAGCTTCTTCCCATTATCCAAGAAATTCTAACATTTCATCATTCTAGCAAGTGAAATCCGGGTTGTGAGTGGATTTCTACATTTAGATTCTTTGCAAATGGTGTAAAAGCAGCAAGTAGACTGTGGATGTGAATCTCTACAGAGAGTATTTCCTAAAATTTAACCTATCTTTTAACAAAAAGATATTAATGAAAGTTTGGCTATTTCATATTAAGGAATAATTAATTGATCCTGAAAACAGTGGTGGGTACCATTAAAATAATTTATTTTTAGAGTACCTTTGTGGGTTTTGCTTAGCTTTCTGTTTGTTTCTTTTGGTCCCCACCCTCCACCAGCACAAACAACTCCTATGACGCTGGAAGAGCCAGTCTCCATTTCCCACTTGGATACACTTAAGACCCCTAAAGACCTTCTGAACGTTTCCATATAGGAAAAGGTGAAGCAGGTCATCAAAGCACAAATCCACTTATTTGTAAAGCTCATTTCTGCCATCCTTATGTTTTAAAGGAAGCACGAAGAGCCATCTTTTATAAACAGGTGCAGAAAAGGGTTTTCTATCGACAAGGCAAGTACCAATGACCACTCATTTTCACTTGCTCCCATCCCTTTCAGTCTTAGGGAGCCATCCCACACCTCCAGGCCCATTCTGGGGCTCCCTGGCATGCACATGTTGCAACAAGCTTAGCCTTTAGCCTTACTCGAAGCTCTTATGGTTATAAAGTAGCATCCTAAGGTAAATGACACCATCTCCATCACAAAATTGTCTTATTTTTCACAAGTGTGAAACATTAATACAAAAATAAGTTTCCAAAAAGGCATAAGGTACAAAAGCACAGCATCCAGAGAAAACTGTAAAATAATACTGTTATTGGGGACAAATCAGATGGAATTTAGTTAAAATCTGTGTGGTTACAATTTTATTTTAAGTACATACAAAGACAGGTAGAATTTAGTCCCATAAGATTATGTTTACAGAAGTTAAAAAAAAAAAATGTCTATTCACCAACATATTTTCCTATTTCTTTATCCCCACCTGTCTGCTTAAACATGATGCTATAAAAGCCTGTTAGGGATGTCCTACTGCCTAAATTAATAATTAAGTGCATGAAAAATAGGTATAAAACTGTTTGTAAGAAAAGCCATAATAATCTTTAAAACTGGGTACATAGTGTAATTCTACAGCTTATCAATTCAGCCACAGTCCTGTACAGTTTGTATTTGTCACTGTCGCTTTTACTACTGTAGTTTGAAAATAATCTAATCCTAATGGTATCTTTTTTTAATTAAGACTTGGCAACTTAAAAAAAAAAATAGACCAAACCCAAAAAGTAATCTCTTAAGACTAACTTCAGCAGCATTTCTTTCACTGAAACCCACACCCTTTAATACATATATATACAAAGAAGGAATGTGGGAGATCAGTAGGTCAGATGAGACTGATGTTTTGAGTAGAAAGCAGAGGCACATCAAATGGTGTGTGATTTTATCATTGCTACACAACCGAAGTTCTAACTCCAAGGCCCATAAAATGGATTGTTTTTCTGGTTAATGACGATTCTTTCCATACTACACTGTTCAGTTTACTTAATATTAAAACATACAGCATCAACTTGAGTTTTAACCAGCGTTAGAGAACCTCTTAACCACAGCTCTAGAAACTCAAACATCACATATAGTGAGCACCTTATATGATTAAAAGGACAGTTCTAAAAGGGGAGAACAAACACCAGCTTGAAAAAACAGCATAGCAAGGAAGGGATACCTGCATATAACTGTCCTCGGAGATACTCTACATGGCAATAGTACCCATGTGCTGGTGCCTGTTGCAGACAAGCATCAATGTAGAAATAGATGACTGATTGCAGAAAAATGAGCTGTTTTGCCAACTTCTCCTTCCATGTTACTCCAGAAATCTCCTCACTTCTCCATTCATCACTGTGAGCTCCAATAAGCAAGCGGTGGTTTTCCACAACCCTCCTTGGTATTACTAACCCCACAGAATGCAAATGCTTCTGAGCCCAAAGGTCTTCCAATGATCAGGAGCAATAGTCTACTCACTTACTAACCAAGAAACAGACACATCACTCAGTGCTTTAGTCCTCCCTGTTGGTTTTAGCAAGGCAATCACCTACTCAAGAGTACCTGGAAGGAAAGCAGGAGCACCTGAGAGCCCTGAGTAGGTTCCTGACCCCAGATGGGCTCTCTTGTGCAGGAAAGTGTGAGGTTGTGTGTAGGTGTGATAGCTCCACATCTGATGGAGGGATGTTAGGTATTGATTTTAAGCTCTGTGTAGGTGCTGTTAGTGAATGGTGGCAGACAGCTTTACCATGTTCACTTATCCAAGAGCTGAAGCTGTACCGCAGCTCTTCTTCTGTATCTTCATTGGTGACAGAGAAAAAAACTCTTTGCCAACTAGAACTGGACTACTCAAATGGCAAACTCTGTCCTAGACTGAGATCACCCAGTGGATTTTGCTTGCTGGAACCCTCACTGGTGGTGCCCACATCTTGGTAGAAATGGAGAGTAGGTTTCTCATAGCTTTCCTGGTGTCTTAGGGGGCTGCTGTGAAGCCATCACATACAACAACCAGTGGACTAAGACCTGGGTGTTTTTGCTGGCTGAGCATAGCTCAGTAAAACTACCCAGGAGACTTCAATAAACATTAATTTAGTAGCTGTGCCCTCAAGCTTTACGTTTCAGGAGTTAAACATCCCCAGAGATAAGAAGCTATTTAGTAATCACCACATACAACGAGTTTATATAACCCAATATGCTACATGACACCTTCTTAGCAACCAGTTCAGCATCAGCTGTTCTCACTTCATTAAATTACAGCTTTTAAAGGCCTGTCTGGAGTTAAGAAAGGTACTTCTCATTCTTTCTACCCTACGCTTCCTGGGGGGAGGTCCTCTCTCTCTCTGTGTTTTAACAAAAAATCTGCACCAATAACAGCAGTGAATTTTTGAAAAGGAAAACAATAATAGTAAAAAAAAAACCCCACTGTATGAGAAATGAGAAGCTTACAAAACTGAATTAACTAAAACACTGCACATCAGCATCCATTACTTGGAAAAGACATTTTCAAAAGAGATTCTTTTTTTTTTGCACTAGTCACTTTTATTACACTACAAACTCTTGAGCAGCACACAAAGCAGCACATGGTTTAATTAAAATTTGAGCAGTGTTTGGGGTGGGACCAGCTCATTAGAAGATTAGGCACATCCCTCTTAGTGAGGACAATATCCACTACTCTCCACCATGGCATCACTTGCTGCCTGCTTTCTTTAAGCCAGCCAGTTACTGTTAGAGAGAAAAATAAGAGATTTTAGAGAAAAACAAATTCAAGGCCTTAATGAATTGACAAGGTTTTCTTTCTTTATGGTAAACAAGTTGTTCTGCTCTCTCAGACTGGGATCCAAAACCTGCCGAAGGTTACAGAGCCTTCCTGTTGATTTAAATGGGCTTTGAATCTTCTTTAATTCCTTCCTCACAATTTTATCTTATTTCTAAGAGGCCAGATGCTGGGTCCATATCTGCTCAAATCTATATTTTGCTAATGGAGCTCAGGTTTCCGTAGAAAGAAATGTAACCGAGTCCCCCTAATACCCATTGCTCGGTGATTCTAAAAGAGACTTAGTCCATCCTGCAGTGGAGAGATAAGAATCGTATTTTAAGCCAACCTACTTTAAATGAAATTAAATAGCTGTCAGTGTTAATTAAGGACACTTATCCATGGAACCAAAAAATCTGACTTTATTTCTGCCTTCTAAAAGAGCTGCAGTTATTTCACTGCTCCAAACAGTAAGATAGGGATGACCTCCCAGGAAACTGAGGAGGTGGATGTCTGTGCAAACTGCTTTTAGAGGAAAGGGGAATCTTCTCTAAGTTTCTGTGTAATTTATGTTTAACTCACCCTTAGCTAAAACAACAAATAACATATACTCAGACCTTTTAATAATAATTGTCAGCTGTTTGTGAGCGGTGAAGTATCTTACCTGTGCAGTGCCCTACCCAAATTAAAAAAAAGCCAATTATAGATAGGTTGTGTGGGAAAAAACCAATACTGCAGCTGAGCACCCTGTGCTACGAGCTATCTCATGCATGTGACATGACATGTAACACGGTGGACATGTAACATACTGGACATGGGCTGAAGCAGGGTCACATAGCATCAAAAGGGCTGTCCTGTGGTTTCCTCTAGAAGTGGTATTATAGACCACTGTATTCTTTGATGTCCTTTCTTTAAAGCTTCATACAGATTAATAGAGAAATAAATCAAAATGAAACAGATATGGGAAAACGAACAAAAACAAACAAGCAAACAAACAAAAACCAAACAAGTTTAATTTTGCTGTTAATTTATATTTTTCTTCAAAATGCCTGTGCTTTAAAAAAAATAATTAACAATCTTTGTGTAGCTGTTTTTATTTCCAGAAGGTTATCTCTCAGTTAACACAAAGTCCTTTGCCAATGTTTGGTGTTCAGCATCTGAACCATACTAATTTGGAGATCTTTGTAGGAGGAGATATCATTCTTTATAAGATCAACAAATATAAGTGGAATAAACTACAATGTTTTGAGTTAATTTGCTCGGACAAGCCACACAGTACCATCTCTTCTTCTTAGAAAAATGAACATGTAAGCATCTCTAGCATTTCATAAACGGATTTTCCCTTCAGTTATGTCAAAGTCATTCCTAAATTGTCTTCTTTGAATATGCACACCAGTAAAACTCCAACACTCAACCCTTTGTGAGAAGGTATACAGAAAGCGCCTAATGTGGCAGAAGAGAATTCACTCCAAAAAATACACAAAAACATAAAAATCTCTCTTTTTGCACTCTGTCTGAAAAAGCCACAGAGCCCACACATCCAGGAAAGTTGTCTCCACCACTTCCCTGGGTGTCCTGTTCCAGGCCTTGACAACCCTTTCAGTGAAGAGATATTTCCTCATGTCCAACCTAAACCTCCTCTGGCACAACTTGAGGCCATTTCCTCTTCTCCTATCGCTTGTTCCTCGGGATAAGAGACACCTTGCTATAACTTCCTTTCAGGGAGCTGTAGAGTGCAAAAAGGTCTCCTCTGAGTCTCCTTTTCTCCAGGCTAAACAACTCCAGGTGTCTTAGCTGCTCCTCACGAGGCTTGTGCTCCAGACCCTTCCCCAGCTTCACTGCCCTCTGGACACGCTCCAATCCCTCAGCAGCCTTCTTGTACCAAGGGGCCCAAAACTGAACCCAGCATTCGAGGTGTGGCCTCACTAGTGCTGAGTACAGGGGGATGATTGCTGCTCTAGTCCTGTTGGCCACACTAGTGCTGGTAGAAGCCAGGATGTTGGTGGCCTTTCTGGCAAATGTATCCTTCTGTATGCATTGCTTGCTAACTGGTGGAGCTAGCTATGAAGCAGTGGTCCAAATCCTACAATGGTAGTGCTAGGAAAGTTCAGAAGGTTTTATATCACTGTTAATTAAAATAACACCTTCTCTAGCTTCTAGAGTATATCCCTTTAAACATACCAAAACAGATTAAGGGTCAAAGGTTTATGATGATCAGAACTGAATGGCCAGCTTGTCTACAACTAAACCGAGGCATAAATTAACCTGGGTACAAGTAAAGGGAAAGATTCAGTGAAAGAGGAAAAAACCAACCTGAATGATCTCATTCCATTATATTTAAAGGAGTCAAACTCAGTTTGCTCACTGATACTTTGGGGAGCAAGATAACTGCATTTTGTTTTCACACATGGAATGAAACGCAGAATGTACTCCATAAAGGATGAATACTCAGAGGAATTTTTCATTTTCCAGTGTGGTCTCTGCTTTTCCCACCTCTTCTCACCCACCCCTAGTGCTTTTATTCAGAAAAACAGCATGAATAAATAAGTCCACCAATAAGAATGTGAATCAGCAGAGGAATCTTGTCATATTTCTTTACTGTGGCCACATATAGAACTTGATTAAAAACTAATACACAGCACATTACATATTAGACTTTAACACTCTCCTCCCACTTTTAATTTTTCCATTTGATTTTCTCAATTCCAGGCTTTTATCACCAGAGTGGTTTGATAAAAGTCTGGCTTAGTTGTGTGACACTGCAAAAAGGAATGACTCTCAAAAACATTCTCACCATTTCTGAAGTATCCAATTTTTGTCTCACTTGTACTGAAGAATGCTTGCCCCTTGGGGTGTTTTCTACTCCACTTGAGTGCTGTGTTTTTTTGCGTTTATACATTTATTCCAACTATGTAATTAAGTTAATATTTAATGGAAACCATTTTCCCCCACCTGACTGGGTTAAGGTTAGATGAAGTCCTTCTCAACCACCAGGAATGAACGTTGAAGCTGTTCATATTGATTGTTATCACTGAGGAACATGAATACCTGAATAATTTATAATACTGAGAGTACTCTCCAGGGTTTAGAACTGCAAACACCTGTCCACAGCTTTAAAGGGTGAGTGTATCCATGCTAAGGCCCTAGGTGGATTGCTCCATTCTGGGCTTCTGGCCCTGAAAAGACACCACAGGTCTCCCCTCCTGAGCTGCACTGAGGCTCAAGCTCCCATTCCTGGTCTCTGCCTGAGCTACATAACTGGTATGTCCATACTTGGTCTTGTTCTCAGCTCCTGGACTAGAAGTCCTGGCTTGGCTGTGGAGCTGCCTTATCATCATGGACTGACGTAGTGACCAGGGTTGGCTCTCAGCTCAGCTTGGTGACCATCCCCAGATTTGCTTTGCTTGCTGTGCTTGGGTACTGTGGGACAGACCACAAACGGTTTATTTATTACAGGCTTAGAGGTACTTTAAGAAATAAGCCACTCATCCTGTGTTTTGTGAAAAGGACTTCTGCAAGCGTGAATCTTTAGCCCATCCAGAGATCCAAATTCCGATAAGCAAAGAAGAACATGGAAATATTTCAAGACTTAGCTGTGTAAGAAATCTTCACTTTGGCTTTATCTAGAACCTTCAGCTGGAAGACTTGGGGTAGGAGGGGAAATCCTCTTTCCTCCCCAGAATATCTAGGGCTTACAAATTTCTATCAACCTGGAAACATTTGCCAAGCAAGATACTGCTGGGGAGAAGTCTTTGCCAGGAAAAATGTCCGTGACACAAAAGAAGGTGATTTCTCCTGAAAAAGAAGGTATTTATAAAAACACGTTTGTTTTGTGGCAAATAAACACTAGTTTCAAAACCTGCAAGTGAGGTTTCATTAAACTTTCCTATTCTTTGCTTTTCTTGTAATGTCTCCTGCCACTGGTAGATAAACCATCGTGTTACAACTTCCACACAGACTAAACTAATCTGACTCAATTTGGAAGATGAGAAGAGCCCATCTGAACCCAAGAGGACAATTTTCATAAAAGCTTTGTCAAGTACTGAAACTGGTGACTGCAATGGCAGCAGGAAATGGCTACTGGGGAGAAAAAACATCATTTTATCTCTTTCTGTGAAGACCTTATAGGATTTTGAAGAGCAGGCTCCCCGTGGGGTGTCCCTTTTTCTTTCTTTTTCTTGCCCTTTTCCTTCTCTTTCTCTTTTCCTCCCCATTAAAGCATGATGAGACTCTGATGGGGCATGGCTCCTATCCTCACTGGGTGTGAGAAGGAGTCAAAGGGGATTAAGGGAGTGAAAGGTCCATGCTAAGACACAGGCCAAGTTAGCTCAGGTTGCTGCCTCTTGATGGCTCCAGCCTGATGCCCAGAGCTGATCTTGGAGAAAGAAGAGGGAGAGCAATGCGGAAAATCCAGGAGACACAGACACTAGAGACCTGCATTTTCTACCAGAACTGAATTTTGTGGGGTTTTGAATCCAATGTGCTTTACAGTGCAGCCCCATTAAGACTATCAGGATGAGGAGACTTCAATTCATCAAAGCCACAAAGCAAATCCTGGCTTAAGCCATCAGGTTTCACATGGGAAAAAAGAAAACAGAAGCCAAAAACACTCAGTAAAACCAGAGAGACAATAAATCAGCCTAGTTTCATGCAGAAAAGTTACCTTTGAAACTTCCTCTGGCAAAAGTGCTGAGACCTTCAGGTCCTTAATGAAACCTGAGACCTGCAGGCTTGTGTTTTGGCTGTTAACTTAGCGCCAGTATGGGAATGAACTGTCCCCATGACTCAGGGAGAAAAAAACCCAACTCTTAAAACATCTCTGCCACTTCTTTCTTCACAAGGCATTCCTGTATTCTGGCACTTCCAGTAGGAGACGAACCCTGCGGATTCACCTGGAACTTGTGGGAGGGAGATGCTGCCCATATTTCTGAGAGCTTTTTGGGTCAGGCCTTGGTGCTCTGTCCCCAGGAGATGACACCCAGCCTTAGAAATGAAAGAAGTGGTCACCTCTGTCACCCAGCCTTTAACTATCATTTCCCCACAGCTCCTCAGTGAGTGGTATGCGTATTTCCTCCTCAAACACCTTCAACCCCATTTATACCTCTTTTCCAGCTAGTTATGACTATTATGGTGGAGAGTTTAGCGAGCCAAGAGAAAGTGCCAAAATCGCTACTTTCCTAGGGACAGTGGGTAAAGGGCAAGACTGCCCTGAAATTAGCAGATAAGAGCAGACCTTAACTGAAGCTTTTATCGGTTGTTTGTGTTCACCGAGGCCAGATGATTTTCAAGGAGCCGCTTAGAGATTTAAAGCACTGATGTGACAGGAACTCTTTGATTTTAATGTTGCTGCCCTCTTCTTGCAGACAGTGTTTATGTAAACTTGAGAAAAACTGCCACTACTGTTCATCTCCCTCATTTTTCAACCTTAATGGTAATTACATTCCACGCATGACAGGAGACTCAGCATTGCATTCAAGAATGGGGCTGTAAAGCTGCCTTTGACATGCCATTACTATGCATTAAGTCACCATTTCAGAGAGGGGGAAAAATAAACATGTTGCAAAATCGTGGGCTTAATAAGCATTGCAAAAAACATATTATGGATGTGCATAAGAAGTTGCAATAAAATTCTGTGGCTTGAGTTTTCCAGAGGCATCCAATGGCTGGAGGCAATGACAATGCTATCAGAATTTAATCAAAGCAAGGCTTCCAGTTTCTCCGGGGTCTTTTGAAATCCCAGCCTCTATGCTTTCCATTTAAAGGACTGGGGATGTACTTCTGGAATGCAGCAAGGTAGTTCTCAATGTGTGTAAGGGGGTTATGAGGTGGTAGGGATGTGTAATGTGGGTTTCAGTCCATAGGTATACTATATAGCTCTTCCCAAACAAATACCCCTTGTTTCTTGGCCTTTCTTCCCATGTAAGTGCCCCAAGTTTTACACATAATGTTTTCATGTCAAAGCTTCTTTTAGTACTGGGGTTTTTTTTTTTTTTTTCCATGTCTGACCTTCTTTTTTAAGGACAAAATTTCCTTACTGTATCCTTCTTTGCTCTTGGCTTTTCTCTCTCATCTGATAAGTAACCTTTTTTCTTTGTGCCTTGGAAAACCTCCGTGCTACCAAATATTTGTTACGTCTGCATAGTCCTGCTTGAACTACAGACCTCAACAGAGAGTGCCTTTGCAAATGTTTCCCTCCTTCTCCTTCAGTTCATCTGCTCAAGGGTTGCTGTTCCAGATACGATCTGGTCAGTTGATAGTGTGGAATGAGGAAAAATAAGTAATGATTGCTCATTTTCTCTTCCAGCTACAACATTCTCTGCAGGGACACATGACTGATGGACACATATATCCCATTTTTGAGGAAACATAGCAAGCTGCATCGTTAACAAAGTCTCACAAGATACAGCAAATGGATGCTTTCTGTGTGACACATCAATGTACACAAGCACCATCTGAGATATCTCATAGCTGTGAGCAATGGATGGCAGAGCACAGAGAAGATCTTTAGATCTGGAAGGGAAGTTCATCTTCAAGCTCCCAAATATCATTACCCATCTGAACCACGCTCCTCCCAGCGACAGGCTAGAATAAATGGACCACAGTGAGTGATTTCAAGCAAGTCTTGACACAAAAACATCTTTAACTCAGAGTTGCAACCCTGAAAAAAAGCCACCTGCTCTGGGCAAAGGATTATTTTTGTAGTACTTCAGTTTCAGCCTTGGCTTCAAGCTCCTGGAGAGGAAAACCGTGATTTTACCTTGAGCAGCAGCTAGGTTATTTCTCCACTGACTCTCCTGCCAACAGCTCTTCCAGGACAACCCCTGGTTGCTTCCATAGCCCCAGGCATGGCACATCACCTCTTCCCCCTCCAGTTCCTACCCTTGTCTTGAGCTGAGGCCAGGCCAGGCTGGTGGTTGCAGCACAGAGGTCTGTTCTTAGCTATTCTTCTTCTGGGCTGATTTCCCTGTTTGCAAGGGTCAGGGATCACAGGTCTGCTCAGTATTTCAGGCCACAGCTCTTGGGAACAGCAATGTGCCACAACCTCTCCAACATGTAGGCAGCTTCAAGATGACAATAGTTTTAAACCTACCTCTGTTGAACAAGGAACTTTTTCACTCCAACCCAGAGAGCAAAGTGTGTGTGTGTGTGTGTGTGTTACTTTGAAAATGCAGATTACAAAGAGACAGGAATTACAAAAAAGAAAATGTCACCTGTATGTTTAACCTATTCTATGGAGAGAGTAAACAATTTGGCAGTATCCTCCTAATGGAAATGGACTCTACACCAATTATATTCATTTTTTATTCTTTAAATTACAGATTAGATTTTAAAATTCCACATCGCTTCCAAAGATCTTTTTAAAGGCCTTTTTCAGGGTTTTATCTCAGGGGCCTTACAGAACTTCATTTAGATGACACAGTAAAAAAAAAAACCAACAAAAAACAAAAACCAAAAAACTTAAACCCCAATCGATTGCTCTGGTAATGGAAATGGAAACCCTGCTTGTCCTTATTATCATGAGCCTTATTACCCTTGTCATCACTACTACCATTATGCCACAAGGCTTTTATTCTCCAGGCTTTGTGAGGAGGTTCAGTGGCAGAAGGGGCAAGCACCCAACCCTCTCCCTTCTCAGAGCTGCAGAGCCACACTCCCATCTGTCAATGGTTCCCTTAAGTAGCCCTTTATCTTCTCTGCCTGATGACTTACACTTTATTGTATCTGTCTCACAGTAATGCCCCAAGTTCTCTGCTAAAATCAGGGGTCCCCTCCAATTACAGCCTATGCAAGCTTACATAAACAATAGCCCTTGCCTCACAGATACTGCAATTTAAACTATCAGGGTTTTCCACAAACCCTTGCTTTGCCCACAAAGCAAGGAATATTCACCTGGAATACTCATGGAACCCACTTTTCACTTGGAATATCCACCATCCAATTCAGGAAATATGTTTCTTCTGCAGCAATACACTGAAGACCACATTACCTATAGATGCAGAGGGTCAAATTCTATTACCCATCTTAGATACAAGACCAGGTAATCTCTAGCAATGTTAATAGAAATTACCAGATTTTTAGGAGGATTAGTGAAAGCAGAACGTAGCCCACAACAAATACTTTAAAAAAAAATGACATATAATGACATATAATGACTTTTCTGCAAGCACACAAAAAAAGATACCAGGTAAGGGAATTGCAGAGGGGCATGTCAGTAACCTCATAATTTCAGTAGAATTATAATACTGTGATTGGGTATTTCTGTAGGCACAATTAAGCTCTATTAAGTATACATTTTTCTTCTAAATGACATAAACCAAATTGGAATTGGAGTGATCATGCAGGAAGTATAAGGCATGATTATGGCAATAGGATTAGACCAAAATATTTCCCCTCATCTAGAAACATTGGCAGCGTGAATAGTTCGCTCAAGTTCTACACATGACATTTCGCTTTATAGATATATATATATTTAATAGAGAATAATACCTCCAAAGGCATATTTCAGTTCTGCTGATACTTAAATGATGCGAGACACAAAGTCCCCAAGGGAACTCCACATGTCTCAAAGGTGCTGGAATGGGCTCCTACAAAACATGCCAATTCCCTAATATCTCTCCAAAACATCTGAGGTCCAGATTTCCCTGCAGTATTGATCTGTGTGTACCACCAGGGCACAGGAAAAAGGGCACTACTCTTTTTTTGTGGGAGGGCACTGGGCTGCTGCCATTAAAGAACCACTGCCTTCTCCAGAAGTGGAGTAGTAGGGTCAGGCAGGGCTCTGCAGTCACCTGGTCACCATAATTTTGGGACCAGAGCCCTGGCACCTCTGTGTCATGCCATGCTGGGCCAAAGGAACTGTGCCTATCTGAGCATCACTGCAAGGATTCTATATTGCAAAGCATAAATGTACTTGAAGAGATTTGAAGAAAAGGCTGTAGAAGCAGAGGGAGTTGAACCTTGACTTGAACTCTAAGCTTGTGACCTGGGCTCTAGATCCTTACTTCATCTTCAGCTGGCATCCAGACCATTAGAAATTCTCACATCTCTCTTTCCCACTTCTTTGCCTTGTGCACCACTCACAGTCTAATTATCTGTTTCTATTATTGCTACCTTTCTCTCATGATTGTCTTGTTCACTCCTAACAATGAGAAATGGGACTCCCTGTCAGCTATCAGCTAATTGGGGCTGAATAAGGTCACCGGCTAGGTATTATCCTGACCAAACCACAACATGCATTGACATTCAGTGCAAACATCATCCTCTGTGTGAAATATTCCAGCTTCAGACAGAAACCATGCCTTCCAAATTTGGCTGAAGTTGCTCTGCAAAAGTTCCCCTATGGGGGTGAGCTGCGAGAAAGAGCCCACAAAGGGAAACAGTGCTCTACATACGGTGTAAGCAAGTTTTTTGGCAGATTTATTCTCCATGGCATCCAGCAGAGCAACTGTGGTTGAAAGTACGATCATCGCTAGGCATGGTAATCACAGAGATGAACTTTTGTGTTCAGTGAATCTCACGTGGCTGCACATTGCAAGAGTGGTTCAGAGTCTCACTGTGTGTTGGGTGTTGATGTTTCTTTTCCATGGCATGTTTGACCAGGTTACAAAATCTTGTATTCAAACATTCATTTGACTCTCCTCTTTAACCCTTTTAGCAACCTGCATTTATTTGTTAATGGTCTGTTTACACCACCAAAGTTTTGTTGATAGGGAGTATTTGATTAATGTCTACAAACCATCTTAATGCCTATATTCATTCACCTGTTCATGCATCATCATACCTTTTTTTTGTTATTCATGTTATTCGTTTGATAAATCTTTCAGTCATTCAGCCAAAAAACTGAGATAATACTCTGTGACTAAAGCACCAGTCAGAAAGCATGTTGCAGTCACAAAGTGTCTGAGAGGTTTG
Source organism: Todiramphus chloris collaris (assembly GCA_025345505.1). Lineage (NCBI taxonomy): Eukaryota > Metazoa > Chordata > Aves > Coraciiformes > Alcedinidae > Todiramphus > Todiramphus chloris. The sequence goes on along the minus strand of JANVCC010000019.1, from coordinate 33,221,298 downwards.
ATGGAGATCTGAAGGCATGAAGTCTAATTGAAGAAGAAAACATCTTTGTAGTTCATTGAACATCAATTTCTCTGCTGTCGGGAAGCAAGACCCACCATATGGGCAGGTGTCTACAACATGGCCAGGTGTCTGCTACAGGAAGTGGTCTGGGTGCTCTGTATGGATTGCTTTGAGGATGGGTGAGTGCAAGATGGGCAGAGAGGAGTCTTTCACCTTGCAGATCCACAGTGCCACTCCTAGGATGGTTGCAGAAGTGGCTCCACAGTCTGGCAAGGACAACTCAACCTCAAGGGTGACCAGTTACCCAGAAGGCAAAACCAGGTCCTGTTCATTAAAGACCAGGATTTAGCCTTTAGTAAAATGGTGAATTCTGCCAATGACAATAAAAACAAGAGCTGGAATCGCCTTTGTCTTCCAAGATTAAAAAATGTTTTCCCCTCATAGCACCACTTTCATTTAGTGAGAATGTCATATTCTCAGGACTGAGAACTCCACACACCCAAGGAAGTCTGTAGTTTTCCTGGACAGTACTACTTGCTATAGGCAAAAAATAAGGAGTACATGAGTAAAAAGCCTCGTTGAGCTGGGGAGTGGATGTTGGAAGGATATACCTGTGGCTCAGACTGGTTGTACAGCCAGCAAACAGTGGAGTACAAATAAGAGAGGGGATGCTCCCTCCCTTCAGCAGCAGAGGAGAGGGGGTGGAAAGGGGAGGTCACTCTTCTCTGCTGGAAGATCTTCATGTGCTGATTGTTGACACTCAGATTTTAGATCCTCTGACAGAAAGCAAAGACTTAACCAAACAAGAAGATTAACAGTGACAAGGTTGAGGTTCAGCTCTGATATGAAGTGATTTAACACTTGGCTGTGCAAAACACCAAGCAAGAGAGTTTCCTTGTGCCTTTAGCCAAGGAGAAAATCTCTATGAAATTATCTAAAATTACAGCATCCTTTATGAGCTTTCACTCCTTCACCACAAGGTTTCAGACAGCTGAGGCTATTTCCATGCAGCACCCTGCCCTTGGTGTGGCACCTCAGAGATGGGGCTGACCACCTTTCATACACAGGAGGCCACTGTCCAGGCACCCACAAATTTCAATGGACTGAAATATCCCAGATCAAATTTCTAGTTTGGGATGATTTTTTAAGTTTCACTGAAAGTCATGTAGGAAGCCTGACTGAGTGGCCATCTTATTGAATGGAGTCAGTGTTCTTCAGGATAGGTTTTCAGTGAATAAAAGTGACTTCAGGTTTGCTTCAATATCATTTAAGGTTTTTTCTCCTTCAGAACTGAAGAGGATGGTGATCCGTATCTGTCAGTCACCCTTTCACTAGCCTTCCTGCTTTCTCACTTCCTGTTGCCTTCACAAAATGAAATGTGCTTGCTTTTGTATTGAAAAGAAGTTGATTAAAAATACCACGCATCACTGAAGAGCAGGAAGGGATATTTTGACTTTCCACCTTTTCCCTTTAATTCCATGGACTGAACAGTGGTTGCTTTTTTGACTACATATGTTGCCTGATATCTGCCAGAGTCAGAGATTGACCTGGGCAGTAGAACTCCATGCCATGGCCCAGTGGAACCAAAAAGCAAAGCTTTCAGCCATAAAAAAAGGTTCGGCAGTCAGTTTGAAGATGTGTCAGTTAAATTAGTTCATTGATACTACACACAATTTGGCACTTAATTCAATACACTCCTACAGTATTTCCTTTCTGGAATCCGGTGTTTTACTATCTCAGATTTAGGCTACATGGATAGGTCCTGTTTTAATACATTAGGAATAAATTTGGCTATACAACTGTATCCATTTCCTCTGGTATTGCAGAAGAGACACCTCATGCAGCTGTCATTCCTGTCCTGCCCAGTCTCAGGACAGAGGGACACATTTCTCGGAGGGCTGTTATGAACTCTGGCCAATCATCTCTTATCAACAAAACATTAAGAGTAACACATTACATCATGCGAGAAGTCAGGAAGTGGGCTGGCTCTTCCTACACTACAAATACTTTGGGGAACAAATATGACAGAACAATATAAAAGCTATCTGGTTTTTAACAACTGAGACACCACTTTCATTATTCATACCCCTCAACACACACTTTTATCAAAAATGTCCATCTCTTTTCTTTTCAGCAAGGCCATATTGGCCTCTCAATTAAATAAAAAATAGTCAAGATAAAAGGAATTATTGTGTATATGTATTATTTTGTAAGTCAGTGAGCAGAACAGATATGACAATCCAGCAGAGACAGACATTACATGCCTTACTACTGTCAGCAAATGCTTCTTATTAAAGCAATAACAAACCAAAAGCAGTCTTATTCATTCTTTCCTACCTGTTCTTAAGGGATGTCAACTTGCTACAGGAAGTTGATCCATTTCTCTTTATTTTCATTTTGGCCACACGCAGTTGCTCCCCATCTACTGACACCACAATGTGCCACCCCAGAATGATGCACTGATGAGCTGAGATGGCGCTTGGGCAGCGGGTCAGGATGCCCTATGCCACACTGCCATCCCTCCCCTGCCCTTAGCAGGCTTTGGGCAAGACACATGGATGCAATGTGACATCCTACCAGGCCCGTGGCTTCTGTGGAGATGTGTTAACACTGGTTTGGGCTCTCTGCTGAGCACTCACAGCATCAGGAGGTGGTGCCTGAATGTGGGGATGGCTCATGTAAAGGGACTCTCTTCGAAACCACAGCCTGGTGTCAGTGTCCTCTCCCTAACTGAAACGTGGTTGGGCTGCTACACGATGCCACTGCCCCTCATCCCGTCCTCCTATTCCCTAACAGCCAGTGAAGATGGGACATACTTGCCCCCATTTGGTTCCCCTGGAGAGCAGCGACCCCAGCAAATATCTTCCTTGCAGAACTGAGGCTGCTGTTTGGCTCACAGTGCCAAAATGCAGTTGTTCACTACAGTCCCCAGATGTCTTTCTCTGTTTACATTTCCTCCTATCAAGGCTTTTTTCTAACACCCATGGTATCAGGGTTTGGAGGAGGCAAGAAGATGTCCTGGGACTACCTCAGACATCCATTTTCCAGCAGAAGGGCTGGGGTTTTTCAATGCCAGATGGCCCCATAATATGCAGAGGTTATTTTCTCTCTGAATTTGCTCTCCCCATGTCTCCGGTTTGATATCTCAGAACTCAGCACCAAACTCTTGCCCTGATAAGTGTAACTAATGGCTTTTGGAATCCGGGGGGATGTTTTGGAAAAGACAGAAAATAGTATCTCATGAGGCCAGCGACCGCAGAGAGTTTCAGTGATTTGAGGTTGTGTCTCCCCAGGACTGCACCCCTTGTGTGCTGCTTATACCCCTGCTGACATGTCCCATGAGCCTGAGCATACTGCCCTTTCTGAAGGAGGCCATGAGATAGGGGTGAGCAGAACATCCAAAAGGTGGTGGGTGGGAGAAGAGATGGAAGGAGATAGTGCCATTTCTTATGTGGGAGAAGAGGAGCTGTTGTGATTCCTTCTTCCTTTATAGTCCAAGAATTTCTTCTAATGAATTCAGTGATAACCCATCTAACGAGATCTCCCAAGAGGTGCACTGGGAAACTACCTAGTGACCCTTAGGACCCAAATGAGTCAGTGTGTCTGCACTGTGGCATCAGACTTGGGGGTGGCAGGGATAACTGGAAATCACATAGGCACTGAATTTATAGCTCCTTTCCAAAAGTGACACAGGTTCTTGGAAACAGAGCTCAGCAAATAAAAAAAACACTCAAAGAAAAATATCTGGGTAAACTACAACAATTCTGAAATTGCTATTAGTTCCTAAGTGCTTTAGAAAAAAAAAAAGAATACTAAAAGTGTGTGTTTTGTTCTGATACTTTGGGCTACCTTTTCCTTGCTTGAGTTTAAACATAACATCTGAAACTGAAATGTCAGTTTGTTTCAGGTTTACCTAAACCTGCTTTCTTCATTAGTTCAATCCAACGTTGTCCATTAGGCAGTAAACAAAGTATTTTTGTGCTGATACAGATTAACTCCTTTCAAATCATAAACAAACAAAAAAACCAAAATAATCATATGTTCTTGTTGCTAGCCTTAGACACTCAACTTACGGCTGCCATGGAACATTCATGAACTTGGTCCTCATCATGACATTATTCTTGAACATTTAATGCATATGACAATATCTCATTACAGTTCCTGAGTTCCCAAACCCACAGTTATATTTCCAAATAAACTAGATTAATTTGCAGAGGGCATGTGTATCCCTTAAGTGGCTGAAACTCTCACTGAACCTGCTGGGTTGCTGTAATACCTTGGCATCTTTGGGGGGGGGACAAAAAAAAAAAAAAAAAACCCCAAAAAAACAGGTCAAATCAAGTGTATTTAGGGTATATGTATGGCTTCCAAGATGGCTGTAAAGATTGCCTTTAGAGCAACAAATTTCAAACTTGAATCCAAGTTCCATATATTTGCTTGCTTTAGCTGTATGTGGTTCAAATCAACTTAGCTTATCATATTACCTCCCCTCACCCACCAAGTCAGAAAGATGGTTTTGGCTTATAAAAAGCTCCACCTATTCTGATCAGCCAATGATTTTCCACAGACAGAAGCTGCCTTCATCATGTACTGTATAAACTGTGGATTGAGTGTGAAACTTAAACTCCTTGGCTAGCAACTGTTAAAGATATCACTGTTACTAGGTACAATGTGAGCCACACTAAAGAGACTGATAAGTATTTTAATGCTGTGTTAAATTTATTAGGAAGATTCTCCTAGTATTATTTCAAATCACAAAGGTTTTGTTGTAAGAGTAGAACATCAGCACAACTAATTACAGTGTGAATATCTTCAAACAGTTCTAATAAGATCTTGTGCATCCTCAAATTTTTCAACCCAGCAAGTAAATGCATTTACACCTCAAGAAACATATGGGCCATTTACAATTGCCAATATTTTCCTTGCCTTCTAGTATGACTGAAAAGATCATAATAGCAGATTTGATTTTTATTTTAATCCTTTTGAGAAATAGAATCAGCTCTGACATCTCTGCTTTTTTGCCAAAAAGTGAAATCTTTAAATCAATTTTTAATCAGATTGTGATTGACAAATCCATTGTAACATTAGTGAACATTTAAATACTAATTAGCTAAGCCACTGCTAATCTTTCCTCATCAGAGCTCACAAACACAAATGTCAATTAAACCTGAGTTTGTCCCCAAGGAAAGAAAGGTCAGAGGGTAGTGTTCAGTCAGCTGTGAGATTATGCTAATGCAGTGTTAGGAGCAATACTTTCGGGGGGGGGGGGGGGGGGGGGTCAGCCTTTTTTTTTTCTCTTTTTTTTTTTTTTTTTAATAATTACATTACCTATAGGGTGGAGAGAGAAGAAACAAGGGAAGAATTACAAGAAATGAATCAACCACTGTTGCTTCTTTAGCAACAAGCCAAACTACCATCAGTCCATTGCCTATGGAGTTGAGAGACTGTTCATTCCCCATTCGCAGCTAAATCATTGAGTATCTCAGACAAACTAGTTGTTTCCAGCAGTTTAAGACTTAGAGTTTTATTTACTTATTAAATGGCTATAAAGGTTTTTCTTTCCTCCTCTAACAGACAGACACACACCTGCTTCCCCCCCCAGAAATGCACACCTGACAGCCTCCTACTCCTCCATCCTAAGACATGAGGAACTGTTTGCTGTGATTAGCAAATACAGGGCAGCAAAATAAGTGGTGTGTGCTCAACGTGGTCTCCCAGTTTGCTTCCTCTTGCTTTTCAGAGCACCTCATTCCAATTCTGCACTTCGGAAGCGGATGGTTTTGAGTGCACAGACAACCCCATTAAAGTCAAGGGACTTCTTGTGCACTTTGAATTACACGTATCCTTAAGTGCTTCAGCAGACTGAAGCCATAACTCATTAGTACTGGCAGCACAGGGGTAAGTTTGAGTACAGACTGCAATGATTCTAACAATCATTTATTTATGCTGCCTTGATAGACTTCAGCACCTGCTTAAAGTCAAGCACTCAATGAGGGACTCAAATATCTTCTTTTTTAGTTATATCTAGCTTCCCTTCTTCCTCACAGTCTTCCAAGGAAAGGCTGCTGTGGAGAGCAGTTTCTGAGACACAGAGTCTCAGAAGGGTAGCTTTACTGATAATGTGAAATCAATCATTTCAAACAAGGAGGGAAAGCATGTGAGAGATGACTCCTGACACCAGCCGTTGTTGTGAGAAGTGTGGAGATTAACAGCTCCCTCTAAGCAGAATATGGTTCTTGTATCAGCCTGCTTTGTCAAAATATTATATTTTATATACGATTTGTGATAGAGTATGGGCAACCTACGTACATCTTGGTAAAGCTGAAGTTAGAACAAATATGGGGACATGTGAAAAGTGCAAGCTGCTATCGGAAGTGTTTTGAAAAGCCTAACACATTGAAGCTTGGTGAGGCCTAATGTGCAACATATGGATTTTCCCTGTTCATGGAAAGCTTTAGCATTAGAGCCTCTTAACTATGCTTTAAAAAAAATTAAAATCTTAATAAATAATTTTTTTCCAAAAAAACAAGATTAAAAAAACCCCAGTATATCTTAAAAAAATAATCTGTTCATGTACCATTATGGTTAGCAAGCTAAGTATAAGTTGATTTTTTTTAGGAGCTTTGGAGAAATCTCATCAGAGAAAAATATTACAGCTTGCTGTCATAATTTCCTAAAGTTTAAGTCCTCATAGATTTGTAATGCTCCAAACTAGGAGGGGCCACTTTGTCATCCAGTCTGACCTGTTATATATCACAGGTCATTACATTTCACCAAGTTACCTTTGCATCGAGTCCAATAAATTGTGTTTTGCTAAAGACTATCTCCAGAAAGGCATCTGTCTGGAGGTAAAGACTTTAGGAGACAGAGAATCCACTCTCCTCCCCCTGCCTCTAGTGTGTTCCAGTGATTAGGTTCACTCTATTAAAAACAAGTGTTAGTCTCAGCTTAATTTGTCCAGCTTCATCTTCCAGACACAGATTCAGGTTATGCTTCACTTCACTGGACTGTAAAGCCCTTTGGTGTTCAGCCTTCTCTTCCTGCAAAGACACCTCTCTGGAGGACCTTTGTGCAGGATAAACACACATAAGAAGCTCCATCTAAGCATTTCCCTCCAGCCCTTGATTTTGTTTTACAGCTGTTCCTGTGCTCTCTGGGTACATAGCTTACAAGCAGAACTTGCTGAACCTGCAGTATTTCAGTATCGTTCTCACCAGTCCTAACCACAGATGAGATCGGTAACATCTTTATTCATGCAAATGTTACTGGCAAAGAGAATTGGAGCAGTACGTTGCAATCCCTTGGTTTTCTTCTGGTCCAATATAACCAGTAGATCCTTTCGTTCTCAAGGGTACAGCCTCCTTTCTTGTAGATGAGGTCTGCATTTTTTATTCTAAAGTATACAAATGGGTATTTTAACTGTACCACTTCATTTCACCATGCTACACCTACCAAGTCATTCAGACCACTTTATATCACTGCTTAGACATCCTGACTTCTACCATTCAGACAGTCTTCAACTTATCTCCAGATTATGATTTTACTTCAACTCAAAGATAAAGGCAGATCAAATATGAATTGTCACTGAACCAAACCAAAAAATTCCACATTAAAATTTCTCATTTTCTTCCAACTCCTTCAAGGTTTAGTCTGCTTAATGCATACCTTATTAACAACAAAAATGCTAATTTATTACTGATAAATGGAATGCAGAAGTAATGTGATGGATACCTTACAAAATTGTATTACTTCTTTTACCAATAAACTTTATAACTTCATCAGAGGAGGATATCAGCTTTGATCTAAGAACTGATATTAATTTTGTTCTTGCCCTTGAATACTTCATTAACAAAGCCTCGTAGAAATTCATACGTTATTTTGACTGAGCCTGATGTTTGGTTAACTGATTAAGTTATCCCACTTCTTCTTTGTGGCTACTGACTCTAATATATAAATATTGGTAGTTTTACAGACTGTCATAGGTCTTCCGTTGTCTAAAATTCAGACAAGATGAGCCTAAATTCACATATTTATCGTGTGAAGATGCCTGTTTTGCAACCTCTTTATCGTGCAAAGAACCACATTCACATGACCTTGCTGAAGTAATTTATGGGTCTTTAAGCAAGAAAGGTCTTAAATAACGCTCTTTTAAAGCCACAGGAACCAAAACCAGAGGAACTTATTCAACATCTTCATTAATGACCTGGATGAAGGGATAGAGTGTACCCTCAGCAAGTCTGCTGATGATACTAAACTGGGAGGAGTGGCTGACACACTGGAAGGCTGTGCTGTGATTCAGCAGCACAGACTGGACAGACTGGAGAGCTGGGCAAAGGGGAACCAAATGTAGTTCAACAAGGGCAAGTGTAGAGTCTTACATATGGGGAGGAATCACACACCAGTACAGGTTAGGGGTAGACCTGATGGAAAGCAACTCCACAGAGAAGGACCCTGCAGTGATGGTGAACAATAAGTTATCCGTGGAACAGCAATGTGCCCTGTGTCCAGGAAGGCCAATGGTATTCTGGGATGCATAAAGAATAGTGTGTCCAGCAGGTCAAGGGAGGTTCCCCTCCCGCTCTGCACTAGTGAGACCACATCTGGAGTATTGTGTTCAGTTCTGGTCTCCCCAGTTCAAGAGAGACAGGGAAATACTAGAAGGAGTCCAACACATAGGTACAAGGATGATTAAGGGACTGTAAGATCTTTCTTATGAGGAAAGTCTGAGAGTCCTGGAGCTGTTTCGCCTGGAGAGAAGAAGACTGAGAGGGGATCTTATTAATGTTTAGGAATATCTGAAGGGTGGGTGTCAAGTAGAAGGGGCCGGTCTCCTTTCAGTGGTGCCCTGTGATAGGTTGAGAGGTAATGGTCACAATGGATACAGGAAGCTCCACCTCAACATGAGGAAAAACTTCTTTCCTGTGAGGTTGACAAAGCCTGGAACAGGCTTCCCAGAGAGGTTGTGGAGTCTGCTTCTCTAGAGACTTTCAAAAGCCACCTGGATATGTTCCTTTGTGGATCCTGCTCTGGTGGGGGGACTGGACTAGCTGATCTCCAGAGGTCCCTTCCAACCTCTACCATTCTATGACTTTGAAAAGAGTAAAATGGTGCTGCATGATTAGTACTAGTGTAGATTATCCTTACTTGAGAACATTTACATCCTTCAGTCAGTTTATGTGTAAAACAGCTACTGAGTAAATGCGGCTGTACTTATGCCTGAAGATGGTGCTGTGCTCTGCAGTCTGTAGGTCTAAAGAAATGCTAATAACTTCACCCCAAATGAATTAAATCCACCATGGGGTATCTCCAGGCCAGGAAGACATGCTAAAATGTTTATTTTGCCATTCGTTCTGATGCTGGCAGCCCTGCGTGGCAGACTCACAGTGGATTTACCAGCTCTTCTCCCACTTGAATCTCACATGACAGCAGGAAATGCATCCACACCTCCATCCCTCCCCATCCCATATGTCTGCTTGTCACCCTGCAGTATCTTGTTGGGTTCCAGACTTTTCCCTTAGAATTATCTTGTTCCACTTCCAGTCACCACCAGTCTGAGTCATACTTGCCAAAACTGATAGAGTTGCAATTTTGACACGTCAAAACTGTTACACAGGCAGAAATCTCTGTATCCCCAATGGCTTCCCCTCCAGCGTGGATAATGTTGTCCAATAAAGCCGACATTTGCTCCAAAACTAAAATGATGCAGATGTGTTTTCTACTGCTCAAGAAAGAACAAAGCTGTATGAGCTGCACAAAAATCCTGACTTCAACTCTATTCTTCAGATAACTCCTGCTATGTAATATGCTCAGCACCAGAGGAAATATCAAAAGGAAGGCGTTTACAAATAATATTTTCACTTAAAAACTCTCTAAACAGTAGACTAAATACAAAACTGGCCTAAATCAGTGAAGCTATGAAAGGTTATCTCATCAGGAATCTGTCTGAGCATCACGTACATAGCATTAATATGGCTTTGCCTACCACCACCAAGTAAGAAAATAAAAATAAAGCCCACAGGGCTGTAGCAAAAGTGATTGGGGATTTACCTGAAGCATGCATTGATCTTTTAGCTTGCGTAGAAACTGGGGCCTGAGGAGATGACCTTAGTGTGGAAATGTAGATTGATTAGATATGTAATCTGCATCTAGAGTGTGTTCCAAACATTATTGCCACAGCTTGCTTTTCATGACATCTCCCCTGGTACATGATCACCCTGTTTCCCAGAGGCCTGGGCTACAGTTCAGCACAGCTGGTTACAAATGCACATCAGGGGCATCACTTCAGCATTAGGGCTGCATCTGAAGCTCTTTCACACTTCCTAGGCACGTACATTTCTGAATCCACAAGCTTTGAGAGCTTTGTAGGACAGGATGACCCAAAGAACTCAGACTTCAAGCACCAGGAACTGTCTGTGAGAAGTCCGGAGGAGGAAGAAGCCCAAGGAAGTGGAAGCCTGCTGGACCTCTCCACAGGTAGTGGGGATGGGTGAGCCAGACCACAATCCCTGGCATAAAGCCCTGTGGCTACTCTAGGAAGGGGTCTCTTGCTCTCTCCATACCGCCTGGCACATTGTATACAAAAGGTGCTTGTATTGCATTGCATTGTATACAACAGACACCACTAGACAAGCCACTCCCTTCTGCAGTAAGCATCCTCATCATCAACTGTTCTCTCCTTACAGTGTATAATGTGTATTTCATGACAGGAGAGACTATGTGCCCAAAACAAGTCATGGCTTTTGCTTCACTGGGGAGCACCCATACACCTTTAAAAACATAAATCAAAGTACCTTGTAGATCCCAACTTTTTATCCTTGACACTCTATAGTCCATCAGAGCCTAAACAGCACCTTTATATTTGCCTGATCTGATAGGAATGCATCAGTCTGGGGGGTTGTGTGAATGCATCTGATTTTGCAGTTGGAATCTGGACACTTGCCACATTTCCATCTTTCTGTTGTCCCTCCTTCCCCTCGCTCCTGTTTGACCTTTACTACTGCCCCATTGTCCCTTTCAGTGATGAGCTCTGTCCACCCAGTACAACAGCCCCACAGTCTTCAACCAAATCCAGATGACTCCTGCTCCTTGATGGGCCAGATGCCCATGGGCAGCTCCAGATCCTCCATCAGCTCTCCACAGCACCAGGGCCATGCGCTGCCTTTTCTCTGCAGACAGGGAGAAGGTCCACTGTTGTGGGACCCACAGAAATTTCTTTTGGCACATTATTACCACACTAGTAAGCTGCAGTCCGCTGTGGTTCCCACATCCTGAATAAAACTCCCTCCCTCCTCTGATTACTGCTAACTCATACTTTCCAGAGCTGATTTATCCCAGGCCTTGTAAAAATGCTTCAGAGAAGCCAAAGCATGTTGCCTTCAGAGCACACCAGATTCCTTCCAGCACCAGGTATTTTAAAATTACTTATCCTCAGGGAGAATACCTCTCCCAGTCCAACTTCTCTGTACAAAAGCTTCACATTTAAATCGTACAGGGTGTCAGCTTGTCTGAACTACCATCACTGCTAGTATTATTAGCACTGTCAGGGTCAAGACTTGCTTATTCTGGTCCCTGCTTCTCACTCTGAATGGGCAAAAAAAGAGAGGAAGGGTGGGAGGAGGGAGGAAACAGTTGAGCATCTCAGGACCATGACATGAGAGTGACAGAAGCTGATGTAAAATGTTGGACTTCCCTAAATGTCTGCCCAACACGCTGTGTGTTTGGTCACTGACACTCTGAATCTCCATAGATGTCCTGCTCCTACTCTGCTTCTACTTCCAGGAGCTGTAGGTATTTAAGTTAGGTGCACATCACTGCAGGTGACTACAGCGTAGCTAGGCTACTGTTAGCCAAACCCTACTTTGATAAATAAATACCTTCACCTCTGAGGGCCACCAGGCCCAGGCAGAGGAAGTCACCTGCCCACACTCAGGTAGGACTAGGATCCACTACTCCTAAGATCATGCCTCCCACCCTGTGTTCATCTGGAAAACGATGATGCCAAAAAGTTGGGCTCACCACTCACTCCAATCAACTACTTTTCACTCTGTCCATTACCAGACTGGTTTTAGCTGCTCTCTGTTCATCATAACACACTAAAAAAAGACACACGATTGTCTTTCACTGGCATTACTCTACAAAAGGAAAAATGTACGGAGGTAGCAGTCTGCTAAATCAGAGCTAAGCATCAGTTAAAAACATTGCCCTTTCACACCTGTGGGAAAGGGTCTAAGAGGCAGCAAGCTGAGCCTTACCTGACTTTTCTGAATGCCACAAAAACCTTGTCCTGTTCTTTCAAAGACTCCACATTTCTTCTGGATAAATGAATCAGAAAGAACCAACAACCTTAAACACTCCCGTAACAATGAAAATGGAATATACCCAACAATCAAAGCCCTTGACTTTCTCCTAACTTGGCTGATGGGAAAACAGACAGGCGATGAAAGAGGAGTAGAACACAGACCCTTGGTTTTCTTGTTTCCTACAGCCCTGTCACATCCTCCTGCCCGTTGGGGCCGGCACCCATCACACAAGGGTCTGTGCAGACACAGAGGAAAGGACTAGTCCCTGCTCTAGCCATTTTAAGAACAAAGTTTAGTTTAGACTTTAAAGTTACTTATCCCTATTACTATACCTGCCTTCAAGGGGTCATAGAAGTGCGTGTGCCTCTTTTGCTTCACTTTATATCATGTGAGCACATGTTAGTCACACGAAGACAACAGTGCTTATGTTAAAGTAGGAAGAGTCATGTACTTCAAAGGACATTAAATGCTGTCCTCTGCGTATAACTAAAACCAGTAGGACTATTCAGTGGACTCTGGATAAAGCTTTAGTTTAAAGGGTTTCTGTGCTGACAGAATGGTTTGGCTTCAGCAGTGCTTTTCTCCCCAGAACAGCAGATACCCAGCAGATCATTGCTGACAACAGGCAGGACACCATAGCAAACCATCAGAAGTCGGCAGTGAACAAGATCTCTCCCTAGCCAAAAAGCCATCCTGCAGATTTAACATAATATGTTATTGTCTTCATAAAACACATCAGACACACTGATCATCCTCATTAAGGAAGCAGGACAGTTTTCTTCTATGAAACTTCAGCCTTCTTAACATAAATGTTGTAACTGGTCCAAAGGGAGAAGTGGAGTAGTTTAGCAACCAGAGGACAAATTCTCAGCTTCCCCATATGCTGTTGCCCAACTGGGGGAAAAATTAAAGGGAGAGGGGTATTTGCAGTGCTGAACATCTCTTTGTCTTCTCTTGTTTTTCTTTTGAGAGCACTGCTCTGGCTGTGGGGCAGTGGGTCACTGAAGGCATGGTTCTCCTCCCAGCAGTAGGACAGAATGCATCAGTTTTTCTTGCTTTCCAGGTTAAACATCCTGAGCCCAGGCCCTTGGCCTTTAAAATTTGCTGTCCCTAAAAATATGTCAGAGCCCTGGCTTGGCAAGCTGCAACTTGTATTATAAGGCTCTTTGGCTTAATCTGATTTTTAAATATTTTTTATTTTTATTTTGCTGCCATGAGGCCAGGCAAGAGCTTAACAAGAATTGATTACATGGGGCTGACTCCGAGAATGAGTTGGGCATGTTTGTTTGTATTGAATGGTGATACTGTTCCCTACATATGCAAGAAGTACAGCTCTAAATAGGTGCATTAACAAGCAACCTCAAAGCTACCTGGCAGCCTGGATTGCTTTACCTACTTTGTTGTTTTACATGCATAAAGTAGACCCAGAAATATGAGTTGAGGCCAGGTAAGGGATGCATAAGAGAAAAATGAGCAGAGATGAAAAGCTGGAGCTTTTCAAGATAGGGCAAAACAGAGAAAGATGACCTGAAAACAACACCGGATAATTCAAGCAGCATTAAAGATTGTTGGAGAATTGGATGTGACTTTAATTAGCACAGCAAGTCCTGGGGGGAGGAATATACAACCATGCCAGTCAGGATTCAAACCACTTTGGCTGTCTGCATTGCCTGGCTGCACACCCACATGCCCATGTGGTATGTATGGTGTGTACATTTCAGGGTGAGCAGTTCCACTGCACAGGAGGGGCTGAGAGCATGAGGGGTTTGTCAAGAAAGATTATCCCCAGTCCCAAGAGGATGGAGGCACCACACATTCTTAGGAAATGGTGCTTAGCAGTAGGCATCCACCAAGACTTTGGGTTACTGAGCACTCCAGCAGCAAGCCAGCTTTACAATCCTGAAGCACAGACTGGGTCTTTCTCCCAGATGTTTCTGGCTTGACTCCAACCTCATAAGCATAATGGTGAAGGGGCTGAACCCAAACTCCCACCACCGTCCAATTCCAGTGGGTAACAGATGATCTTATAGGTAGTTTTTGTGGTGACCAAGGAAAACAACTGCTCTGTTGAAAGAGAGGAGATGAGCCAACTTTATATCCTTTGGAAGCTAGAAAAATTATGTGTGGTGATTATTTAACATGGGATTAAAAGAGATTCCTTGTTCTACCCTCATTCAACTTACATTTTGCCCATCACTGAGATATTATGGTATGACCAGTTTTATTGTCTGAAGGAATGCCAGGATGCCAAGTCTTATTCTGAATTAAATCTACAAGAACCCACATAGAATAAAGATGTCCAGTGTGACATTATTTTACATTAATGCAATACAGGAGCTCTTGTACACCCTGAGAGTTACAGAGGTCTTGAGTTAGGTTTTTGGTACTCTGGGGCTTTTTTTGTCTGTTTTTTGTTTGTTTTTGGTTTTTTGATTGTTTGGTTGGTTTGTTTTGTTTTTTAAATCACATATAAAAAAGCCAACATGCCAACACAGCTACAGCTTTTATTCTACTTCTTTATACAACCCAAACTACCAAACTGTTTCTAAAAGTCTAAAAAGATCACCTCTTAAAACTGACCATCCTAATTTGCAATATAAACACATCTGTACAAGATACAGAAGTACCTCTCCATTCACTTCAGCTTAACCTTCCAGTTCCTTCTTCAGTCTCCTTGTTTCTTATGATTGCATTCCATTTAAATACATATATACACAGTCCTGAGTTATTTTCTGTTACATTGGGATCATAAAGAATTTCTAATAGAATTTCACCATCTTCCTAAGAGCAAGGGTTTCTGGGGAACAGTAAAAACAGCTTTGCAAAACCACCCTGAAGTGCCCTAATGGGACAACTGCAGATACAGTGATTACATTGTGTTTCCTCCAACTTCTTTACTACACTTCTTGACAGTTAAATACATTGCCATTTGTCTTTGAAACTCTTCTGCTGGTAGATTTAAAACAAAAACCTCAAAGTAGAAAAGAATCGACACATACTTACCTGAGCCATACAGAAATTTCTGGCAGTGCAATTCCAGCACTAACCAGCAATTCTGTGTCCTTTTTCTTCAGTGTTGCTCTTCATGCATAAAGTCCTGTTGGTTTTCAGACTCAGCTTTGCCCAATAGTGTTTCCATCTCATATAATGATCTTTCCTTCCCTCTTTTCTTTTTTTGTTGTTGTTGTTTTGTTCTGTCAATTAACAACTAGTCACACCTAGTATCTGCAGTTTGTAAAGCACAGAAATGTTTGTGTTTTGGCATAAAGTCATGCACCTGCTTATCCCAGTTAGTATTTCCTGGATCTGAATGTTTAACACTTCAGAGGCCTGATGCTTTGTGGTTGCAGTTTCAATCTAACATTGAAAATGCCCTATGGGGAACTTACGGCTTTTACTGTGGCTTTGTTTACTTGTTTATTGAACAAAATTGGTTTAATTGTTAGCTCTTCAGATTTACAAGTGACATTGATCTAAATAATTCCCTAGCCAAATGACAGAGAAACCCTGAGGCTCTTTGGTGAGATTAACTCAGTTATGTGTTATATTTTAAAGCATGCAATCCAAGTGCATTCAGCAGACTCCCCCAAAGACATTCAAACCTCTTGATCACCATGCTCCAAACTGTTGCAGATTTCTATAGGATCAGTGCTTAAGTATATGTATGATGACTTAAAGCTCTCCAACAAGCATGCCTGCATAAGCCTTTTGCGTGAAAAGAACCTTGGATTGAAAGTGGTAACTCCGAAGGACTGGAACAGGCTGCCCAGGGAAGTGGTTTGAGTCACCATCCCTGAATGAGTTTAAAAATCATTTGGATGTGGTACCTGGGGACATGGTTTAGTGGTGGGCTGTTAGAATTAGGGTAGTAGGGTTAGCTTGAGGCTGGACTTGATGATCTTGAAGGTCTTTTCCAACCTGAGTGGTTCTATGATCTGATTTTTGTGAAAGGTGGGGCTGCCAAAGCAAGAGAACTGCTTTTTAGCTCACTGAAGTTGAAGCATGACCAAATCAAGTCTTCTCTTACAGAATTCATTGCCTTTTTACCATCTCCTTGCACCTCTCCGCTCCTTTCATGTAACAGTGCATTTTGACCTGCTTTTGCCAACTTGCTACATAACTGCTTTCCCTCAACTGAGCATGTTCCACTGAAGAGCAGCTCTTCCTAAGGCTACTTTTCTGTTTTTACAGAAATTATATCAGTAAAAGAAACTTAGGCAATAGCTTATCACACTTTCCCTGGCCTAGTTTAAAATAAGAAAAACCTTCTGAACTAATTTCAACCTTCAATTTGATTTAGAATATTGTTTTCTTTCCTACAATATGCACTTCCCCAGTACTCTTCCTACTGCTCTTTTAGTGGCAATGTGAATTTTTGCATTTATACTAGGACCAGGGAACTAGAAGGAGAATTATCTTTAAGTGCTTCTATAAAACATGCTACGTGTCCTATTGCATTTACATACACACAAAAGAGGACCATCATCCCTGAAATATCAGAAAAAGCAAGGGTGAATCAGATGCATGGCAGTACATGCTGACTGCACTGGTGTATACGTGTATGAATCTGCCCAGCCAGAGCTTCTGTGGTATTTGAAAGGATAGTAAACCCTGAAGAGCCTGAATGTTCACAGAGGAGCTTATCAGTTGTTGATGAGGCCCTGTCCAGCCTTCAGACAGCCAGTTTCCTTCTGCACCAGGGCACTGGTTTGCTGTGGAGCCAGCAGAAAGGTGATAAGCTGCGGAGAAGATTTTTAGGAGTCTTGCCTATCTTTCACACCAAGTGGCCAGAGCACATTTTCCACAGTTGCCACTTACAGATAGGCTGGCTGTTCTCGGATAAGGTCAAGAAAGAAATAGGAAAATGGGTTCCAGTTTGCTTCCTCTCAGTCCCACAGGATTCTGAGGTTTTTTTTTTCCTGACTTCCCCCCCCCCACCTTTAAAAATATATAAATCTCCCACAGCTTATAACTGCACCAGACAAGCTATGGAGTCAAGTTGGAGCAAGAGACAGGTTTCAGAGTGGCTATCAGCAATTCCCTGTCTGCAATGGCCAGGCAGGAAAAGGCTGCAAGTTCTGCCAGTTGATAGCAAAATCCTCGGTTAAACTGAGCTGCAAAACTTTTCCAACCCTTTCAGAGGGAAGAGGTTCTTGCAAAGTTTACCTTTTGCCAAACCACAAGCAACTCTTTTTGGGTGGTAAGGTAAAGGTGATGCAGACAAGGACAGCGTTGCCGCTTCACTGGGAAGTGGCACATGATGCTCAGCTCCAGGACAGGGCAACCTCATCCCTCGCTCCATAGACTGCTTCTCTAGATACCATGGGAAAGGCAAAGATGTGGTGGCTGAGGTTAGCATTCAGGGGAGATAACATTAGGAAGCTCCATGGGGGGGGATTAGGCTTATGGCTGAGGTTGCTATATCTTCATCTTTGAATCACACTCTGAATGTTTGACCCCCTTGCAATCGCTAGAAGCATACCAGAGCATCATCCCCATCACTGCTTTCCAGGGTTGCAAACTTGCACTTGCAGGTTAAATTGTTTTACCCTCAACTTCTGATGATGTCCAGAGTCATCTCCAGTTACTTGCATATATTTTTAACACTTCTCTTGGGATAATTCTGTTAACATATAACAATACACAATCACTATAAATCTCAGGTCCTGTAGAGCTGTGTTGGGATCGCACTGAACAGGCAGTTTTCTTTTACAGTGGAAACTCTGACAACTGCAACATTACATTAACCCCTTCCAGCATCTAAGTGAGTCATCCTCGTTACTGCCTTCCACCAAAGAGCCTTCCACCAGAAGAAAGATTCAAGCAAAAGGCTACATGATCCTTCAAAAGCTTTGCTGAATCTTCACTGCTCTAAGGCATAAATCTGAAATAATAGAGAGTCTTGTGTTTGAGTGCTTCTCTACCAGCCCTTGGAGTATTGCCAGTATTTTGGGGTCAACATGTTAATAAGGAAATTGCTGAAGGGGGAAAAAGGATTTCAGAAATTTCATTCTCAGTTCAAACTATCTCTGGAGTCCAAGGTCTGAGCTTTCAAGCTGCACTGTCTCTTCTGTTTCATGAAAGTGCTGATATCTTCCACTTCTTGCCAGCACAAATCAAACACCTCTCAGGCAAGTTCATCTTTCTGCAAGCTACTGTGGCAATTTTGTCCTGCTGATGTGCAGAGGGTGTCCCCAAAATGTGTTTGCGTTGGGCTTGTGCAATGTCGTGCACGAGGTGCCCTTGCTCTCCTGCCTCTAGCTCGTGAAGGGAGAGGAAAATGAGCTTCTTTTGATTTTCACATGGTTTCCCCATAGCCTTGCCCAGAAAGGGTTTCTCCCATCCGTGCAGGCACAGTGAGGTGCTGCAAGCATTCTCTGTGGCTGGCACCAACCGCAGCCCTGGCAGCTTCACCCTGCAGTGTGCCAGAGGCTTTGAAGCCTCATGTTGCTCTTTCACAAAGTGATACCACTCCTAATTAGTGCTGAGACCTTACAATAGCAAGGAGAGGTGGGATGGGGGGACATGGACGTGGCTCATCTGGGGCTGCCATGCTCCAAGCAGTAATAAGGTGCTGGAGTTGGAAAAGGGAGGAGCTGAGAGATAAGAGAGGGCAAGAGGGGAATATTTTGCTGACAGAAAAGAAATATACTTGGGACTAACATCTAGCACCAGTGATAATTTAATCTCATTGTCAGTGAGCTTCTCTTCCAGGCAGGCAGAACTAAATTGGTGTTTTCAGTGTCTTCCCTCATGTGGACGTGCAGAAGAAGGGACATGCTCCCTCTGCCACATGCTACCCTGGTGCTGGGGCAGAAAATATTCCCTGATCCAACAATCAAAAATTCATTAAGGAAAAATAAACTCAAGGCCAAATTTTCCCTCAGGGCAACTGTTATGTCGGTATCACCAATAACTGCTTTCAAGTGACTCCTGATCCATGTGGTGCCAAGAAGGGAAGAGCCAAGCCTGATGACTCCCAGGCCTCCAATCCTATTTAGCAGTGGCAATTAATAAGGCACCACTATGGCTGAATTGCTCATTGCAAGACCACCTCCATGACCCCTACATCTGTCATCAGCAACAGGAGCACTGACCTGGCCAAAACGTTCTTGGCTTTAACAAGAAATCTCAGCACAGAAGTGTAAATCCATCGTTCAGAAGGGCCCAACACCAGAAGATATTATTCCTGCTTTATGGTCTGCAACCAAAAAAGCACCATATGCAGGACAGATTTTTTTTTGCCCCTTTGCTCCTCCAGATACCAAATGGAGCTACAGACGTGCATAAGGACATCCCTTGTAGAGCCTTCTACATCACAAGGACAGACATTGTGCCTTCACAGCCACAGCAGTGTTTTTCTACATTCCCACTTGCAAAACACTTGTTCCTCACAATACCTTGATGTTGTCCTTGTACAGCATTTCCCAGTGATGCAGAGATAAGATCAGCACCAGCTTCTACAACAGATCTGCAAACCCATTCCCCAGCACAAAAACATGTTATCTTACAAGCTAGTTTTCCACTGGGGAGATTTAATAATTCCTATTTTATACCTGATAATGAAATAGCTCAAAATACAGTGTGTAGGAAAGGAATCTTTTGACTGAATTCATACCACTTTCTGCAGTTCCTAGTTTGATGTCTGTTTATCAATTAAAAAAAAAAGTAGTTGTAGAACTAATTTGTGCGTGCAGTGGCTGTCTGAGTTAGATCTGGGATTATTAAAGCATCTCAGTTTGCCCAAGGTGATAAAAGCAATTCAGACCACCCGTTCTACATGGGTGGATCAGTTTCAGTGCCTGCTGCTAGCATCCAGTTCAGCATTCATGACTAACTGCAATGTTCACTCATTCACCTAGCCCAGCCAGATGAATTCGCATTATGGATGGACAAGGAAGGAAAAATATAATTATGCTTTAGTTTATTTTCTGGAGCATCAAAGGGTGATCAAAAGGAAGGAAAAAAAAATGCAATCATCTCTTTGCAAGGTAAAGAAACTAGGCCTGGAAACATGCTACTTTGTCAGTGTATCGCATGCTATGATTGAGAGCTTTCACTGTAAAGAGCCTCCAGTGCAGTCCAAAACAATACCAGGGTATTTGTCAGGCAGGAAGAAAATCCACAGTTTCATTATGCCAAGGGACACCAAAAAACTGGAGAAGAGACAGTGGAAAAAACACATTATTGCAGCCTGGGAGCAGAGGTCTGCCAAATCCAGAGAAGGAAAAACAAAAGGGCTGTAACCTATACTGGATAATATCAGAGACTACAGTAAAAAGGTTAAAAAAAATCATCCCTTTCTACCACAAGTTTATTGCCTGTCTTTGTTTAGGCTTACAAGCCTGAAGGCTCATTTTTCCCTCTTGATCATGAATTTGGGGGATTTTTTTGTCATTGTTTTGTACAAGATGTTGCTTTTCTTCAAAGAGCTCACATAAACTTCAGTGCAGAATTAGGATGTTGGTCACTCCAGGAGAGGAAACACCAAATGAGTGTACAAACAAAGGGAGAAAAAAATCTGCATGTCAAATGAGATGAATCCAGCACCAGAAACATGCACAAGCTCCCTCATAAAATGTGACAATCAGTACAACAAAGAGAAACTAATTTTCTGCTAACTCTGACAGACATTGTGCATGCTCAGCCTGGATATTTCCTCCTCTTCCTTTGCCTTAAGAGACAATGTTATTTGAGCCAAACATGAAGCTGAGGTTGTCAATAAAGATTTATTAGCCTGCTGGCAAAGTGTACCGGTTGCCAACAACACCATCATGGAGAGACTCAGAGAAGGCAGGAGCATTAGAGTTGCTCAAGAAAGCATCACTCAGACTGATGGGGCCTAAACATTGTGTATGTTTGCCTAAACTACCAGCTAATTGAGGTGGGAAGTGACTTCTCAAGAAGACAGGCCCTCCTCCTGATCTTGATTAACTCCCTTTGTATTGTGGTTTACAGAAATATGTCAGCTTTCTCCATCAATCTGCCAGCAAGTCTTTTCTCTAATGTATTTCAGCCTCCCACTTGGCTTTTCACTGCAGATAGGTGCTGCCACAGCTGATACAACTCCCACATGACATCAGGGAGCTGTGCTACTTCTTCCCACTGCTGCTGACCTTCCTCCACTGCAATAAAAAGAAAGCAAGCCAGCAACTTAAAAATAAAATTAAAGAATGGCACCCTGGAGTAGTTGTAGTTGTGGATTTGGAACTGAATACTTCTCAGGTGTCTTTTCAAATTCTTCCTAGGACTAATTATAAAAAGTGTCAGGGACAATGTCACTGAAGAGCATTAGTCCTGCTTTGAACACGTATCTATTGGTATCACTTGCCAAGTATGATGATAATATTCTAACTCTTAAAAATACTTTTTCTTTCCTGAAATCATTAGGGAATACCATGACATCTCAGTAGGGTGATTTACACTGCACTCAGGAAGAACTGAAGTTGCAAATACAGGTTGGGAAACACCTGTTGGGAAAGGAGGTGGGACTTAGAGCTGACCATGACTACTCAGAAAGCAGCAATGAGTGCCCCTGTAGACTGTTTGGCACTGTTTGTGCCCTCTGCATCCCTGATAGTTCTCTGCTCATGTACAGCATTAGGTAGCAGGTGCAGTACTTCAGGCAAAAGTGAAGATTTCCTAGCTATACAGGCAAAATGAGTTTACAGTTACAAAACAGCTTGAGGGAAGGAGAAAAGGGACCCAGGATGTGGGTAGCTGGGCTGAAAGTCATTCTCTTCAAATTCTTTTCTACTTCTAGACCCTTCCATGCATTCTCTTTTCCTAGAGTACCTTCCTTTCTCTGGACCACCACATTCCTCTGCTATCCCAGCAGCAACCTGTATGGGGGCTGGTGGTCTGCTGCAAGAAGAGACATAGATTGGAGAATCTAGAAGAGGGCATAGAGAGAGCAAGCAGAGACTAAAAAATGTGGCTTTGAAGGAAAGGTCTGAAGAATCAAAATACCTTCTGTGTCAAAGAGACACAAGGAAGGCATATTTAAGTTGCGCATCAAAAATGATGCAATATATTAAAAAAAAAAAGTAACTAAGCCCTTACATCACTCAGATTCCTAGTAGACTTGTGACCACAATATATATTGTTTTCAGATTGCATTGTCAGATGAATGGCTCCTTGTGAATGTTCTGTATTGCTTCTTTGGGAAAGACCTTCCTTTTACTGTGTCTCTATACAGCATAGAATCATAGAATTATCAGGGTTGGAAGGGACCTTAAAGATCATCTAGTTCCAACCCCCCTGCCATGGGCAGGGACACCTCCTACTAGAGCAGGTTGCTCAGAGCCTCATCCAGCCTAGTCTTAAAAATTTCCAAGGATGGGGCTTCCACCACCTCTCTGGGCAATCCATTCCAGTGTCTCACCACCCTCATGGGGAAGAAATTCTTCCTAATGTCCAACCTGAATTGACCTATCTCTAGCTTTAATCCACTCCCTCTAGTCCTATCACTGCCTGACAGCCTAAAAAGTCCCTCCCCAGCTTTCCTGTAGCCCCCTTCAGATACTGGAAGGCCACAATAAGGTCTCCCCGGAGCCTTCTCTTTTCCAGACTGAACAACCACTACTCTCTCAGTCTGTCCCCATAGGAGAGGTGCTCCAGCCCTCTGAGCATCCTCGTGGCCCTTCTCTGGACACGTTCCAGCACGTCCATATCCCTCCTGTAACAGGGGCTCCAGAACTGGACACAGTGCTCCAGGTGAGGCCTCAGGAGAGTGGAGTAGAGGGGGAGAATCACCTCCCTCGACCTGCTGGCCGTGCTTCTCTTGGTGCAGCCCAGGACATGATTGGCTGTCTGGGCTGCAAGAGCAAACTGATGGTTCATGTTGAGCTTCTCATCCACCAGCACTCCCAAGTCCTTTTCTTCATGGCTGCTCTCAAGCAAGTCACTGCCCAGCCTGTATTGGTGCCTGGGATTGCTCCGACCCAGATGGAGGACCTTGCATTTGGCCTTGTTGAGCTTCATGAGGTTGGCATGGGCCCACCTCTCCAGCCTGTCAAGGTCCCTCTGGATGGCATCTAATTCATTAAGGCCCTGCTCCAAAATGAAATCATACAGAAGCCCACTTCAGAAAAGCTAGCCAGCTTTACAGGACTTGAATAATTGGCAGGGAATATTCTACTTGCTTCATCTGTCATTTGGTCATCAGCAAGTCTACATAATATTCAAGATTCGAAAGAAAAGCTGCATTGAAATCCACATGTTTTTTTCTCCTGGAATTTAGGTCGTTGACATTTGAACTTCATAAGAACAGATAAAGACCAAGAAAGCCACGATTAATATGCAGAGTGGTAGTAAGCTAAAACTTTTGCTATGTTTTTGTTTGTTTGTTTGTTTTGGTGGTTTGGGTTTATTTCTGGAAGTTGATCAAAAGAAAAAATCTTTCTCATTCCTAAGTATAGCTATATAGCTAAATATTAATCTTTTAACATCTTCATGACTGCAGAGTCTGTGTGTCTTCCAGGTGTGCCATGACCTTTTCTCCTCCCTTCCCCAAGGGGAGGAGGAGTGTGCAAATTGAGCCTGCATGGAAGATACCTGCTGCAGTGCTCCACACACTAACATTCCCAGGAGGGAGGAGTGCACAAAGAAAGGTGGGCACACGAACAATTCATGAAAACCAAATGGGAAAGTTTCTAAGCTGGACTTTTTGTAATACTTTTCTCCCTCATGAGTAAATTAACATGTTAGTTTCTCTAAACTTCTTGGAGTAATTTTGTTCCTTCATACCTTAGATGGGATGGTTTTTACAATGCAAGTGTTCCCAAGTGGCTTGCTTTCTTGTAGGTGACAGACAAAAACTTATAAACCATCATCTTCAATCATTTTACAACCTTGTTGATCTACACCAACAGATAGAAAGAATATCTCATTTAGGAGGAGGCAGTAACCAACTTGAATCAGTTGTGGACCAGCCTGTGAATGCTGCCTTTTTTTTTTTTTTTAAAGATAGGATGGGTTAATTTCCCAGTTCTACACAATTTATCTGTGCTGAGCTGGAAGAGTGTTGAGTGGGAAAGGGTTTCATTGTCCACTAGGGCCTTATGGCTCTTCAACACCCACCACTTCTGTCTCATGTCAAAGAAAAGCAAATAGGTTTATTAAATAGCTGTCAGGCCGAATGAGGCTGTACAGAGAACAAACAGAAGGGAAATTGGATTCGAGGCAGAGTACATGCCACACTAAAAAAGGGTACAGATTTACAGCTTTCTCTGAGCAACTGGACAAAGGGCTTTGAAGATGAGTTTCGTGGAGGGTGAAGCTGAAGTTCAGGGAAGAAGGGGCAGGTGACTTGCACAACCCCAAAAGGGTGACAATCATCCTCTTCCATAGAGGTGAAGGGACCCCTCCTCATCCAAGCTCCTGGCTGTATTTCTCCACCACATCCTTCCAGCATGTGAATAGAAAGCATAACCCTGCCCCACCTCCCTCAGGGAAGATGCCTTCACCCCAGCCTTCCCAGGCATCAGTCCTAAATCACACCTCCTAGCTCAGAACAGGCAACAAGAGGGAAAAGGAGTCATGACAGAGCTACAGAGAATTCACCTTTCCCCGATAAAAGCTTTGGCTCACAGGAAGACTCAGAAAGACTGGGCTCTTTTGCAAGTGGCTGATAGTTATTCCCAGAGACCACGGACAAATTCTCACTGTGATGGTGGAAGTGCCAAGATATTTTCAAGTTTCTTTAAGCTGAAAGAGAAGGTATGAAAAATGTAACATACTCACCAAAGGGACTGGTAAGGTCAGAAGGATTGTAATGCACCAAGTGATATAAGGAGCTATGTCTTCTGGGACTGGAAAGCTGCAGACCTCAGCTATTTATATGTGGTAAGTGGAGCTGACTACTACCTGTGTTGCTATAGCAGCCTGAACTTTTCTTTTACTGAGTGAGGAAACTGTACCACATCATCCAGAACACAGTAACTGACTCCACCATGAGAAGAAGCTGGTCTTGAACAGTTACACTTGCATCCAGCTTCAAAACCCATTGTGTCTCCCACAGTGAAAAGCAAAGAGCTAGATCCCAGGTGCTCCTACACACTTGGGTCCAAGGAGATCAGAACTCCTCCTATGTCTTCATCACTGTTACAGCTTAATTCCTGTCCTTGGGGAGGTAAACATGCTTCTCAGCTGTGCATTGACCCACATGGTTGCATCAACAGAGTGCTTATAACCAACATCTCCTGTGGTTTGAATTGACTATTGTGAAGATTGACCACTAGCATTTATACATTATCTATAGTGATGCAGACACCTTGACACGATGCTGCAAAAAGAAGGGTCTTCATGCATGATCCTTGTACCATATTCTCCAACCCAAAATCATCTAACAAGGTCTTGAAGATTTTATATGACAAAATACACTTTAACAAATAGCACAGTTTAATTTAATATAATATAGAATAGAATCATTAAGGTCAGAAAAGACCTCTAAGACCATCAAGTCCAGCTGTCAGCCCAACATTACCATGACCACTAAACCATGCCCCAAAGTGCCATGTCTACATGTTTTTTGAACACCTCCTATGATAAGGCACTAGCCAATCCCTTTTCAGTCACCTACATACCTACATACATATCCAAGATATAAAACTTGGCTCTTCTGTGCTCCAGCAAAAATCTTGAAGTCTAACAGATGAACCAGTGAAATTCTTTGAATAACTACTGTATTAGCATCTGTAAGCTAACAGTTGAAAGCATGTGGAAGCATTCAGCGATGCATGGGTACTAAAATCTCTGCTATCTCAAGATCTTTGCCTGAAAACATCAATATTCCTTTTACCATTAGGGGCTGGATCAAGACATGTATTCCAGCTGATCAAAACATGAACTAGCCTAGGTCCTTAGGCCAGCACAACATATTGTCCAACTAATAAGGTCAGTATAAAGATAATCAAGTTGTTTGAGGGATCCTGCCAGTAAGAGCAACAGTTTGGGTCTGAGTGGAACTACCCAAAAAAGTCAGCAATGTTTTTTTCCCTTTGCAGGGAAGGAGGAGCGAAACAATGCCCCAGTCATTCCATCCTGTGCTTGTGCTTGGCAGCCTCCCTGCACAGCATGCCAGAGGAGATGACTGGGGTGAAACACACCATATGCCTGGTCCCCAGGGCACTGCTGGCTTGGAGGAGGAACAGCGAGCTGTCATTCCCTGCATGTTATCAGCCCTCCAAGGGACAGGCACCTGTCATAAATGGCCAGGCAGAACTGCTGCAAGCACTGACCTTCCTGTTTGGAGGGCTTACTTGTCAAAGACATTGATCACCTTTGGCTCACTGAGGAGGCCAAGAAATGAGCAGCTTGTGCTTCAGGCACAAGTTGGTGCCCTTCTGAGCTTAGTAGGTGTTATCATACACAAAACTCAGTGTTTTGTTGGAAAGTGCATCACAGCAGTCATGTGGTGGCAGGCAGTAAGGATGCTGTGCTACAATGTCAAGAAAGCCCTGACAAAAGCCATCCCAAGATGGCTCAGAGATGAGAAGCTAATTTAGCTTACAGAAAGTCATGCTTTTGTCACAACACCGTGAAAACACAAAGGCTTCCCCTCCTTCTCCCCACCAGCTTTGTCAGGAGCTGATGTTATTGTTACCAGAGAGCACCTGAAAATTTCCTTGATGCACCGCAGGAATGGGAAGCAAAAGGATAGTTTTGAAAGCAGTTTTTGCAATGATGCAGTCAGTCTGGTTTAGGATGGTGTGGTTGTGCTTAATTTCACAGTCATATTACATGCTGATAGATCCTACTTTATTTTTTATTTCCCTAACAGAAAGCATCAGTATCTTATTCATGAATTATCTAAACAGTTTTAGCTCTCTCAATAATAAAACAGAAATCAGAGGACAAGTTGATTAGTCACATGCTTGTAAAGTATTGCATGTATGCCAGCACTGGCAAAAGAGCATTCAAGCCAAATATTGTAGGCTTTAGCATATTTGTTTGAAATAAACCAGCTAGAACTAAACAATGTGAAGTGTTACTTATTTGTACTGAGGTAGCAGCTACAAAGTAGGTCAATACAGGTATAGAAGACTGGCTCTACTTAATTAAGGCCAAGAAGAGAGAAAAATTTTGAGGAAGTGATGACTGTTGGTGAGGCTCTCTTCTCATCATCGGTAGTGAGACTCATTCACTTTATTAAGAGTGGATTTAAGCCTACATAAGCTTCAACACACAAATGGTTAGGTTAAGAGCAGGCCCTACTGAAAATCCCACCCATTACACACACACCAATACTGACTTAGCAAACCACACAGTAAAATTACAATAAATCAAATAATGATGCAAACGCAGCAATAAATCTTACATTACACATCATTACGAGTTTTAAGTCTGCCATTAAGTAGAAAATGTATTTGACATCCCAGTAGAGCTTTCCTCAGGAGCCACAAAACCGATAGTATTAGTAGTGTTACAAAACCAGGCTGTGCATAAGAGCCACCAGCCCTTGCTCTTTCTATACAAACTAAAAAAAAAATCAGCAGATAAATGCATCATTAAGTTGTTTTGTGGCTTTGTTTGACCAGAGATTTTGCCTTGAGCAAGTTTTCTGTGCAATGAGGCACATGATAGGCCTGCAGACAGATATGTTGTGCTAGATACGGCAAGTAGATTAGACTGATTAACATATACTACAATATAGAAGCAGCTATTAAAGTGCTTGGAATGTGGTAGAAGGAGCAGATTGATAATGTTCCAAAGCAGGCTGTAGATTATGTCCAGTTTCTGGTAAAAATATGGTAAAGAAAAAACAGCCAAACCCCAGAAGCCACTGAAAGACTAAAGCAACCAATCTAAAACAACTTACAGATTGAGATAGTCAAGTTTCAATGATCTGTGAAATTGCTGAAGCAATAAAATGGAAGCAAGTGAAAAGAACATGCACCACAAGTTAAAAACCTTAGAGAAAATTAAGGCCAGGTCTGCATCAGAGAGCAGTAACACGGCAGAAGAAAGGCATCTGTAGAGCACAGCAAGTGGTGGTGGAAACCCAACTTCTATGGGTCCCTTCCAATAGAAAATATTCTATTCTAAACTTCATGATCATGCCCAAGTCTAACAAGCCAGAGAGAGCAGAATTTATCATTATGCATCTCAGAAAATAAATCACTGAATCACTTGATTTTGGCTGTATGGGAGCTGGACTGGTGCAGGAACAAGGCAGGATGAAGTTAACTGCTGCAACACTGTTTACTATGGCAGCATGGATGCATGTGTCGGAGATTCATCACCCAGAGAGGTCAGAGCATTCTTCCTACCAGTGTCCACAAGGAAGTTTGTTCACCATGCTAGTCAGACTGCTCATGCTTGTTTACCCTTTTCATGGTGTCTTTGAACTACCACATAAGGAAATAATCTAGGACCAGCAGCAGGAAATATCTGTGATCACCTCCTGGTTAAGTAAAATTATTCCACTCTCCCTCAGCAGTTCCCCCTCTGCCTTTTTCTAAGGAGGGACTCTTTTGATTCTTTTGCCTGTCATCTTTGAGTGGTGACCTATGGGTCATGGAGGATGGATAGGTCTTAATAATGGACTGCTCTGAAATCTCTTTCATAACACAACGATGGAGGAAAGTTGGTTATTGCTAAAGGAAGACTTTCTTTAGTAGTATGGTTCTTATTTTGCATGGATCTCACTTCAACTTTCATATATTAGAACCCCCCCCATTTTAAAATAACCACTACCAGCTCACTGGTCAAGGACAAAGTGAAGCTCACAAGTTAATGTAACATAATTCTGTTTGATTTGAAGTTTATGTACTTTTGATAAATCATGGCCTTTCATATTTTCAGGGGTGGTTACAAGAAAAAGAGGTCCTCAGTGACAGATGATTTCTCCCATCCTTCACCTTCTCACCTTATGAGTTCTCTGGACCTTGAATTTGATTTAAGTTCCTTCCCAGGGATCAAAATGGAAAAAAAAAAAATTTTTTTTTCCCCCCTCCAGTTTTGATAGGCAAAGTCCCAGAAAAGTAGTGCATTACACACTAACCTGTAGCTTCGGAAAAAAGCAGGACTGGTAGTTGTTTGCAAAAGCCTGAATTAGAGACTAGTGAGATAAGATAGGCAATCAGCTCTGACTCTGCCACTGCAGACTTCTGGTCTACTTGGAAGAGAAGTCATGTCATCATTTCTCTTGACAGTCCCCAGGATTTCAGGGAGATTGCCAAGCAGTCACAGGAGAAAGGGGGAAATGAAAACAGGACTCTTAAGAAAGAATGAAGGACTTTAGGAGCAAAGGTCTTAGCTTTATTTTTAACAGAGTCTACACCAGCTCTGAGTAAGGTTACATATGGTTACACCTCATCTCCAGATTCTTGGTCAGGGAAACTGCAACATATTGATGTAACATAGGTTTTGCTGTTGCAAGAGTCCCTCACATAAGGGTCACAGTGTCAGAAGAAGCATGAATAATAAAGCAGGTCAGTTTGTTTTTTGTACTATTCATTAGTTACTTGAATAACTTCCTTTATTTTAATTATAATTTCTTTCTAAACTGCCTATGCCTCATATGAAATTACATTGGCCATCTTACCACTGGAAACGCATTTTCCTAGACACTTTACGTAGGAAAAAGGTCACACACTACATTCAATCCACAGCTTCTGTCAGGAGAAAACAAATTGCAAAGTAAATCTGTCAGCTGTATGTTCAATTTGGTATTCAAACACTGAAACAGTAGGATTGAGGTGGTCCAGACTGGTTTGCTAGGCATGCTTTTGAGACTCACATTAACCTCTCCAACAGATCAGCAGAGCCCTGGATAGCAATTGCCAAGTATGAGCTACTAGCTCTGCACCAGCTCCTTTAGCTATCAGCCTTGACAGAATCTGTTGCTAAGGCTAGCTGCATGGAAGAGGAGAGGAATGGTGCTAGCCCATAAATGGTGGTAAGCTGAGGAGAAACTTGGTATTTCTTTTCTGAAGCTCAAATCCACATACAAAGCACAAGTCATTAAAGCAATAATTGTTTCACTACAGCTTCTCAGGAAGCTACAAAAATACTTCGTGTTCACATCTAGTTATTAGAGATGATACCTTATTCCATTGGGGAGTAAAAAGTGTTTCAGTTAGGATCTTATAGCACAGAATTTTCACTTGTCCATCTCTTGACTGTTTGAGATGGTCACTGTTCTCAAAAACATGCATCTACTGTCAGAGGTATGCAGAGAAATACAATACTATTCAGACATAGCCAGACCATTCCCTGGATCGGTACCAAAACCAGCAGAAGAAAGTGGTTATGAATCACAAAAGGGTTTAGTGGAGATGTGTAAAAGCAGAGGGGCTGTTAGAGGGACTTTCTCCCATCACCATGCACAGTGCTAGTCACACAGAGCACATGGGTCTCTACCTCGATGTCTGCCCCCATACACATTTCCCAGACTGATACTTGGAAGCTGGAGGCAACTACACTATCACTAGAGTTCACCACTGCTTTCGCCCCCCTCAGTCCTCAAGCTACTAGGTGTAGAGTTAATTTACAGACCTATCTGGACAAAGTTTGGTCTGCTTCTATCACTTCTAATTATGTGAGAACTCCAGCAGAGTCATTTGTCACCAAGCCCACCACACCTGTCCCTAGGCTTTTTAGTGCCTCAGTCAACAAACACTAAATGAATTGGAAATTATTCACAGAAGGGCTTTGTCTCCTTTCTTCCCCAAATGAAATATCTCCTCCTGCTATATGCGCTCTCTAATCCTGATGCTATTCAGAATAGAAATATAGGAAAAGGGTTATTGCAGCAGAGCTTCTTTCCAGAAACAAATAAAAGGTTCAAAAGTATTTTGCTTTCAGTCACAGCCTTCAAGACAGTTTACCAGGACGCATATGTACGTACATTTTTATTTTACCAGGAGGCATATGTATGTACATTTTTATTTTATACAGACTTTCTTTTTCCTTCCCTCAAAGCAGTCCTCTAAAGACCACACAGTATGCAGCATTTGGAGTATTTTGGGTTTTTTTTTTCTTTCTTTCCCCTCTGGAGCTCATTCTAAAGTGCTTCTACAGATATTTTTCTTGCTTTGTGTTGCATTTCCTCTGTAAGCCTTGAAAGACTTGGCAACACAACTTCCCTGGCTGGTATAAATACAGCCATAGATATTTTTAAATCACAAAAGAGAACCTTCTTACTCCCCCACCCTCCTCCCCAAAACACATATCATGCAAGCATCTCTCCTTCTGATGGAAGTAATTTCATTATTTTAAAAGCACTTATGCAACCAACAGAGGCGACACCATGTGCATGTGCATACACCGGCCTCCTCAGGAGTCAATATGACTGTGCCCTCTCCCCACTTTCTCCTTTCTCTATCATTTCCCAATATTCATATTTTTCTTTCACATCTTAACTAGGTGCAGGTTGATATCTGCTATATCTATCTGAAAGATGAATTTACAATGTGGTGTTCAACCACAGCAGGTTGCTCCCTTCAGTGGAAAAGGCCCAGAGAATGCCCTTTTGATGATTTATGCAAGTCTGGTTTCATCATGGAAGCCACTTCCTTTTAAGAGAGGGAGGATCCCCCAACCACTGGATTAACTCTGAGCACCTCCAGCCCCTATGCATGCTTCAGCATCTTCATTTATTGCAGAGGGTCCCTTTATTCTGTAGCAAATTACCCATAGGGTCACTTCTTCCCATGGGTTAGAAAGATGTTTGCTGATTTTTTGGTTTGGGACTGGTTTAGAGAGGGGAGAAGAGCAAGGTGGGTTGTTTCATTTTAGGTTGGATTCCTTTTTGTTTTTTAACTGCCTCCCCCAAATTAGAGGGCAAACTTACTCAGGATCATAGAATCCTTTCGGTTGGAAAAGTCAGTGTGACAAATTACATTTGGAGAAACATAAACAGAAGATCTATGGTGGACCTGCAGAGGAACAAATCTGTAGCAGATATCAAAGCACACAAACCTTTACTGGGGCTCCCATAAAGGCAGCATGAATATTGTGCAACTCCGTGGAGCAAAATCCTCTAAGGAAAATGAGCAATACCATGCTATTAGCTCATTTCCCAAAGACAGGCTTGGCAAGAAAGGACTAGCTGTGGAATACATGTCCAAGAAGAGTAAGAGCTGGGGAAGCAATGGCAAAACAAAATAAAAACTGCATCCAGATCCTCTTTTCCTCTGATCAGAGTCATGGAACAAAATTGCAGCTGCTCTTGCATCTGCTTAAGATTTATATTAAAAATAAAAGCATCAGCATTTGCCCAGCCTCCTTCGGGGTGTGCTAGAATCACATAGGGTCCAGCAGAATATAACCTGCACATGAAGGTTAATGTGGCTGAATCAATCTGATCATGGATGAAAATTCAGCTGCTATTGATTCCCCCGCTTATGCTGATTGCCCTTCCCGGGTCAGAATGGAGACCCATCCCATTGTTCAGTGAATACAGTGTTCTGTTCACTACATCAATTACGCTGACCCCAGGGGGTCCAAAAGCCTCCCCACTCACCCACTTACAGTGACAGCTGTCATGCTAATGAATCCACATTGACATTGTAATTAAACCATTAGACAAAGCGAGGCCCTGTGCTCAGCTGCACAGCCAACACACACAAGGCTGCTCTGGAGAGGTTGCCTGTTTGAAATGTAGCATAGTAAGATGAGGCATCCCTCAAGTTTTAGAAGGTGAAAAATGCAGGTGGAAGATGCAAACCTAGAATGATAGGAAAACAAGAAAAAACCCCTTGAAGTGACTTTTGGTTTCCTCTTGAGTGTAGCTTTTGCTGAAGGCATAGTTTCATGACAGATTAGCTTTCTGACATCTTAGAGAAGGAGGAGCACTTCAAGTCAGAAGCACGAGAATCCCCAAACCCTCTGCAGTCACCTCACCCGAGCTAGAAATCTCTCACATCACAAGCAATCCAAAGACAAAAAAATAAATCCAAATACACACCAGTTGTGTATATGTATGTCAACTGGGCAAGAAGAACTGGAGGCAGACAGGTACTGCATTTGTGTTCTGCTTAGCAGAAGCCCTTTGCTCCACTGGGGCACTGCAACTGCACCCAAGCCATAATCTTCATAGAATTCCTTTACACCCATGTACCATTTCCAAGCTTGGCTATTACTGACCAACAGTTCTACCTTAGAAAGTGTGGGCTTTGTGGTAGTAATGGATCAAGAGGGTAGAGATGCTTCATGTCATACAAAGGGCTATTGCTCTTTGCAGACCCAAATATAGGAAGCTGGAGAAGGTTGAAAGGAAAAAATACTGCTGTTCAAGAGAAGAAAATGTTCTTTTGCTCTGTCCTTAGAGTACTGATCTTGCCAAGTGATATTTTAAAGTTACATGGCAGCCTATTATACAAAACCTTACTAGTGACTGAAAGACTTTTTTCTAAGGAAGTAAGAATTACATAATGCAATGAATAAACAGTGCTCATGTAGATGTAGAGTGCAATCTACAGAAGGCAGTGTTATAGAGTAGGCAGTTTGTTAGCTTGAAGTCACACAGTCTGCCCTCAACAGCACAAAAGGGTACTCTAAACATGAGAAGTCTCTAATTTGAGTCTGGTCACCCAAAGATTTAAAAGCTGACTTTATTAAAAAAAAAAAAAAAAAAAAAAAA
>JANVCC010000019.1:32934103-33187310 GCA_025345505.1 Todiramphus chloris collaris | reverse complement strand
CCCAAAAAAAAAAAAAAAACCAAACCCAAAAAAGAGTGCATTCAAATATAAGGAAAAGGCACAAGATGTTACTGCATGTTGCTGTTTGGGAACAAACCCTAATATCCAAGTACTGAAAAGGATTCAGTACAATGCCACATCTCAAGCTTTCGAGTTTGGTAAATTTAAGGAGACTGCTGTCCTTCACCAGAAAGTATTACCTAAACTTATCTTTGTGGTCATCCTGAAGTCATTTGTATCCTAATTTCTATGACTATCTAGAGATTTCTATGTCTATACTGGACATATTTAGCAGAATTCAGGTTCTACATAACCCATCAATTCACAGCTGCAGATGAAGCTCTGAAGACTTGACTTCTCTGTCCTGTCAGGTCATAAAAAGCTGCCCAAAATGCCCATTCTACTGCTGATGAAGGTCATACGGCTTCTGCATGTACCATGTTACAAATGTTTCCCTCAAACCAAAACCCATGGCAAAGTGCCACAGTTTTCCACACAATTGCTGGTGGGGAGAGGAAGGAAGAAAAAAAAAAAAAAAAAAAAAGGAGCTGTAGTACGTATTCTTAATGACTTACTTAATATATTCAAAATTCTAAATAGTATAAAAATCTAACCAGAAGCCTTTACTTTGACACAGAATATTCAGATGTCTTACAATAGATGGAGATCATAAAATGGTTTGGGTTGGAAAGGACTTTCAAATCTCATCTAGTCCAACCCCCCTGCAGGGAGCAGGAACATCTACAACTAGAGCAGGTTTCTCAGAGCCCACTTGAAGGGAGTCCATTCAGTACATAGGGCATACACCCATCTCTGCAGCAGCCATCAGAAGAACATTGCTAAATTCTTATAAATCACAGGGAAAGCTGAGGAAATGCGAACTGGGAATATCACATGGCATCATGCAGTCTTCCACACAGGTGATCAGAAGAGCTAACAGTCTTCAATCCTCCATTATCATAATAAGCCATTCCAAAGCAAACATTTAGTGCTGGAAGGGGAAAAAAACCTGGCAAAGTTATGGGCAACTGAAAGTTGGACCTTGATCAACAATTTCAATACTAGGCTACACTTCTGGTCCCATTTATAATACTGCTGCTGCATGAACTGAACAAGATCTTTGAATTTTAATTTTTTTTTAATTAACTTATTTTTTAAATCAGCATAATTCCTTTGCCTTTCCTAGACCTATGCAGGTCTGCAGGTCTACAGAAACTTAAGACTGCTTATAATGTATGTCGTGTTATTCTGTTTTCCTAAACCATACTTTGAATGATGGGTGGGAGGCTGGAGCAGCTGATAACAATGCTAAATGGTGAGAGACCAAATATGCACCAGCTGAAATTGCGTAGCTGGCATAGAGCTGGGCTTGGGCTGAGAAACAGATGAAGTGTCCAGAGAACACATCAGCTTTGGAGGCCTAGAAACAGAGCTTTCTTTTGCAAAACATCTCTCTCTTCATCTTTCTCTTGTGGGATGAGGTGAAGGTAAAAAGAGGGACTTCTACAATCTATGAACATCATGACTTTTAACCAAGAATGCAATTAATGCAACCGAAGTGATACCAAACAGATTGAAGGTACATGCAAGCAGCTCAGACAGCTCCTCTGGGGAAGGGGAAGCTGGCACCTGCTTCCACACATTGTGCTACTTTGTGGTGCCCAGGGCAGGTCCACCTACATGTTTCATCAGGAATTTAGATCTGATATTTTTATAAAGGGATTCTTCTCTTCTGTGCTCTGCACGCTGCACATAGGTGAAAAAAGCTCAAGAGACCAATTAGGTCTAGCTTTACTCTTCTGAAGTCAGCCTTGCTTTCTCAGGGCTTTAATCAGGTGTCCCAGAAGCTCCTTTATAAAGGTCTGTCTGCTGCAACCATTGCAGCCCAGGGCAGCAGCATTATTTCTCAGTTCTAACTTGTAATTTCAATGTATGTATTTCACTGGCATATCTACAGGAGTTGTGGTGTCTATCCTCTGGTGGGACAATTTGCTGAGAGCACCCCAAATCCACAAGTATTGGCAAACCAGAACATTAATGTTTTCACAGAATCACAGAATGTAAGGGATTGGAAGGGACCTCAAAAAGATCATCTAGTCCAATCCCCCTACCAGAGCAGGTAACACAGGAATGCATTCAGGTGGGTTTTGAATGCCTTCAGAGAAGGAGACTCCACAACCTCCCTGGGAAGCCCATTCCATTGTTCTGTTACCCTCACTGTGACGAGGTTTTTTTCCTCATATTTATGTGGAGCCTCCTATGTTCCAGCTTGCACCCATTGCCCCTTGTCCTATCATTGGCTGAGACTGAGAAGAGCCTGGATTCATCCTCCTGACACTCACCCTTTACATATTTATAAACATTAATGTGGTCACCCCTCAGTCTTCTCCTCTCCAAGCTAAAGATACCCAGATCCCTCAGCCTTTCCTCGTAAGGAAGATGTTCCACTCCCTTAATCATCTTTGTGGCACTGTACTGGTCTCTCTTGTCCTTCTTGAACTGAGGGGCCCAGAACTGGACACAGTATTCCAGATGTGGTCTCACCAGGGCAGAGTAGAGGGGGAGGAGAACCCCTCTTGACCTACTAACTGCACCCCTTCTAATCCACCCCAGGATGCCATTGGCCTTCTTGGCCACAAGGGCACATTGCTGGCTCATGGTCACCCTGCTGTCCACCAGGACCCCCCAGGTCCCTTTCCCCTGTGCTGCTCTCCAACAGGTCAATCCCCAACCTATAGTGGTACCTGGGGTTATTCTTGCCTGGAGGCAAGACTCTACACTTGCCCTTGTTATATTTCATTAAGTTTCTCCCCACCCAACTCTCCAGCCTGTCCAGGTCTCTCTGGATGGCAGCACAGCCTGCTGGGGTGTCAGCCACTCCTCCCAGTTTTGTGTCATCAGCAAACTTGCTGAGAGCGCACTGCATACTCTCATCCAAGTTGCTGATGAATATATTGAACAGTAGTGGTCCCAGTACTGACCCTTGAGGAACTCCACAAGATACAGGCCTCCAACTAGACTCTGTCCTATTGACCACAACTCTCTGGCTTCTTTCCTTCAGCCAGTTCACAATCCACCTCACTACCTGATCAACCAGACCACACTTCCTTAGTTTAGCTGCGAGGATGCTGTGGGAAATGGTGTCAAATGCTTTACTGAAATCAAGACAGACCACATCCACTGCTCTACCATCATCTATCCACCTGGTTATGTCCTCATAAAAGGCTATCAGGTTGGTCAAGCATGACTGCCCCTTGGTGAAGCCATGTTGACTGCTCCTAATGACCCTCATATCCTTGATATGCCTAGAGACAGCACCAAGGATAAGTTGTTCCATCACCTTTCCAGGGATGAGGGTGAGGCTGACTGGCCTATAGTTACCTGGGTCTTCCTTCTTGCCCTTTTTGAAGGCTGGAGTGACATTTGCTTTCCTCCAGTCCTTGGGCATCTCAGCTGTTCCTCATGACTTACCAAATAGGATGGAGAGTAGCCTAGTAATGACTTCTGCTAGCTCTCTCAGCACCTGTGGGTGCCTCCCATCAGCACCCATAGATTTATGGATGTCCAGATTGCTTAATTGGTCCCTAACCCAGTCCTCATCAACCAAGGCAAACTCCTCCTTTATCCTGGCTTCCTCTGGGGCATTAAAGGTCTGGGGCTCCCGAGGACAGCCTACAGCAGCATAGATGGATACAAAGAAGGCGGAGTTACTGAATGCCTTCTTTGTATCCTCTGTCACCAGGGCACCCACCTCTTTCATCAGTGAGCGTACACTGCCTCTAGTAATGGTTTTAACTGAAATGTATTTGAAAAAGCCCTTTCTGATATCCCTGACCTCTCTTGCAAGGGTCCGAGGAGGGCTTAGCTTTCCTAGTTGTCTCCCTACATCCTCTGATAAGAGTCTTTTATTCCTCCCAATATTTACAAATATTTACAAGTATTTACTGGAATACAGTGCTGGAACCCTGGATAAAAAGTTTCCTTCTGCTTTTGTGTATTTAGTAAATTGTGATCATAGAGGAGACATCAGTGACCAAGGCAACATAGAGTTTTATGGGGAGATAGCTGGTCCCAGCTGAAGTGATTCTGATTGAACTGAAAGGGTTATATAAAGGGAAAAGTTAACTGGACTCCAGAACAAAGTACTCCAAAGAAATCCAAACATGAGTTTGCAAGCTTGTTTTTCAGTTCTTAATATTTTAAGGCCTAACATTATTCAAATACAGCATTTACTAATTCAGCATGTTTGCAGAACATCCGAGGCCTCCGGACACTTCCAAACTAAAAATCAATCAACACTATTAGGATTTAGTCATTCGATCAAGACAGAGGCAGAGAGGGGGGCAAAGAAGTCACTCTGTCAAAAACCTTATTTTTTGCATTTCAGTTTTTCCCCTCTATTCTCCTGTGCCAGTCTTGGAGAGAGCTGTTTTTCAGTACCCTGTCCCTTTTTGCAGATGGGTCCCAAAGATTCCCCCCCAGTGTAATCCCCACTGCCTGAAATTTTACAAGATCCCCACAGCTCTTCAATTACCTTCCTTGGCCTGTCAAGACTCCAGCATCTCAAATTCAGTTAGCTGGTGTTTGGATCTCTGCCAAGGGCCAGCCTTTGCTCCTAATGACAGCCAGCTGAGGGGACACTGAGAGGGGCTGAATTCAATTTGCAGGCCCTCTAATATCATTAGGGGAGCAGGGTTTTTATTTTCTCCAAAGTTTGCAGTAGCCAGGATGAATGATAGCCAAAGGATGAGCTGTCAACATCAACAAAGGCTTGGAGACAAAAGAAAACAAAAAAAAAGAGTGGGTATAATTTTTTTTTTTTAAGAAGAGAAATGAGTCTGCTCTGATTGGCAGCACAGTAAGCTGTTGAGTGAATTGTTCAGGTGACAATATTGTGTTTGCAGAGTGTCACTCCATGTGGGCTGTTAAAGCAGGAATGGATCCAGCTACCAGGAAGATATCAAACAAATTCCAAGGAGAGCTTTTTTTTTTCCCCCAAATAGACCCAGTGTCCAGCCACTAATAAATATTGCACTATTCTCCCACCCTGGTCTGAAATATGTAACACTTCCTTCATTTTCTACTTCATGATACTCTATTACAACTACTCAGCTGCAACAAAGACTAATTATATGGCCACACACACTCCTAATTCTTCATTCATGCACATCTGAGGGTTTTGTCTTATGAAATGGACTGGAGCATCACTCAGCTAAAGGCAGTATCGCTTCACATTAAAGCACAGTCCTCAAGCATACATGTTCTATTTTCTTCCTTTCTTAATACAGTTGCAACAAAATCTGAAACCACTTGCTCACTATGGTTTTCTTAATGTTTGAGCACCTCACTTTTCAGAGTTGTCCATTCAGTTTATCTTTTAATTCCATATTTTCTGTATTACTAGAACAAGACAGTGGAACTATGGCGTTCTTCAGGCTCTGCTCTAGCTCTAGCAACACCCAGCATGGCACATTCAACACAACTATGGGTTTCCCTACTGACTGCACATGTTTATGTCTGTTCACTTAAGACAGATTCTGAGGACAATTATTTAAATAAAAAGCCTTCTCTGATGAACAGGCACAGAGCAGGCTTAGACACCAACCCATTATAAAAGGCTCCATGACACAACATAAGTTATTCATGCACTCATGATTTACATTCACTAAGTTTTTGTGGTCTAGAACCCACCCCATAAACCATGAGCAAAGTGAGCACATTTGAATACCAAGGGGAGAACCCTAGTTCCAGATCTGACTCTGCAGTGTAACAGCTTCCATGACTTCAATATCTGTGTCACACCAGCATGATTCACAACCCTACAAAGACCTTGTTGACTTCAGCTAGCCATAGGAACTCCTGAGAAGGCCATGTTTCATCGCCTTAGTGTCTGAAGGCCTGAAACCAAGGGACTGGCGTTAAGATATCTCAGAAAGAGGCTTCAAAAAAAGAAACAAGAAGAAAAACCAAGAAGTGTGTATGAGCAGGGACTGTTGCCAAAACCACCAACAAAAAAGCAGAGAGAATTAAAACAAAAGTGGTAATAATTTCCTATTTTCGACTCACCATCCTGAAGTTTTTCTGGGCACTCACCTCAGATAAGACTTCCCTTAGATTTGTAATTGGGTGACAGAAACCAGGTGAGGGGGTATCTCAGCCCCCTGCAGAGCTCTGAGGTCTCCTGTGCTTGAAGAGTGGAGGCTTAGCATTTGGGAAGTAGCTTGTCAGCTCATCAAGGGTGTGCTTTCTGCCTTGGTCCATATTCAAAGCCTCTGCAAAAATAAATTAGTGTTCATAAATGCTCAGCTGGAACCTATTAGCTTGTCTGCAAAGATCCCTGATGGTCCCTTGCTCTAACCTCCCTCAGTCCTTGCATTCAACCAGATTAAGCTGTCTCCACAGAACATCCCAGGGCTAAAGGGCCAAGCAAAATGTTTCTTGCAATCATTCTTCCTGCAGCCTTTTCTCCTGTCTATCTGGGGCCTCCATGGAGCCAGACAGGAAAGCTGACGGCAGGGAAGTTGCCTGTGCTGTGCTCTCTGCTTCCCTTGTTAATGCTTTGGCAGAGAAGAATGAGAGCAGCCTGACAAAGGTGCAGAGGGGTGAATAAGCAGAGAGGGAGGAAGGAGAGGGGAGGATGAAGCTCAGATGAACGAAGAAAGCACATAGGAAAAGAGATATAAGACAGACAGGGGCAGACGCAGATACACAGGCAGGAAGGGTAGCAGGTAGGAGAAACAATTTTGGAATGGGAGGGATAAAGAGAAGGCAACTTGACCTGCTAGGGCCTGGAGTCAGCACCCCAAAATATTGTCTTTCCTCTCCTGTCAGAGGATGCCTGTGGACATCTTACTGCCCTTAACAGTCTAATAACAATAATTGAGCTCTGACCTCTTACAAGTTACAGCATGAGCTCAGCTAGTGCGAGAACCTCTGCACAAACTTGGGGATCCCACTCCTGTTTTGGGGAGCAGGCAGGAAAATCAGTGCACTGGTACATGATCATATTTGACCATCCCCAATATACTTTAAATGCTCTGTGGATAGGAAATTACAACCCAAACGACATGTTGGTAGAAAGGAAAGGCTGCAAAGCCAAATACCCTAACATTAGAAAGTGGCAGAATTAGTCACTTAAGATAAATAATCCATGCACTCTCAATCTGAAAGAGTCTTAATGTTTTCAAGAAAGCAATATCCTTTATGTCACAAATAGTACTACATAATGGCATAATAGGGAACCCCTGTCATGGCTTGCTGAGGTCTT
This sequence comes from Todiramphus chloris collaris, assembly GCA_025345505.1. Lineage (NCBI taxonomy): Eukaryota > Metazoa > Chordata > Aves > Coraciiformes > Alcedinidae > Todiramphus > Todiramphus chloris. The sequence continues at coordinate 33,180,043 of JANVCC010000019.1, read as the reverse complement.
TTGATCTATGAAACCATGAAAAATTACAGAACAGTATTGGCCCATCAGTGATGCTACAAATTAGGTGGCAAGTGGCCATTCCGCATCCTAAATCTACCTTTGGAATCTAATAAGACTGAAAACAACAACGCCAACTCCACTGGATAACAAATGCAGATGGAAAAGGCAATAGCACTGAACGTCCTAAGAAGACTATGGATGACAGAACTTCAAAAGATGCTGCATATATTTACATCTTGTTTGAGGCTGTTAATGCAGTTACACCCTAGGAATATTTGGCCCATTACTCATCATATCCAGAAGACGAAGAAGAGTAACAAACTTAATTGAAACTCTTGTCAAAATGAAAAAAATATCCTCCAAAGATTCTCTGTCAAACTGTCTATTTCTATTTGATATGCAGGGGCAATATCAGCAAAACAGCTAAGTCCCCACCACCAGCAAGTATTATGCACAAGTATTGAATGCAGAAGGACCCAAGTCAGGAATTCTGCAGTGAGGAACCCTCTCATCAGAAAAAGCCTACTCCAAACCAAACCTGGTTTAGGAGGTTATGGGAAAAGCAGCAGGCATTGCAGTTTGAGCATGGCTGTATGTACTCAAAAGGAAAGTTTCTGAGAGGCAGGGAAGGTCATCACAGAGCTATGAGATGGTCAAACAGCCCAGGTGCTCTCTCAGCTAGAGAAAAATCTAGGCTCTGCTTTGAGTAAGAGCAACAAAATTCTATGTTGAAAGGGAGAACCATGAGGTCGTTGGCTGGTTTAGATTCCTGCTGCATCTGTGAACAGTTCAGAGACCCTCCAAGGGAATAGAAATCAAGGAGAGGGACTTTTCATATCTTAGGAACTCCCGAAGGATGGTACAATCATTTTGTGTCTATCCCTTATCTTAACCAGGAAAGCAAGAACAGCTCAGGCAAGGCTCGTGTCCCTCCAACTCCACGACCCTTCTTCCATAAGGATGGACAAGAAAAACTAAACAGAGTATTTTGATAGTAGGCATAGAGATGACTCAAGCTGGTGGCCATCTGCGCAGATCTAACCAGAAATACTCATGCAGTTTCTAAGTACTCCTGGAGGACCTACAGTTTCCAGTCACCCAAGTATTTGCTTTCTTGCCTCTCAAGCACTAGCCCCAAGACAGAGAGAAAGAGCAAAAGTCCCAAGTGCCTGTTAAAGGCCCCAGTCTACCAAACCTAAAGCATAGCTAGAGTGGAGAAAGACCCCTGGCTTTTTTCACTTGCGCCACATTATCACAGAAAGGTGGATTAGAAGTTATCTCAGCTCTGCTTTCTTTCAGAGCTCCTTGGCAACACAACCACCAAGATATAAATATGCACACACAAAAAATTTGCAGCAGGCATATGTGCACGCGCACACATAGACACAAGCCAATAGCTGAAAACTTTACAAGGCACGCGGCAGATATGGCCAAGAAGGCAAAGGGCCTCTGGAAATTCTGGTAAGAGGAAGAAAATAGGGAGACTTTTTTAATCCTCTTCTCAAAACGTAGCTTTTTTAAAGGTAAAAAAATAAAGTCATCTTGGAAAATAAATAACTTTATAGCTGTTCTACCTATGACCAACGAGCTGCCACAAAATGCAAAGGTCCGGCTGCAGTTTTCAGGCCTGCATTGGCAAAATACAATTTTAATGAAAAAGGCCTAATTATGACTGAAGTAAGGCTGAAAAAGGATCGGCATAACCCAAGTACTCAACAGTACACTGGCTACAGGCAAGAGACCTCCCTATCCTTGAAGGTAGCGGGCAACTAGCTTTCCACAGACCATTTATTTTTAATACACCTTAGGTGGCCATTAGCACTCACACCAAAGTCAGGGCCCAAGAAGATAACATATTGGTATTGCCATTTGTGGTCAACTACAGCAACAGCACAGTAGAACAATACACACCAGGCACACAGGTAACATACCTTTGGTGTCCTCTGCAAGAGGGAGACTCCCCCCCCCCATGCTCACACCCAAAAGTGGAAAAAGAACGCACCACACCAAGTCCCTGTGTGCATCATGTGTCAATCCTCATCTCCATATCTAGCTCCATGAAGTCCTGAAAGTTTTTCCTCAGCAAAGGCCAGAATGAAGGCTACTCCCCATAAGCTTCTTATAGGCTTGCTTTCTTCTTGGCCAGCTCTGGGCAGGGAGGGCTCTCTCTGATGATGCAGTCAGACACCTGAAGCAGATGCTCAGCTGCTTCATCTGGGGCAGGTGGGACAGGGGCTTGGCACAGCATTTTGTTACCTCCTGTCTCACAGTTTTTGTCCCCAGACACAGGGAAATCTCTATCCACTTCCTTGTGAGCAGGACCAGGTTGGGAGAAGGAGAAATCATGTCAAGAAAGAAATGCTGGGAAGATTTTTGGGCTTGTGTAAGCTCTCCCCTCACAGTGGGTAGAAAGGGAATGTTTGTTTGTTTGCTGCTCCTATATTTATTTTTTTTCTTTACATGTGTGCAAAATGTTTACATAGTGAATGTTGTGTAATAAGATGAGGAAATCTCTATTCTGAGATGTCCATATTAACCATTTTCAAGCCAAGAGCACAGCTAATTGTGATCTAGACTCTGGAGACCCTTCTGTAGCTCAGCTTTATTATTGCAAGGAGCAATATGTGAAGTACACGTGGCTCTTGTGGCCTTCAAGGATATCACAAACAAGAGTCTGCAGTGGAAGATCAGAGTTCTGCAAGTGGAATGTGTTCATCAGAAAACCCAGGCTCCAAGAGGGCAGAAAGAGGGAAAATCTCACTGGTTCTGATTTACTGACAGAGTTTTTTAGAGAGGAAAGTATCAAACAGAACCAAATGTATCATGAAGCAGAGAGACTCTTGGTCCATTGTCTGGAAAAATGTACAAAACCTCCAAGAGGTTTATGATTTGTTGCCTTTCTACAACTTTAGAAATCTTCTACATTCATTCCAAGTTTTGAACCTAAAATTTGAATCCACGTATCAATACTGATTGTGAATTTGAGAGGACAGAGGGAAATTTGTTGGGAAAAATCATCATGATTTTCTCCTCAGCTCACTTCCTTTCTCTGCCCATGCAGCCATGCCACGGTCATATGTATCTACTCCTGGATGTTTTTTAGGCACTTTCAGACTATCATCCATCTCTTCTGAGATACCTCATGAACTGCTATTTCCAGATGTTATTACTGCTCTCTAACTTGTCTCCTTCTGGTCCTGCTGGTCCCTAGGGTCTCAGTTAACATCTGGCTGGTCTGATATCCTGCAGAGTTGATACTTCACCATGAAAGAAGATCAGACTCTTCCCCTAAAATGAGTCTTCATTAGTGAATTGCTGTATCACAGTCCTTTTATGTTTAATCTCCTCAGTTAGTTCAAATAATGAATTTACTGCCAGGAAAGTTTACAAAAGCGGATAATTTTTAAATAAATACTAAGTAGTCACTAAGTGCACTCAAAACCTGCATGTGCTCACCCCAGCAGGCAAAGGGCTGTGCAGGGGGGTGGCTGCAGCCACTACCATTATTACTGGGCTCAACAAGTGAAAGGAGGGCTCTGAGCTTTGGGAAATACCTGCTTGTTTTTTGGAGGTGCTCTGCTTTAGCCCAAGCTACCTTTCAGTATCAATATCCAGGCATTTGTAAAGAGCTATTAATAGTTCATTCCTGGGAAAGCAGCTGTACAATCCCTGTCCTTTTAAATCTTGTCTTCCTTAGAACTCTCACAAAATGCACAATACATTAACATGCTCATCTACAAAAGCAGAATGATTTGGATAAACTAGGTGCTACCATTCTGTCTTAAGTGAGCAATTACTGACAAAGAAGGACATTTTATTCCTATGTTTTCTGCAGAGACCTTGCGGGTAAAGCCATTTCCAATGCTTCTCTTACCCATCTGGCTTAAGTGACAATGAATTCTTTCAGGAAATACTTTGTTCAGTTAAACAGTTTCATCTTCCAAAAGCTCTGAAATGACTTGGTACATTGGAAGAGGTTCATTCCACAGTCTTGATGGCATGCTCACCTTTCTGCAGGATTTTGCTCCAATTATTTTCTTTTTATCTAGAAAACCAGATAATTACATACATGCTTAATGTAAGGTTTTAACAAAGAGACTTTCTGGTTTAATCATCTTCTTTGAACAGGTAAAGCATTTTCTCTTCAAAGAATCAGAATGAATACCTTAGAACTTCTTTCAAGCAGGAAAAGAACAACAGACTAAAATGAAATAGGGAAAAAGTATTTTTTGTACTTCTTTACTCTTGTCTGTTAGGTTAATGCTGGAAAACCACAAGAAGGTAAGAGAAAACAGGACTTCCCACAGTCTAAATTGTCTTAATTTTCCTGTGGGGATGAAGAGAAAAGATTTTCTAAATTGGGATTTTCTAATGGAATCTTCTATTTTTCCAGTAAGTTCTACTAGGTCTAGTTCAGGGTAGGGTCCCTATAACTTGTTATTATGATTTTGAATGTTGAGTGTCTCCACTAACGTCCCAGTGGGTAGCTTTCTATGTGTGGCAAGACTTCCCTAATCACTGTAGGAAGGTTGAATGTCTTCACATTTTGTAGACCTGGACCCACTTACAGGTTTGACATATTCTTTTCAAATAGATGTCACATTTTTCTAAGCGTTTTTTAGAAATATATTTTAAATATCATGGCACAACACAGTCCATCAAGGCCTTGACCCTATGAAGCATTCCATGGGAGAGGATGTAGAGTTTCCCAGTACCTTGGTGGGACATCTGGATGCTTCAGGAGGGCCCTGCTCAGGCATCCATGCATAAGAGCCAGACTTGAGACACAGAGCTTGTGTTCTGCATCTAAAATCTAGAAAGATGAGCATGGATTCAGAAGCAACCCAAAACCTATCTCAGTAATGCTTGATTTTTATTGAAATTCTAATGCCAAAAACATTAGGAAACCTACTTGCTGTCTCCTAAGCTCTCCTCCCAGCCTTGCAGGAAAGGTCAAAGTTATTATCCCTCGTAATCCATCATGAGGCATTTTCAGAGGTTTGGCAATAATGCTTTGGTCATTTTTCGTGCCACCTTAAGCCCTGCAACTGCATATTGTTTTCCAGGCAAGGATGGCAAATAAACCCATTAGTTCAAGTACCTGCCAACAGGGTCAGGAAAGCCACATTCTCCTATATACAAACACACGTATATATATACATACAAGAGCAGGGGCAAGACATTATCTCATCGTCTCTCAGAAGAAAGCTCTTTTGTGATGAAATTTTTACTTAAGAAAAGCTCCTAAATCGATTGCTCCCAGGCGAGGCAGGGAAGTAGGGAGGATGAGGAGGGCTGATTTTTCTACACTCAGCAGTTTCCTATTTCCCTCTTCTCCTCATTCTCCTCTCCATCAGAAGGTTGCAGGCAGTACCTGGGGCCAAGAAAATTGCTGAGCCCACGGCAAGGCATCTTGGGGTGCTTGAATGGGCAGTGAGAGCTTTGGCTGGTGATGCTAAAACACATAGGGCTAGTCTCTTTTCTCCATGTTTTCTTCCACAGGGGTGTAAGCAAGGCTTCCGTATCAGTTTAGCATACCAGAGACTTAGAGGGGCTTACCCAGCTGCTGTTTAGGGGATAAAAGATGGGAGCTTGGCAGGAATAAACATGTCACTTGGGGAGCCTGCTCTGTGGGGCCTGATTTCCCTCTCACATCGGCTCACCACTGGCGCAGATCCCCAGACGCCACAGCACTAATCCTGATTTATGCTGAGTTTCGGCAGGCGCGGGACTGGACCCTGCCTAGCCCCTCCAGACACACTGTTCCCCCTTGCCTGGGTGCTTGCTGGTGCAGAGAAGAAGGGAAAACCTGTCCTCCTCATGCTGGAAGGAATAAAATGAGGAAGTAAAGCAATTTTCTAGCTTCTTGGGTGGGGGCACCTGGCTTTCCATGCGTTTGTGAAGCATCATTTAACACTCAATGCATGTGGCAGAGAGGCTGGTGATCCCAGCACTCACTGGGATCAGGAACCACAGGGGTGATCTCTGCACTTCTGCTGCTTCCCCTGAGGTCAGGTTAGCAAAATCAGCAGAGATTTTGAAGCATCCCTGGCTAGAAATATCTACAAGGTACGCCTCATCAGTGAGCAGGCAGCTGGCACGTTGTGCCAGTGAGGTACCTCACAGTGGCCTCACCATCCCTGAGATGCATGAAGCAAGCCAAGGACTGCTAACATACCTTCCTGTTGGGAGTATTGGTAGAACAAGGTCATTTATTTATGGTGGCTCTCAGATGCTCATAGGAAAGATAACAGAGCATCGAACTGGCCCTTAGCAATATGTTTGCTTTCATATCTCTAACTTTCCATTTACAAAGGGAAGGCTGGCATCAGCCTTTCCATGTTGTTTCTCACAGAGCTCTTAGCTTTCTGGTCTTTCCCCAAAGAGGACAGTGTGGGGAGAAATATTTCCAAGACTTCACAAATGGTCTTAGTGGGCTTCAGAAAGTCATACGCTCAAAAAGGCCGAGGGTAACTGGGCACACGTACACATTTCCTCCCACCATCTCCATTGCACAATGCACAGATCTTGACAAGAAACCCCTCGATGGGTAAAGGCCTCCTGGAGGGTTTTTTTAAGGAAGTTATTGCTCTCCCCTTTCCACGTCCATTCTGTCTGCTGGGTTGTGGTGGTGTGATTTGGCTTGGACCTGCGCTCCCCAAGAAATGGCAAAGTCCCTCACAGATGTTTGGTAACACGTCGACGGCCCAGCCCAACAACAACGTCATGAAATTCCCCCCCAATCTCCCTCAGACGTTACCTAATTGATAAAGCGGCCGCCCCACACTGCAGCAGCTCCCTCCCCAGCTCGTGCAACACAGCCAGGCTCTGTTCCCTTTTGCCATGACATCATGCCGGCGCTCGCCGCCCATGCATCATGCTGCCTGCAAGCTTCCTCTTCCACCCCAGATAAACACGGCTGAGACAAACTCCCTCAGCAATCCGAGAAAGAAAAAAAAGAAAAAAATAGAAAGAAATGAAAGCAAAAAAACAAAAAAAGGGGGAAAGAATAAAAAAATTCCAAAACTTTCTGCAACTTCTGCCCCAGGCCCTCATTCCTGCCCAGGTTGTGGTGAGGGCTGCTGGCTGAGGGCTTGGATGTGGAGCCTGTCTGAAGTGGCATCTAGCCTCCTGCTGTTTGCTAGCAAAATCTGGGAAGGGAAAAGCATCAAAAATGCAAATGCTTCTGCTGTAACTTCCAGCCATCAATGCCAAAATTAGCCTCGCTTATACAGGCATACACATATTGACAGAGTTTCCACAGGGTCAAGTACAAGACCAAATGAGACCATCAGGTAAAAAGCTGGCATAATTTGGTTGGCAGGGCTATAGTCAAGTTTGCAGTAAGTTTGGTCTACTGTGTGCTGCACTTAAGGCAGAACTGGGAAACAAGGTTGCTCACAGAGAAAAATATGTGCAAGTGGGTTTAGAAGCAAAAAAGCCATTTTCTTATTTCCTTGTTAGTAGCTTTTGATTTGATATTGCCTCCCAACATTACCCATCTCAATATATAGTCTAAAATGTCTTTTTGTAGTATAATTTACCCCCATGATTTGAAAGCTCAATTCAAAGTTATCCTTCACTCTCTAGTCTACAGATTTGTCCTGAGAAAGACAGCCGTGAATTCCCTATCACCCTTATCATCCTTATCCATAGTGGGTCTTAGCAATGTTTTCACACAAATGTAATTACTGAAACTTGCAATGATACACTGACCAAAATTATCTAGAAAACCCTGTGAAATTTAGCAGATAAGGTCAGTAAAAAATGGATCTAAGTATTAAAAAAAAAAAATTCTAAATTATACAGTTTACAGAAGGAATTTTTGTTTTTAAAAAAGTTAGATTTCAATTCAAAACACCATTTTGATTTGAAATCAAATACACTTTTTCAGTTATAAAATAATCCCCCCCCCATCATGCAATATAACCCAGAACATGTATATTTACACATGTGCACACACACATATAAGACACAGAGAAAGCAAGAGAGAAATCACAAAGCAAATTATCTTCTTTTTATTTAAGTCAAAGCTAACCCTGAAAATGTTTTCCTTCTGGCTTCTTAGTTTAGATATCAAACGAAAAATAAAAAATAGAGGTCAACTATTCACTCCTAGCACTTGCATACTTACTTCCCTGCTTAAAACCCCACAATGGACACCCAGCCTCTGAGGTCTAAATCTGTATCCACAAAACACAGGAAACAGTAAATTTTTGAACCCAAAAGCCAAAAAGAATAACAACAGACGTTCTCCTCTGTTAACGGCAAGCATACAATTAATGCCCAAGCGTTGATTGCCCTGCACTTCATACAGTGGAGGTTTGTGAGACGTTTAATGAAGCAAATGCTCAGTTGCCATGAACATTCCTTAGCCCACAGTTTCTCTGTCTGCAGAGAGTGAAGCAGTTTTGCATCCAGGACTGGACTGACACAGTATTTCTCTTGCCTCCTTACGAGAATGAGAAATGGAGCCAGAGCTCCGGGTTGGGCTGCTGTGGACATGCCTGCAACACAACATTTGGCTGTGGGTGCAGGTGTGGGTTGCTCTGAAGCAAGACTTCCACCCTCAGCCATGCCTGCTGGGGTACAGAAGCCAGTCCCAAAAGACTGTGAAGCCCCCAAACATGGAAGAACTGCAAGGAAGAGCAAGGCATCTGCTTGAATCTTAAATCCCTCGGCATTGCTCTCTCCTGCTGCAGGAATACAGCACGGATGAGATAGATACAAACAAGATTTTATTTTGCTTCTCCTTCTCTCACTCGAGGAGAACATGGCCATAGCTGCACCAAGAATAAAGAACCCCACAGCTAATCTTCCCACTCCTTGGGACAGTTTGTTGAAATTAGTGAAAGGATGCAGACGTTGCGCAGACTGCTTGATAAGAGTTATAAGCACTGGTTTGTTATTATTAAAGAGAGGGAGCATAACTTTGCTGTCTCTGATGATTTTAAAACACAACATTCTCCCTCAAAGCTATCTTCCCTACCTACTCTATTTACATTAAATAGATGCATGACTAAGTGTGAGAATGTGCATATGGAAAGAAAATAAATGGCTTCCAAGAGGAGAGTGTTTTGTCTATTGTATACATTTTTTGAGGATGTGGCAATATAAGCCACAAAATCAAAAATGAGAACAACTCAGAAAGCACTGCCAGAGCTCAGAAAAACTCCAAACAAACAGCAAAGCCTGGAGGTAACGGGCAGCATATTTTCCTTGAAATATCAACAGGGATGCCAATAAGAAAATACAGGTATCAGTTAGCAACATGCATCTAGGATTACCCAACCTCGCATGTTGAGCTTCATGTAATGAGTGGTGTGGGTAATTTTACCTTGACCCTTCTCAGGTACCCCAATGCTGCACTAGGCTGCTAGTTTATCTATTTATTAAGTTTATGGAGTTTATTTCTTGATTTTAACTCAAATACTAGCTTAAAGGTACCACCAGAAGCAGGGGTATCACCAATACTGCTTTGGGAGTGGGAAATCTGTATCTGTTCAGGCAGGTCCCCCACTGCATCCCACTGCACCTCACTACACCCCATTTCCTAGTGCACTACTGATGCTGATGGCAGCTGTTGAATGTGGGAGCACTTGGCATGATCTGTTTTCTGCAGCTGTCTGCTGGGTGAGATCCATGACATGTATTTAGGCTGCAGCTGCTCTGAGGCAGCCCAAGAGACTGCCTTTATATTTTGTATCCCCCCAAGTGCTGCAGGATCCCCAAACGAGGCTCCTCCGAGCTGCGGCACAGAGATAATGGGCTGTCGTCATCTCTGTCAGCTAGAATAGACCTAAGTGGAAAAAATCCTTTGGCTAACATTGATCTGGCACTTGCTGAATGGGCAGGGATGGTAGAAAGATGGAGGGCAGTGACTAACGACAGGGGGAGATAAAAGTAGGATTTTCCATATCTGATTTTACGGACTCTTGATGGCATTTTTTTCCTTTCCCATTGGCTTGTCAGTGATTTTGCTACATTTTTTATACCCTAAAGAGGCAACTCTATTGTTGCTGTTTGTTCTTTGACCCAACAGCACCTGAAAAGGAACTTTGTGCTGTTGATAGAATTATCGTTGAATTAAGCATCAATTCACTACAATGGCTTTATTAACTATGGCTCTGTTTTGGGGGATAACTTTGGGCACAGCTGATTCCAATTTAGGTTTAGGCAAATGCAGTATAATTGCAACTTCAGTACAGATGAAGGCACAAAAATCAATCAGTAACATAAGAGTGAAAATTATATAATGACATAAAGTTTTAAGAAGAATGTATCTGAATGGCAAAAGATTTGGAGCGAAAATCAAGCAGAAACTTGCCTGCCCTCAAAATCCGACATTTATAGTTAATGAAGTGTGTGTAAATCTGTAACGGCTGTTATTTTTTACAACATATAGAATTACTGAAAAATGCACATCATTCTGTTCGGCAGGAAAAATATTGCAGCTCAGTCTTGGTAACCACACACTTCTGTGTGGTTTTTGCTGGTACAGGAGTGTGGGAGCCAAGCAGCAGGCACTGAACACCCTGACGCAACCCAAACCAGCAACTCGGTATTTCTTGTGTTGCACAGGAAATTATTGTTTAATTCTTATTATTTGTTTGCTTTTTGAAAGGTAAACATGAAAACAATGTAGTTTGTATTGTATGGGCCAAGTCCAATTAGTACACTATTTAGAGAGTCTGACTATAGGCTTCTGTATGTACTGGCACCACAGAAATATATGGAAGTGTGTGCATGGCCACATACATATTTCTATGTATTTGTGCATATATACACGTAGTGTCTGTATATACACACAGACCCACATGCATCATATATTTTATTTTGCAATATTAAAACAACTTATTTGTAATAATAGAAAGGAACAATATGACATGATGTTTCCTTTCTGTGCAAAATAAGCTACAAAGATTGTCTTTTTAAATTTTGCTGCAGTGCCAGTTACTTGTGAGTGTTGTCATCTCATGGAATGGTGATATACCTTCAGTGTAGTGTACTTCCTTATCCTGACACTTTTGTATGCCGTGTAGTCATGTGTTTGCAATCAGAGGTCCATGGAGCTGGGAAGAAAATCACTCTCCTTCCAGCTGTTCTGTCCTTTTACTGGCAGCACATTTGGAGAGCAAACTGTAAATAATGAGGAGTTGATGAAGCTTCCATAGCTAACAAATTTCCAACTTCAAAAGCTTTTCTGCTTCTGAAGTTAATGGTTGACTTCCCCCTGGCTTCACTTTTCACGCTTTTACTATACACCATTCTAGACCATTAATAACTCTCGGTGTTTGTGGCTATCATACAAGGACTCACAAACATATGACCATTCTTCATGGTTCAGAGTTGCAGATCTCAAGTGTGTTTGTAGTAAAAGGCTAAACAAGTATTTCACAGCAACGCCCTTTATGTTACAAAACCACTCTCAGGTTTAGAAGATGCAACGAAACTTCTTTTTCACAAATTTCTGGAGATTTCTGAATGTTTTTAGGTATTTAATATGAGAATAATGCATCCATAATCTGTGTAAATCAAGCCCTTTCAGGTACAAATTGCCTCTTTGTCATTTAAGCTCTGGGGCTGAACTTGTGGGAGCTGATGGACCTTCTGTGTGAAGACCTACATTCCACTCAGTGGGACATGCACTTCTATGCTGGTGACAAGGCAGCACCCACCAGCTACTTTCTTTCTTTGCTGCACGCAAAGCAGTCTTGGAGGTTAAAGAAGAAGGTGGGTAGGGAAGAACTTGATGACTGTTGGGACTGTGTTGAAAGATTGTTCTCTCTAGAAGAGCAGGATTTTGTGGCAAGGCATAATATAGCCCACCATTTAAACTTTGGATACGTAGTCATTGGACCCATTCACTTCAGATTCAAGTATCGTTTCTAATAAATAATAACAGCAATATTTTAAAATAAATTACTATATCCCTAAAGAAGAAAGCAACTTTTTTTTTTTTTTTTTTTTTTTTTTGAGTTTTAAAACAACACCAAGCAATTATTCCACTTCAGAACTACAGAGTATGAAATATGACTGCATCACAGAATCACAGAACTGCTCAGGTTGGCAGGGACCTCTTGAGATCACAAGGTCTGCCTCTGCAGACCTTAATAGGGTCACCTAGTACAGGTTGCCCAGGATTGTATCCAGTTGGATTTTGCACATCTCCAAGGATGTGCACAACCTCTCTGATCAGCCTGTGCCAGTGCTTGGTCATCCCCACAATGAAAGAGTGTTTCCTCACACAGGAACCTCCTGTGTTTCAGCATGTGCTCATCGCCTCTGGTCCTGTCACTGGGCATCATTGAAAAGAGCCTGCTTCCATCTTCTTCATTCTCTCCTGTCAGGTATTTATACACATCAATGAGAACCCTCAAACTTTCTCTTCTCCAGGCTGCACAGTCCCAGTTCTTGCAGCCTTTCCTCATACATGAGGTGCTACAGTCCATTCATCACTCTTGTGGCCCTTCAAAAGTCTCTCTCTAGTATGTCTATGGTTCTCTAGAACTGGGGAACACAGTAGGTCTATGGTTCTCTAGAACTGGGGAACACAGAGCAGGAACCAGGATTTCATCTATGGCCTCACCAGTGCTGAGCAGAGGGAAAGGAAAACATCCCTGCTGACAACACTCCTCTTAATTGAGTCATGGATGCTATTGGCCTTCTTTGTCATGAAGGTGCATTGCTGGCTTGTGGCCAGCTTGTTGTCCAGCAGGACCCCATGGTCCTCCTCTGCAAAGCTTCTTTCCAGAGAGTTGCCACCTAGAACACACTGGTACATAACCTCTTTCCACTGTAGGTGGATTAGATCAGAAGGAAAATGACACCTCCTAAGTGTCAGGTAGCAGCTCGCTGCATTGAGTAAAACACATCACCAAGGACAATGTAGAGAGAGGTACCACATGGAGATGTGATCTGCCCATGATGAACACGGTGAGCATGATCTTGCTTATTGACACTAGAAGTTAATCAAAAGTAAATCTACTCTGGAAAATGGACCCTTCCTTTCATCATTGATTGGTCTTTGATGTAGAGCAGCAAAAGGACAAAGGAAAATAAAAATCTCATACTACAATGTTCTTAAAATATGCATAGCCTTTACAACTGGGATCACCTGTGAGCTAAGATGAGGGTTGGAATTGTAGGTGCAAAATAGGAGAAACATGGACCCTGAAGTCTTACCACCATATCATCAAGATAGTTCAGCATTTGAGCTGACATCTCATAAACATTTGCTTCTTTTTCTGTGCTAAACAAATGAACTCCCTCTTCGGTTTCTCTTATCTCTGATCTTAACAGCATATCCATGCATATCAAACACCCAGGTATATACGTTCACATCCCTGTTATCCAGCCCAGATCTGAGCATGAAGCCTGTCTCAGCAGTTCTTCAAGAACATCTGCTGAAACTGTTTATCCAACTGAGTTTTTTGATTGCTTTTCCTCTACCTCACATCAGGCTATGTTTACAAATGGAATTTCAGCAGTTAATACAGAAAATATACATATTTACGACTGTAAACCAGTTTGGGACAAACAGCTTAACAAATTCTTTCCAGTTTGCTATTTTCTTTCCAATTCTGCCCACAGAATCCTTGCCTCAAAGATGTAGCATCACTCCTTCGCTTATTCTCTGCACTCATACAAAAGTTAGTAAAAATAATTCAAACAAGTATTTTATCATTGCATTGCTCACGATAAAACATAGTGAAAAAGAAAAGGAGTCTGTCAGGCCCTAACAGTCATTCACATTTAAAGATATTTGGTTTCAAGACTTATTGGACAGATGTGGTGCAAATCAACTGCTCTTGCATAGGCACCCAACTGACATGCCCCAGGACACCTGGGACATTGGCACAAGGCTGGTAGGTATGATATAAAAGTATATGAGACCCAGGCAAAGTGGCCAGCAGCTGAAACCCAGATGTGGGGCCCTGAGGACAGCATGTAGACACCTCTGGGTGAACAGCCAAATTAAGACTGGTCATCTTGCATCTGCCTACAGCCAGGCAGTGTGTGCAAGGAACATAACCCTTTGAGTTCACCAAGTGGTTTTAAGAAAGCATCCTTTGGTATCTATCCTGTTACTTAAGCATATTTGAATGATTTAAACTGAAAACACCAAATTATAGGTTGATGTAGGCAGAGATTATCTTTCAGTAGTGTCTGCAGTTGCTTTTCACTCTCTATGAAATACTTATAGAGTGAATGAGACAGATGCCAAACAAATGCCTCTCCTAAACTACTCCACATGTAGGTGAGTGTCGCTTCTCCAGAAATATAGGTGCTTTATACATGGTGAATCATAATCAAGGGCCTGAACTAGAGAAAACTTTCCCCAAATATGTCCTAGCCCTGCAGCTGGGGCAACTGCTCTGTGTATCTGCATCCCTTCTAGTGGCAATGACCATTCTAGCAGGTCCTGAGATGAAAACTAGCATTGCCATGAGATTTCATTTCCTTCTGACTGAAAAAGGGAAAATAAAAAAGGGAAAAATAAGGGAATAATAAGGGAAAAAATAATAAGGGAAAAAAAAAAGGGAAAATAAAAAAGGAAAAATAAAGACTAATCTCTTCTGAAATAAGTAACTCAACTTCAGCTTTTTTAAAGAGAGAAAAAATGAAAATATGTAAATTCCTCATCATGAAAACTTCAGTTGTTTTCAGCTTTTTGCTCAACAGCCAAAAACCATAATCCAAAACAAATCAAAGAAAATTGCTCACATAAGCCTTTTAAATTTAGATCAAATTAAATTAACTTTTGATTAAATTAAATTGGATGCGTCTTCTAAAAATGGAAATGAAACAAAGGAAGCAGAAATTTGACCACAATTAAAGGCAAGCTAGTGGTGGTGGACATGGTTTCCAAAGATGTCTGAGAATCAGATATCTACCAAGTTTTGTATTCAAATCTGTGCCAGAGCAGCAAGCTCTGACCTTGATAAGACTCACTGAGGATCCTATCTGTTCAAGAAAGTCTTTTAAATACAAAGGTGAGAAAAAACAGAAGAAGAAAGTGGAAGAAACACATTTGGTTGAGTAGGTCATCTTCCCAAAGTTGGCACTTCCTGTTCGTCCCCCCCAAAAAAAACAGTTAAACACACACACCAAAAAAAAAAAAACAAAAAAAAAACCAAAAAAAAAAATGAAAAAGCTATATGTACAGAGGAGGACATTTCATGTTGGCTTTTGTGGAGAAAAGTGTATGTAACAGAAGATGACAGGATCTGTCTACAATGCTGGCAGCAGAAAACATTGCCAGCTCTGAAGAGGTAGATCTCACAGTGGCAAAGCATACGTTTGCACATGAGAAACATCCATGAGTGTATCTATTTTACACACAATAGAAGACATGTACTTCAAGACACTCTGTCAGCCTAAAGCAGACGTTCCGGTACATTTATCCAAACAATATTTCTGACTATGCTGCCACGTCTTTACACAACACCATTCATACAACAACCATGACTAAATTTATGTAGCTGTTACTGCTAGACAAGTATGTCCCACATTCCACACGTAAGTGACCAAACAGTCCTATGACTCTTAAACCTCAGTGCATTAAGGCAGTTTTCCTACCAAGCTGTCCTTGCATGTGACAAGACAAAAATAAAACCACCAGCCTCTTGTAAACTTTAATCACCATATTAACACCCATGAGAAAAGCTTTGGGTGATCCCAATCTTGTTTAAGAGGGTTCAGCTGTAGATACTTACAGGATGTTCTGCCCCTGCTGATTGCTCATTATCCAAAATTAGCTCTCCGAGCAGTCTTTGCCATAGTGTCTGGCAAAGTGGAAGCTGGACCTGTTTTCAAGAGCTTTTGACATTCTCAGGACCTCTGCTCTTTCAGGAATGCATGCCTTTGTGGAGCTACACAACTTTCTGCAGGGAGAAGTCAAGAGAGTTATTATTTGACAAGGAAATAAACCCCTGGAATAACGGGGCAATGATGATTTTGTTCCTTTCTGATATACTCACTGGTTTTTTTGGATTTCAGATCCATCTTAATGGCTTTCAAGGCTCTCTAGTAGGTCCAATAGGTCTTGGAAACTATATGTCTAATATTACAAGCTTTTTGAAAACAAAATTTCCTGTTGATCTTAGCAATGTTCTCCCAGCATTCAGAAAAAAAAAAAAAAAAAAAAGAGTTGTTTGTGCTTTTCTCAAAAAATATACCTGATGTAAAAACCTATAATGTTGCTGAAAACCTTAGATTATGAAACTACCTTCAAAATAGGAACAGACATGCCTGCTGAAACAACAGCTCTTCAGTCAGAGCAAAACCCACATGTCTTTTACATACATAAAATCTCTAGAGTGCATCTTGTATAAATTAACTGGTAATTCAAATTCCTGTTAAGGCTAGGATTACTGTTTCTGAGCTCTGAAAACCTGTAAAAGCAAATTACATTTTGAGAATTTCTACAAACTTTTCCTTAGACAAATGGATGTTACGGTAGCTTTTGATTTAATTCTAGTAGGATGATGTGCTGATGTAGTTTATTTATCAGCTGTAAAAAATTTTAATTATATTTATGGTAATTCTGAGCTGACAAAATGCTGGAGAGGTTTTTTTTCTTAAAGAAAAATCTTTTTTTTCCAAAATCTATGATATTTTATAAATGTACTCATCAGAAGAGGTCTGATTATTTTATGTCAACTCTTGTTTTGATACTGTCAAAACATTTATGTTTGTTTTTCATTTATTGCTACATTATAGTAAAATATTTGTTTTACATATGTTACATACACATTGGATACTATGTTTTTTATATGAGTTATATACACATTGCACACTGTGTTTAATAAAATGTAACCTGAACCAAAACTAATCAGAACAGCAAAGTCAAAATCAACACTTCTCACCTTTTTTGAGATGAAGATCTGGTTTTCCAAGAGAGATATTTCAGTTCTTTCCTTTGACACTGTCACGGTTTAGGGTCAGGGCAGCCCCTTAGACCTATAGCAGATGCTCTCTGTTAACCCCCCTCCCTCCCCAGAGGGGAAGAGAAAGGGAATAAGGGAGGGAGACTGAGCCATTAGAAAAGGAAACTAGAACAGCTTGAATGAAAATGAAATTAATAATTATAAAAATGGAATATATAAAAATATATACAAAACCATTATTGAACCCAACCCCCTGATGGTAATTACATATAGGGCTGTTAAAGGGTGAGCGAGTTTTGCTGACCACCCCTTGACTCTCTAGTTGATGGATCAGCTTCTGGACAGGAGCTACAGTCTCGGTTGGTGCTATATTGTCGTCGATGCACCGTTCCAGTAGGAACTGGCACCTTTTGATCCTCAACTCTCATCTTACCCACAACAGCAGACTCCTCTGAAAGGTTAGGCAAGATAGTCAGCTGTTTCTTGTCCTCAGTCTCTACAGCTGCTATACCAAAGACCCATCGATACCCTTTTGGGTCCTTATAATACCCTTTCTTGAGGAAGTCTATGCCAAGGATGCATGGAGCATCTGGACCAGTCACTATATGGTGCTTTTCCCATTTATTCCCAGTTAGACTCACTTCATCCTCTACTACAGTCAGTTCTTGAGATCCTCCTGTTACTCCAGTAATGGTAACAGATTCAGTCCCTTTATGATTTGATGGCAATAGGGTGCACTGTGCACCAGTATCTGCAAGGGCTTTATATTTTTGTGGTTCTAACGTGCCAGACCATCAAATCCACACAGTCCAATAAACTCTGTTGTCCCTCTCCTCCACCTGTCTGGAGGCAGGGCCCCTCTAATTCCGAGGGTATTGTCCATAATTGGTAACTGGGTTTGTGAAGTTCACCAGGTTTACATGGTTCACCTGGTTAACAGGGTATGTGTAGATCACAGGAATTACACCGTTGACAGGATTTGCTCTATTCACAAGATTTATGTTATTTACAGGATTTGTGCTGACTACAGGAATCACATTTTCATTCCCCGTACTCATGGTTTGACCTGAGGCACATGTAGTTGGACCAGAGGACCGCTCATAGCAGACTGGAGCAGCCTCCCTTCCAGAATAATTCTCTCTTCTCTTTGTTTTACCTCATAAGTAGAGTACTTGTGCCTGTAGAGCAGTGGTAGGTTTTCCATCCCATCTGCTCATTTTCTCTCCAAAGGCACGGAGAAGAGACCACAGGGTATGTTGTGACATGTGCTGTTCCTGTTTAGCTGGTCTCGAAGTAGAGCGCATTCTCCTAGTGGCTTCAACATGGGTCCACTCAAGGGAAGAATAGGATCTTTTCTCCCTTCTCTCTGTTTTTTCAATCAGTTTTTCAAGTGATCTCTTGGTTTCCTTAGCCATCTTCTCCAGGGCTGATACATGGACATGTAGAGGACCAGAGACATTGTCTTCATATCGTCGTGCTCTCCTGGCCACTTCTGCTATGGTTGGTACCTCGTCATCTGTTCCCCAGACCAGTGTTGACAATGTGTGGGAATATGCTGGTGGGGCACTCCGCACAAACTTCTGCAGGATGGGTCGCTGGCATGGGATTGCATCAGGGTTCACTATTTGCCTGTCACCATAAATCACCTGTCGCAGAGCTAATTCTCTCAAGTACTTACAGGGGTACCTGGATTTTACAGCTGACAAGAGTCTTCTCCAGAGGCTGATAGTGTTGCTCTTTCTTGCAAGCTCTTGGACAATGCCTCCACCTCTGGCCAGGAATCCCAGCTGCCTGGCTTCTCTGCCATCCAGTTTGATGGTGTGGGCCCCAGTATCCCAGCAACGGAGTAGCCAAGTGACCAGTGGCTCACCTTCATGACAGCTATAGTCCTTTCTCAGATTTCTCAGCTCCTTCATAGGTAAAGATTTGGTGGTAACCTCTGTATCTGATGACTCCACATCTGATGGGTTTGCTTTAGAAGGACCTGCTGCACTGTCTTCTGACCACACTGGGCGATCTGTTTTTGTTAGGTGTTTCTTTCCAGTCGCAGTGGCATCAGGCTTTGCATCTGGTTCTGACTCAGATTCAGCTTGAGAAGGACCATCTCCCTGATCTGTTGCTGGACTTGGCTGTTTTGTTTGCTTTCTTTTCTTCACAGGAGCAACTTGTATAGGTGCAGATCGGGTGGGAGTGGACACAGTAGCTGTGGGTGTAGCTGCTGGCTTTGCTGCTGGAGTTGGAGCAGCTCCAGTGCTTGTTGTGGGTGTTGGAGCAGCAGCAGCACTTGTTTTGAGACCAGGAGGAGCAGCAGCAGCAGGGCCTGTGGAGACTGAGGAGCCGTGGTGCTTGGGTTTGGAGCTGGCACAGCAGCAGGGCTCATTGGGGGGCCTGGGGGGCCTGAACAGTCGTGGCATGTTTCCTGTGTACAGAGCATATCACAGAATGTCGCAGAGAAGCGGCATGCAATCTATGTTTTCTGGTGTCTACCCAACCTGTATTACTGCACAGGTGACTAATCTGATGCCACGCAGTGAAGATATTAGGAAAAAAAGAGCAATAATATGATCTTTTGGTAATAACCATGTCCACAATCCTCACAATTTGGATTTCTAAAATCCAGAGTAGTCAGATTAGCATAGTGCAGAGCAGTATAAATTCCCGAGATAAAGCCAAAAGTATTCCTAGTAATAAAAGCCACTGTGTAATGCCTGTAGTACCACGCTCGCTGCCCAGTTCAGTGCAACATAAATCAGAGATAAATACCACAGGAAAGCAGAGGCTTTCGCCCTGTGCCCAAGCCCGAGAGCTTTCAGATAAAGTGAGAATAAGCAAACAGTAACATAACGTGTACAGCACGTAAGGCAACAGTACAGCATTTAACTCTAAAAGAAATGCTAAAAAGACACGAACAGACACTGCTTTCAGAAACATCACTTAGTCGGTCTGTTTTAGTTTCCAGTTCTTAAAGATGCTCAGGAAAAAGGTGATACTCTCTGAAGTGAGCGAACCAGAATTTGAATTATTTGGGCAATCTATCAGAGCTCTGATCGAGCCCCATATTGGGTGCCAATAAATCTGTCATGGTTTAGTGTCAGGGCAGCCCCTTAGACCTATACCAGATGCTCTCTGTTAACCCCCCTCCCTCCCCAAAGGGGAAGAGAAAGGGAATAAGGGAGAGAGACTGAGTGATTAGAAAAGGAAACTAGAACAGCTTTCATGAAAATGAAATTAATAATAATAAAAATGGAATATATACAAATATATACAAACCAGTATGGAACCCAACCCCCCTGATGGTAATTACAGCACCGTCACCACTGATGCTGTGGAGCAGGCACTGGGAAAGTCCCAGCCTGGGCCCCGCAGCAGCCAGGAGCTGTGTTCAGGAGCTGGATCCCGGTACAGAGTTCAGGAACACGCAGACTGGATCGAAGGCAGAATGGACAGAGTCCTCCTTGGGTGCTCCGAGGAAGAAACCAAAAGAGGACCTGAGCCAAGCCAAGCAAGAGCTGGCAAAGCAGTCTAAGAGAGGAGAAGAACCCAGAGACCCTTCAGATCCTTCAGCTCTAAACTGAATATGATGTATATGGGATGGAATCCCTCGTTGGTCAGTTTAGGGTCACCCGTCCTGTCAGCTCCTCCCTGCAGGTGCAGCCTTTCACTTTCTGCACCCCCCAATGTGGCACACAAGATCCAGCAGTGGCCTTGGTCTGCACACCAATCCTTGGTAGTAACTCTAACCATGGGCTGTTATCACTGCCAGAAGCAGACACTGCCTTTGAAAACAGGCTGCTAACTTCAGAAAGTGCAGCGAGTTAGAAGAACTGAGCTGAAAAGTAAAATTACTGAATAGAATTAGTTCTGTTCTCACTCAAACCAGGACAGACACTTTTTTCATGATTCCTCATGAAAGTTTCATGTAGAACACTGCAATTTCACTGGCTTTCTGATAGGAAAATGGCTTTTTGATTTGAAGTGTGCTTATTTTGAGCACTTAAAAAGAAATCACATCCTCATTTCATTTTTTAGATTTTTTTCTGTTTCTTTTCACTCCGTATCATTAATATTTCTTTTAAATCTTTGTGGTAATGGTTGCTTGGTATTACTATATTTTTCCATACGAAAATCTCTTTTAATCTGGTCATTATGTAAATATATATGTCTAAAATAATACTTTGCTATGTTACAAAATGAAGCTTTAAAACATATGCTTCTTATAACTCTTATAAAAATTAATGAAACACTCATTCTTACACAGTGGGTCTAACGTAACTTTGAAAAACTATATGAAAACACTAACCTAAAATAAATGAGATTACTATTAATGTAAAATCTCCATTTGAAACACTTGGTATTTAAATTTAGCTCATTCAGCTTCTGGCATCTGGATTGAGAAGTAAGCCAGTTTCTCTTGAAAATAATAAAGTCTTATGTAAATCAGAAAAGATCATTTTGGAGCAAAGCTCTGCTTCTGTAGCATCAATTGCCTTTGGTTGTGAGGGGACGAAGCTTCTTAAACGTTAAAATCGTGGCACAAGTTGACAACAAAAATTTTGTTCTTTTCCAGTTATTTCTGTCTGTCATTTCCCAAATCCTGACAATTTACTCCCATGGAAGCTGTAGTCTCAACTAAAATTGCTGTAATTAATAAAATTATTCTGGATCAGTGCTAGTCCCAGACTGTGGTAGCAGAATGGCTGGACAGCAGCAAGAAGCCCAAGGCAGAGCCGTGCATGGCTGCAGGCCGTACACACTGATTAATGAGATAGAAGCACAAAGGGCTGTTCCTCCAAGACATGGAGGAGGTGATGAGCATGTACAGTGGCATCAAAAGGTGGTCCCTCTAGCTCTGATCATAGAATGGTTTGGGTTGGAAGGGACCTTTAAAGGCCATCTAGGCAAAACCCCTGCAGAGAGCAGGGACATCTGCACCTAGAGCAGGTTGCTCAGAGCCCTGGCCAACCTCACCTGGAATGGTTCCAGGGATGGGGCTTCTACCACCAATCTGGGCAGCCTGGGCCAGGGTGTCACCACTCTCATTAAAAAATGTCTTCTGCTAAAATATCTTCTCTAGTCTAAATCTCCCCTCTTTCAGTTTAAAACCATCACCCCTTGTCCTCTCACAACAGGCCCTGTTAAAAGGTCTGTCCCCATCTTTCTGACGGGCCCCTTTAGGTACTGAAGGGCTGCAAGAAGATCCCCTTGAGCCTTCTCCTCTCCAAGATGAACAACCCCAACTCCCTCAGCCTGGCCTCCCAGCAGAGGGGTTCCAGCCCTCAGATCATTGCTGTGGCCTCCTCTGGCCCTGCTCCAACAGGTCCCTGTCTCTCCTGTGCTGAGGACTCCAGAGCTGTGCCCAGCACTGCAGGGGAGGTCTCACCAGCATGGAACAGAGGGGAAGAATCCCCTCCTTCGACCTGCTGCCCACACTGCTGGGAATGCCATAGGCTTCTGGGCTTCAAGTGTACCGTACCAGCTCACATCCAGCTCTTCACCTTTCAGCACCCTGAGTCCTTCTCCATAGAGCTGCTCTCAATTGCTTCATCCCCCAGTATCAATACTGGGGATTGTCCCAAAGCAAAACATTTTACTTGGCCTGGTTGAACCTTGTGGTGTTAACAGAGGCCTGAGCAGAGCCAAGTGGGTGGGGAAGGGAAATCCAGCTTGGGAAACAGGAGTTGATACTTCTCATGGTGGGTTTGTCTCCCTCACCATAATGGGTGAAAATTGATGTTCATCATGGGATGTCCCAGAAACACGAAAGAGCTTGAGAAGTGCCACTGCCACCCCACCTTTTCAGCTGGACCCAAAGACCTGCAACAGCTCTGCATGGGACCTGACTCTATGGACAAGTTGAAAATACTATAGCAACTGCACAGGTGATGGAGGAGCCACAGTCGCTCATTCTGGGCAAGACCACAGAAAGAAAGGTGGGAGAAAGATGCATGGCTC
Source organism: Todiramphus chloris collaris (assembly GCA_025345505.1). Classification (NCBI taxonomy): domain Eukaryota; kingdom Metazoa; phylum Chordata; class Aves; order Coraciiformes; family Alcedinidae; genus Todiramphus; species Todiramphus chloris. The sequence goes on along the minus strand of JANVCC010000019.1, from coordinate 33,157,199 downwards.
TCCAGCGATGGCACTAGACAGAAAACCTGCCTACTATTTATAAATAACAAAACTCTTAAGTGACATCTTTTTGACAGTGTTGTGGTGGCTCATCTGGCAGTCTCTCTGCATCGAGCCTGTGCTCTGCCCGAGCACACAAAAGATACCCCACAGTTCAGCACACTGGAAATACCTTTGGGTGAAGCACCTTGTGCAGCATGTGCTGGAAAAACTCATTCTTCAGAAATGCATGTTTATCTCAACTTGTAAAAAAAAAAAAAAGGTCAAAATAAGCAAGACATTTCTGATCTGTCAGCTGGTGAGGAAGGAGGTACATAGGGAAGAGTTCAGGACAAAGCAGACAAAAGAGGAGAGGAGCAGCACAGTTCAGCTTTCTTCATAGAAGGTAGATGTCTGGTTTTCAGCTCACAAAGAAGACAGGAAGCAATGGAGCTTGATCAAAGGTCAGTTGGAACCACATACAGCTTGCACTACTTAGAGCAGCTGGCCATCCCTTGCCAGGATCAGATCAATATTTGGCACAGGCCACCACTGTTTGCTTTCAACTTAAGTCATTAAGAAAGACCAAAGTTTTTGAGGTCGTATGGACAATTTCTCCCCAAAAGGAAAGTGAAAAACTTGAGTATTTGCCAAATTGAGGAATATAAAAATGATATAATCTAGTTGTTTTACAAGAAGCAACTTTTACAAACATTACACATACTTATTAGGAATGGCATTAACCCACTTAGAAACAGTTCTCTACATGAACATTCAGGTAAATTTATTCTTGATAAATTATCTAGGACACTTCTTGAATCAATCAAAGCCCCTCAGAATGGAAATATTCCATAGAAAAAAAACTGTCATACCTTGTAAAAAGGGAAATCCATTTCACTGCTGGTTATATCACGTCGATAAAAAAATCACTTATCACTGGACAAGAAAATAGATTTTTTTTCATAGTGGCTGGGTTCTGGGGGGGAGGAGAGGCAGAGGTTATGGTTAATCTTATAAAATTAGGACCACTGTTTACAACTTACCTTTTAAATGATGTATTATGTTGTCTGATGAAGCAAATCTACTGTGGCTTTCATCAGTTTCTCTTTTAGTACTAAGAGCAGCAAGGATGAAACTGCATTTTTTTAAAGAAAACACAACAACAAATGAAAAAAAGAATAAATTCTGCAGAACATCTTTTCACAGTTTTTTGTTCTCCACATTGCTTTTAACTTCCATTCAATCACTAGGTGAAGGAAGCAGTTTGCGAAAAACAAAACACATGCACACATAAGCTAATTCACCCAGATAAACAATTGCAAAGCCCAGACTTTTTCTCCCATATAAGATACAGAGTCCAATCTTAGCATCCTATTTTTCCAGCAGAACTCTCCCTGGAACTGAAAGGAAGGCAGTATTAACCCCCAGTCACGGCACAGCAATCCACCCTACTTTTACTACCTGCTAGATTTCTCCTCATTCACTTCAGGACCTCAGTTCTTTGGTGGTTTTCTGTTTCGACATCTGCTTACCTTTATCTCTAATCAGTCTTGCTGATAGACATTTCCCCTGAGTGTGGAGACACTGCCTAATAGATTTTTTTTTTTTTTTTAACCAGCTACTACTTAGTAGTCACAAATTATCTTTGTGGCCTGCAAGGGCCACCGTTCCTAACATTCCCATGCAGACAGCTAAGTCTCACTCAGCTTTATCTGATTTGCTCCATTGTGCTATTTATACTCTCATAACACAATGGCATAACAATTGCAACACATTTTTGTTAAACCTGCAATTAAGCAGAATGCACAGTATCCCAAGGCACCAAGTGTCTGGGGAAGGTACTGTATGTAATTGTTAAGTAACATCATAATTTGCTATGGCTTTTGTCAAGAGTTGCACCATCTGCCAGATCAAGGAAATGAACTTGGACCATGTCACTTAAAGCAAGGAGGAGGAGTTGTAACAATTTGTTACCTGATACAAAATTCTTCATGAGAAAAAAAAGTATCACACATCAAAATGCAAGGTTTTACAGAAAGAGAAATGGGAAAAATTAAATGTTTTGCCCTCAGTTGATACTAACGCATAGAAGAATATGCAGAGGCTCACATTTGTCTCTGATGGTCATGCAAAAGATGATGGCTCTCCAACACATCTAAATGTCATAGCACCCCATAACAAGGCATGAGCAATGGTACATTGAACTTCCAGCTAGACAGCTATTGTGCATGAGTTAACAAATAAAATGTCATCCCAACGTCTTCCAAAGCCTTAGAAACCATAATGTAAAGCATAGTTCTAGAAAGTGTGAAGAACTTACTGTGTGTTGGCAGGATGCTTGAGAAAGTCCCTGACAAACTTCTTGTTAATATTAATAAAAGAAAAAGAAACTCACAGACACAAGGAACTGAGTCCTGGGTGGTTTTGATTTGAACTTTCAAGGGGGGTGGAATGGTAAGGAATGTCTGCATCTGGGCTTTTAAATGGTAGTCTTCCTTTTTAAAAAAAAAACAGTTTTTCTGGGTCTATCAAATGTAATTTTTATTGAATTTCCTTCTGCTCATTTGTTTTTATTCCATTTCAGTGAAAACAAAGAGCACACACTTGCAAAAACACATCTGAGTCCAGACGGTCAGTGCAGGAAATTCCTGCAGTTCTGGTGAAAACTGGAACTGAAGGGAGAAGGGAGGCACATACTCAGCACCTCTGCTGAAGGACGAGCTGTAGCATGAATCCAAGAGACATCTCACCATGCTGGGTCTGTCCTACCATACACAATCACACGGACAAGCCAGGCTGACAGCTGGCAAGGGCTCAGGTGTGTTGACGTAGCCTTTTACCCCGTGCTTCAGGTGAACAGCAAAAGCACTGTGTGGGAAGAGGAATAACCTAGAAACATAGACAGGGGGTAACCTGAAGTTAGGGCTTTGAGGCAGCACTGGTGCAGGAATCCACAGGAAATCTGGAGTCCCCAGTTCCAGTGATGCAATATAACTTGTTTTCACTTGTTTCTAAAGCAGCATGCAAATCTAAAAGCTGTTTATAAATTAATATCTCTATATTCAAAACAGAAGCAAAGGACAATGAAGACTCACACAGCTTCCCCAACATAACTTAGACTGCGCCTTTCCCCAGAATGAGTAACGACTCTGTGTCTTGCTAATTAAAGTTTACAAGCTCATATGATTAAAATAAATACATATGATTAAATTAAATACAGCAAAGTTGGGAACGCAAAGTCTGTGCTAGATGGTTGTGTTTTGATGGCTCCTCATCTCTAGGCCTTATCTGCTGCCTTACCCAAGTGGTCTCCAAAGTGTTGGTATCTCTGTGCAGCTATGGATAGGGAAATAACATCAGATCTGCTCCGTGGGAAAAGGCTACACAGAGCCCTGAATTGTGCAGCCAGTTTTCTTGTCACTCTTTGCAAAGAGGTGATCTCATCCTTGCTGTCTCCAAAATTTCTGTCTCCAGTGTAGGAGAGGAAGGCAGCAAGGGACAAGGGGAGAGGGAGAGGGAAACTATGAGGAGAAAGATCCCATTGTTAGAGTGCTCTTATTTGTTTGAATGCTTGCCAAGACAACAAAATTGGGTCTGATGACATGAACTCAAAGGTCAGTGGAGAGCTGTGCAAAAATGCCTGAACAACTTGCACTGAAGATCCTTAGGAAAAAAAGCAACTTCCAGATGTGAGCAAGACTTCCTTCAGCCATCCAGTCCCCTAATACTACCAGATTATATGGCCTGAAGATTCCTGCACCCATTAGCATGGCTGAGCAATCTGCCTTGAAGGGAAAACTGTGTCAAAATCTTAGACCCAACCACCAAAGCACATCAGGTGTGTTCATATTCAATTAAAGCTGAGTTAAACTTCAGGAATATGGTCATAAATGACTGGACAAATCCAGGATCCACCCTTAGAAAAGGTTGGGAATGAACTGCAAAAGCCAAGGGCTGTGAGGTACATCTTGCACAAACTGTGCAGATTCGTAGAATCAGTTAATTTAGGAAAGACATTTAAGATCATTGAATCCAACCATTAACCCAGCACTGCCAGGTCACCACTAAGCCATGTCCCTCAGCACCACATCTACATGGCTTTTAAATCTTTCCAGGGACAGGGACTCCAGCACTGTGCTGAGTGGCTTGTTCCAGGGCTTGAAAACCCTTTGGGGGAAGAAACTTTTCCTAATATCCAACCTAAATTTCTCCTGGTGCAATCTGAGGCTATTTCTTCTCATCTTATTGCTTGTCACTTGGGATAAGAGACTGAAGCAGAGATGCAGCATCCCTCTCTAAAAGCAAAAACAGGCCGGAAAATATTCAGTTTCTAACATCTTTCTGTCACCAGGAAGTCACATAAAAATGTCAGGTACAATCCCAATGTCAGACCTGAATAACTCTCTTCTATGCCATCATCATTTAGGAGAGAACTGATTCTGAGTTCAGGTCATTTTAGACCCACTGAGGATGTCCCCACCCTTGCCTTCATCCACCTGGGTCTTGTGGAAGTCAGTCGCAGATATCAGGGGAACTTTGTGCTGATGGGGCTGATAGGATGCACTGACAGAGCAGATACAGCACCTGCAAAAGTTGGTATCAAGGGCTGCACCCAGGAGAGAAAAGTCAGCTCTTATTCCAATTCTTTTTTTTTTTTTTTGGCTGGAAAATTAAAAAAAAATGGCTCTTTTCACATAATTTAGTAAAGGAAAACAATGATAGGTTCTTTTGTTTGTTCCTAGGTTGTTGTTGGCTTTTTTGTACTAAAGCATTTTTTTCACAAGCTGCTTTTGCAGCAGGTGCCCATGACATTGCAGTGGACAAGCAGCTCTGGGTCCAAGCCACCTCCTTTCTGTTCAGCCCACCTTGTTTTCTTGGCTCCCTCCTTTCCAAGGGTGTGATTGAATGAGTGCTTGTGAAGACTGGAAGCACTTGCTAATTTGTGGTTTGTCTGGCTGTAGTCTGGTGGGTCTGCATTTCCAATGTCTGTCAAGCCAAACTGACAGTTAAATTCTGCTCCTTTCCTCCTCTGTAACTTTTTCCACAGCCTGTTTCTCACTGACATCCACCCCTCTGCAGCCCCTCTCTCCAATTTCCCCTCCTCCTTATTTTCTTTAATCGACCTGGTCTTTGTTGTACTAATTAGATTATCTCTGCCTGAGGGACCCAGAGAGCAGCTCCAACAGAGCACAGCATAGAAAGACAAGCACATAATCCCTGTTATCTTGGGGGCTGTCATTTGGCATGTAGATCAACTAATTCTTTCAATACCATGGGAGCAATTGTACATCTTAATATTGATTTTCTCCCCAAGATATGATCTCCTGCATTCCTCCATCAGTCTCGCTTGCCCTAGCTAAAAGGCTCCATTTATTATAAGGTAATACCAGGTGTGTATATATAGCCCCCCACCCCTCCAGCTTCTGGAATTCACAAATGAGAAGGTGCTTCATGGGGAGGGCAAGAGAGTGAGCGAACATGGACAAGGCCATTTAACAACCATTTCAGGGAGGAACAGGGAACGGACCAAACCTCCTGCACTTTCACTTTGCATTACAAAGTAATTAATGCAGAGCTGAGTGACATCAAAGGCTGAAGGCCAGTCATGGGAAGGGACATTAGCAATAAATCATATGCTAAAAGCAGTAATGCTTTCAGTCAAGCCATGCTGCTACCATTCAGCAACCAGCCTGTTAAATAAGTTTCTGCTTGTTTCTCTTGTTCTTCCTTTCCACCCACCTCAGTATTAATTTCAAGAGATGCTATTCATATTTTGTGCTCCATACAAATCACCTATAGCTAACTGCAAAAAGGAGAAGCATGACAATGGACTGACCTTCACTTGAGATCACAAAATGCTTTAAGTGATAATCAACGAATCAACTTGCACAGGCACAGGCCCCTTTATCACAATGTCCCTTTCAAGGATAACCATGGGTAACTGGATTCTCCAGGTATTCGTTGCTGTCAGTTTAGAGGACTTGGTGCACCAGAAAATTTCTTAGCTTCAGGTGCTCCACATTATCTTCCTAGAAATGTATGTCACAAAGCGGTCTACATTCAATTGCTTTTTTTTACCAAATTACATTCACATCGTGACTCTTAAAAAGCAGGTTTGAGTGATATAATTAATTTTCTATGCTCAGACAACCTTTGCTAGAACCAAAGAGGAAAGAAATAATTCCCAAGCAAAGGAAGAGGGAAAAATTCCTGCAACTCCACCATCTAAGCAGCTCTTTTGACTTAACACCAGCTGAGGACTAAGCAGCTTTAACAAACAGCCTGTAGACCCTGATGTTGGCACCTGTTAATATTGTCCACAGAGCTCAACACGTTTCACTGCCAGATGGGAAACTTTATCCACAGCCCTGGGATCATGTCCTTCTCTTCCAAAAAGTGTCATAGGATCTCTCACTTCCTCCTGGACATTCACCAGAGCCAGAAAAAATACGACCTTGGTCCAGTGTCTCAGCTAAAAGCAGCCCTCCAGCAGTGCAGGGCTTCCTGTAGAACCTGTACAGCTCTGCCAGCATCAAAGACAAATATACATTGAGGTTTGAGAACCACTCTTTTGTTCAAGGGCTCCCTACTACCCTTTCCGGTTCTGCTTTCAAAGTACCTGAATTTTCCAGCTAAACTTTGGCCTTTCTTTCTATGCTGAAAAGATCTACACACCTAAATTATATTCAACATGTGACCAACACATGTATCTCTGTAAATATACTGTATATTTTTTAAAAATCACAGACGTTTGTACTTGTGTGATGCAGAAGGGTCATAAATCAAGAAAACACTTTAAATCCACCAACATGGTTCACAGATAGCCACAAAAAGCAACTTCATAAAACAACATAATGCCTTTAAAAGTAAATTCTGAACTGGATTCTCACTGGGGAAAGAAAAATTTTGGCAAACAAGATTTAAAATTACTCAACTTGCCTGGGTCTCCTGGTCAGCAGTGTGGTGGAGATATGCTTCTGTCTTGAGACATGTGAGATCATGTAAGATGTGGTCACTGGAGGCCAGTCTCTTAGGAATTTATAGCTTTGCAAGCACTGGGGCCAAAGAGAACTTGTGTCTTGCAGTTCTGTTTTTTGTTGTCTAATAAACAGAAAAATTTGACTGGAATATTTCCTAATGTTGCCTGTGTGTGCACTTTTGAACACCGTGGTGTCTATGAAGGGTTGAGTTCAGCATTCCCCTCAGATGGGGAACAAATACGTTGTGTGTCCTCTAATCAGGTATTTACTGCCATGAAAGCTGTAAGGATTAAATATCTCTGAAGTGTTTATTCCCTGCTATCCAATGATTTTGAAAATCATTTTCGAAGCAGAGGTAGCCATACACACACCACACAACGTGCACGACGTATTGCTTTTCCTTTGGGATTCAGGCTTTAAATGGGCTTTGCATGAGGAAGCAGCCAAGAGAGATTTTCAAGTGTCTTCTAGATTGGTATCTTTTGGAAATTCACGCCATGCAAATATTTAGGATTCTTTTCACACAAATTAAAAAATGATGCCCAAAATCTCAGTGAAACTCCAGAATCCTGACTCCAGAAAGACTGCTGTTATGACACCAAGCTCATGCTGGGCCTTTGCTTTGGGACTTAAGCCTGCCCAATTCATGGGAAGCCTGAGAATCTGCACAAGACCAAGGCAGAGGTGTCCCACCAATTTGGACATTCCACTGAGTGCAGAGGCCCTCACTCGAGTCCTGGAAGCAATTGGTATTTCTGTGGGTGCAATTCTGTGTCTGGCTCATTAGAGCTTACAAGAGGAGGATGCATTATCTTTATCTCCCTTTCCAGTGCGATGAGGGTCATTTGGGAACCTTTGCATTGCCCTCCATGGGGCTGCACAGATACATCCCAAATTTCCTTGTGAGGGCTCAGCTCCCCACCACAGTGTCCAGTGCCCAGAGTCAGGCAAAGTGCCAGTGAAGGTCACTGGAGAGCTGCAGAGGAAGAAAGCTTTCCATTATGCCTGCCAAGCCTGCGGTTGTAGCACAACTCTGCCAAGGATGGGAAACCTGAGGAAAATACCTAACAGCACATTCTTGAGCATCACCTTCACCTTCCCAGGCTTGCACCTACCATGGCCCAGTGCCAGGCAGCCATCTGGGGTTGGGGAGAGCTACACTGCACCTTTTGCAGGGCTATGTGACTTAATGCCCTCCTATTCCTTTGTCACAACCCAGTTTTCTGCTCCATACAGCAGTGGTGGAACCAGGCCCAGGGATTACAACCCCAGGTCCCTGCTACCTGCAGAGTAACCAAGGCTAAACACAAACTTACGGAGATGTTTTCAATTAAAAAAAAAAAAAGTAAAATTCCCAATCCTACCAGCTGCCCATAACCACTAGGGCAGAAGAGCCAATTTCACACCATGTGTGAAAAAGGACACACACAACCCCACTCTCTGAAGGGCTCCAGGGCTTATCTCCTGCAGAGAGGAAGCTCTGGGTATGTGTTCTGCCCATCTGCCCTGTGGCTGAGGAATGTGATTGGTAAGGAATGGCTGCTATCAAGCCCAATACATTCAACAATTTTTTTTGATCTTGTCACCTACTCAATGGCTTTTCCTGGTCTTAACAGCCTGGTTGTGCTGGGACACCTTACTGAGGCCTTTCAACACTTCAAGGGAACCTATCAGAAAGATGGGGACAATCTTTTTTTTTTTTTTTAACAGGGCCTGTTGCAACAGGACAAGGGGTGATGGTTTTAAACTAAAAGAGAGGAGATTTAGACTAGAGAGAAGCAAGAAATTTCTTTTACACTGAGGGTGGTGAAACCCCGGGCCAGGTTGCCCAGAAAAGTGGGAGAAGAGCCATTCCTGGAAATATTCCAGGTGAGGTTGTCTGGGGCTCTGAGCAACCTGCTCTAGATGCAGATGTCCCTACTTAGTGCAGGTGAGTTGAACTAGATGACCGCTAAAGGACCCTTCCAACCCAAACCATTCTATGTTTCTATGACCAGAGAAACAGTGGGAGCAGAAAGCAGATCTGGCCAGCACTGTGGCTTTTCTCAGGTTGGCAGCCAGCACTAACACTGGGTGTCTCTTTGGGAGGTGTTCCCCTGATATGGGCCACCAGTCACATCAGGGTAGAAGAGAAGACACTGGTTCAGTTTAAGAACCATCCTTTTGTTTTGCTTCCTCCTTTCACATGGGATATCTAGTCTTGCAGAAAGACTGTGCATCCAAAACAATGCTGCTAGAACAAGGGAAAAAAAAAACAACTGTAAGACACTGAGGCAGACAGAACCCCAGGGGCTGTGCTAGTCACAATGGTAATACTATGCTTGCCACAAACCTCTCAAAGTCTTCCTGCAAAATTTTATAGGAGCTTTCTTGTGTTTCAATGGATTTTTTTTTTTTCTAGGGAAATAGCTATTTCTAGACACATTTTCAGGTTTTTGGGGTAGGAAAAGGATGAAGATCAATATACACACCTGTCTGTCAACAACATTTTTTCCCATCCAAACTTTCCCCACAGGAATCACAGAATCATCAAGGTTGGAAAAGACCTACAAGATCATCAAGTCCAACCATCCACCTAACACTATCACAGCCACTGAACCATATCATGAACTGCCATGTCTGCAAGGTTTTTGAACACCACAGTGTCCAATGACATTGAGCAAAACAACTCCCATGAAGTGTCTGGAAGAGTTTTCCCTTAACGCAGAAAGGCATTTGCACCAAATGAGTCTCCTCTCCCTAACATGCTAGAGCACAATAAAAAAAAAAGCACTCACCTTGCACAAAAAATAATTCAGAAATTTTTCACATCTTCCACTGGAGAGAAACTCTTAGCAGAAGGAAGAAAAAAAATCTTTGCTAGCAGTTGGTTTTGTCTTTGACAACAGGGATAGTTCAGTGTAGATGACCTGACAATATGGCTTGGGATAGGAAAACAAAGACTATTTGAAACAGAATTTAGTCAGGCTAAAAGGAATTAGGAAATCTGTAAGTATATTAAGCAATGGAGTGGTCGAGATGAGAGACTCCCTCTGCACTCAGGGATTTTCACAAAATAGCGAAAGATTCCTCGGGGGGGGGGAATTAAAAAAGGAACAACCCCTCCACTTTGCCAGACTCTCTTAAGATTTAATTGTATTTATCCTGGCAATTGCTAAATGTCTCATATCACAAAGCAAAACTAAAAAATAACAGAATAACATTCCAAATGACCATCTGAATGCAAACACTGCTTGATGGGGAAGGGGAAGAAGGTTCTTTTCTCAGATCCCAGTTATGTCAGATAGCTCTAGATTAGCTACACCAAACAAACCACCATGTCACAAAAGCATCCTTTCCACCTGACTCTTCTTAACAACCCCACTGCCTTTCCCTTCCTGAGCATAGGAAACAGAGTGGGAAAGCTGGTGGCTCCACGGCCATCGCTTTGTCTTTGTAGTGTGTGCAGCTATATCACAAAGACAAAAAAAACAGGGGTAATATAACAGCTCAGAATTCAAAGTTTTGCAAAAAAAGTTCAAGATGAAGTTTCCGTGGTATCTCTCTGAGGCTGAGCACACAGTGTTTGCTGAGAATTCCCATCAGGATAGTCCTTGTTCTTTCTGAGAACATTAGCAGAGAAGATACATGCTGCAAGAGTTATACCTATAAATGTACAGTGCATCTTTAAGACCTGCAAGCTTTGGAGAAGCAGTTTGAAATTTGTCAGAAGAAAACTCCAGACAGTGTTTGTAAACAGTGCTTTAAGTGAGGACAGAGTTGAAATGAAGAACAAGGTAGGATCAAGTGACATCCAGGCTTATAAGGGTAAGACTTTCACATACTTGCATTGGATGAAGAAGGGCTAAGCAGACAGGTCAGACGATAGGTTAGGGAAGAAAGTGATGGGATGTGATGAAGAGCACAGAAGTAGCTAGACTCAGTGGTGGAAGTGGGAATATTAGAGAAGTGAAATGGAATTCTAAGACTTTGAAGCAGCAAAGAAAAAGGTGGCAGGGATTGTGGGGGAGAATGAGCATCAAGGAGAAATGAAGGGCTGTGCACCACCAGCATTCTCCAGGAAGAAATGCTAAGGAAGGAGAGAAACACATGTAAAAGGAATATCTGAAGTCTTCAGGTGCAGTATTTTGTCAAGCTGGATAAGCTAGAGCTGTTCTTCTTGGAAGAAGATGGTACTGAAGTTCAGCAACTTTATTGGATTCAAGAGCATTAATGCTGTGGAAACAAGAAGCTCATGAGTTCAACGGAAACCTTACAAAAGACCATTTTTTTTTTAAATGGGAGACTTGCCTGTCATTTCAAATAGTGCACAGGCTTCTTCCGAGCTCTTCAATCTGTACTCTGGAGTGTGAGTGTTCAGCGATAAACTCATCACTCCTGGAGACTCACCTGTTGTTGTTGTGCTGAACAAATTATTCACCAAGCAATAAGTTAACCTTCCCACCCAGTAAAAAAAAATGTTGCAGTTCCTTTAGATACACAGAGTGTGCAAAAATTACCTATTCCAGTCAGTAGCAAAAGCACATTTCAGGATTTAATGGCTAAATTTGCTAGATTATTATAACCCGCACAGTTTATGGTTTTGTTTTTTTTTTTTTTCTTAAATATATAATTCAAAATTACCCCAAATAAAAATAAGGAATGCAAGCATCACTGCATTACACCCTGAGAGACACTACATCATCTCAGTCTGGCATACATCAGTGGATCTTGATTCTTTCACATGTTATATCTGGAGTGAATGAGTGATTTTAACATATCCAAGTTCTAAGTGTCAGACATCTGAAGCAGATTAATGATGTCTGTGTAAAACTGCCTCTGATAAAATACTATGGTTGGGACCCCATCTCCAGCCTGATTACAGAACTAAAGCAATCTGCTGCCTTTCAATTCAAGCTTAATCTGCTGTTATTTAGCTTATTCTTAGTAATGCCACAGCCAAGTAAATCTTTAGGACAAGAAGAGCTAGAGCCCTCTTGACTACATCAGGTCTGTGGGGAAATAAAAGCAGAAAAAATGTTGCTTATTTCTGCCACGAAAGCTCAAAAAATTGCTCTCAGATCACACTGTAGCTGATAGAAAATAAATAATCATCTTGTGGGACGTTGAACGCCCACAGGTCACTGCCCCATAGCAATTACGGCTTCTCATGATTGCCCCTTCAAGGTGCAAAATGTTTGCTGTAGACATGGTGTTGATCCAAGTCCTGTATTTTACACTGGTGATGTGGAAAAGTTCATTTTGCTCCTCTGTGCCTTTGCCTCACTTCAAAATCCTCACTTTATGCATTTGGCTCTCACCCCACTTGCATGCTGCCCAGGAAAACCTCGACTGCTGCCTGTGCATTCACAAGTAACTGAATTACAATTAGTCACCCGATTCCAGTGGGGTAAATCTGGACAGTCAGGACTTCATTACTCATTTCTATTTATTTGGCTGAGGCAGAGCAAAGCCTAGTTTTAAAATAAAGTAATAAAAATGTTGACAAAAGGCTGCTTTTTTTTTTTTTTTTTTAAATAATCAGAACCTTCGCAGACTGAAAACTGTTTAGGGCACTACTCTCATCCATCACTTCGTATGGCTCTGTGATAACTCCTTACAATTGCAAGTCATCCTCTGTCAGCATGCAGGGGCAGCTCTCTAGTGAGACACAAATGGAAACAGGCACAAAGCTGATTATTGGTAAAAAAAATCAAAGAAAAGGAATTGGGAGAAGGAAACAACACAACGCCCTCTCTGTCAGGATAGCAGAGATTTATCTGGGAGATTGACTGATGCTTCAGGCCACTGCTGCCATTTTCCAGGGTATGAATGGGTGGATCTTTTGCATACATTTTGCTGGGTTGACTTAAGGAAGTCTTGACAACTCTCTTTCCCTGGGGACAAGACTAAAAGTATTGTTTAGAAATCTAATATATGGTTTATTTACTCAATTTGTGCTGAGCACTACAGTTCCTTCAGGCCAGCTTCAGCAGTCCATTACTCCATTAATTCTCCATTACTGAAATTAGTGCTGTAATTGGAAGGAGGGAAGATGATGGGGAAGAGGACACTTTTTAAAGGAGCAGGTTCTGCTTAATCTCATCACAGAAGAAAGCATTAGAAAAAACTCAACTGCTGCCCATCAAGCCCCTCCTTTAGGGTAAGGAAGAGAAACTTCTTTCTGGTGATGACATGCAATAGTTGTGCAGTGGACAGACAGGTCTGAAGTCTGCACCAGCTGGTTCCCTTTCAAGTCAGAGGACACAAGGGCAACTTGTAGATGCCTCCACACAGTGCTCCCCTGTGCCAGAAATCAAGCTTCTGGTCCCTGGCACGGAGATGGCACTGCTAATGGCACAGCTACTGGTGCAGCCTCTCCTCCCAGTGCCCACTGCATAGACAGACCCCAGCGAGCAGAACTGCAGTCTTCACAAGCCTGAGGAAAGGAAAGGGGAGAGACACAGTGCTAAGAAAGGCAGCTTAACCATGGAGGTGGTGCACAGAGCTGTGTTTGCTTTCTACCCCAGGCCCTCCTTGAAGTCATGGAAGATATAATTGTGGCTGGGTAGCAGATATTCCTTTTGCTGCTTTGCTTCATTGATCCATTCCCCAAAATACTTTGCAGCATGAAGAAAATTGAGATCTGTGTAGGAATATTTAATAAATAGCCAAATTACAACTAGGAAATTTCATGGGTGTTATATCCGAGAACTATATATGTGTAATCACATAATTTGCAACAATTTTTCAATATTGATTCTAAGCTGGTTACTGAGTAACAAATACCCTGTACAGTTATTCTGGATAAATGAAATATATACTGCAAATATACGTATTTATTGGTTTAGTTAAATAGAAGACCTCTCAGAAGACCAGCAGGAAGGTAATACAATAGTTCTAGAGAGGTCACCTGTTAAAAGAGATTAAAGACTTTACAAAAAGAAAAAATGGCACAGCTTTTAGCCGGGATACTGCTGCTTCCATTTTCCAGACAGAGACAGGATTTGTTTTGCCAAGGCTGGAACTGGAAAGTTCCAAAGGAAACCAAAGAATTAAAATATTTTTCCATTTTGGGATGAGAGACTGTGAGGACAGGCAATAATCCTTATTTTGCTCATGACGAGCAGGACGAGACAGACTTTGCTGAAGGGGCCATAATTGTAAAACTGGTAGGACTTAGACTGAGGTGCACATCATGTCCTTCTCTCCTGACATTTGGCTTTGTTTCTATCACTTTGACTCAACAAGATTTGCTCTGGAAAAGCTGTCTGATTGGTGGGATAAGCCACTGCTCTGGAAAGGGAGCCTATGAAGTCACTCAAGCCCAACCCTGTCCCTGGCACTAGTTGCACCCCAGTGAGAGCTACAGGCACAGGGTCTATCACAGGGAGGAGAAAGAGAGGCTGAGAGAGGCACCCCTGAAGAAACTGGGTCTATTTCCATGGCAAAAATTCTACCTAAAAAGAAATACAAGCAAACCTCACATCTCCCATGCTTATGAAAAAGGAATTAGATCTCTTCTTTTCAGACCTCTGTGTTTTGTGAACAGCACTGCACCCCTTATGGGATAAAGAGAAGACACTCCTCCTCCAGGTTGTGCTTCTGATCAAGGCAGCTTCCCCCTAGGACTCTGCCAGGCTGAGTCACAAGAGTGGGACAAGAGTTTAGAGAGACAAGATTCTTTTCAGTGTTTCTCAGCAACAGGACAAGGGGTAACAGGCACAAACTGAAACCCAGGAGGTTCCACCTGAGTATAAAGAAAAACTTCTTTCCTATGAGGGTGCCAGAGCCCTGGACCAGGCTGCCCAGAGATGTTCTGGAGTCTCCTTCTCTGGAGAGATTTCAAACCCACCTGGACATGATCCTGGATGGAGCAGCCTGCTCTGGGTGATCCTGTTTTACCAGGGGGTTAGACAAGATGATCTCCAAGATGTGCCTTCTAACACCCACCATGCTGTGATTCAGTGTGATTCTATTTGTTGCTCCTTCCTTGCCCAAAATCTGAGCTGCAGGTGAAAGCTAAAGATGCAATGGAGAGCTGCACCAGCAAGAGCAAGCAGATCAGCTCTGGGGATGGCTGGAAGTCTCTCCCCGGGACACATTGCCTTGGGAGAGCCAAGGCACCCTAGTGTCTTGGGTTGCTATTTCTCTGGGAAGTTTGTGCTGTCTCAGAGGCCCATGTGTCTCCAGTGTCTGCCAGGGAGTAACCAGACACCAAATCTCCACTACTATGAAACCCTTGGCCAAGAAATGCATCACCATACCAGGATGCTAAATATAGTCCTGTTGGTGAACATAATTGAAAAAGGACTATTTTAGAAATGTGTAGGTGGGCATTTCATCAAGGTGGATACTGACAGGATACAGTGGAAATAATATTACAGGCCTTAATTCTCCATCTTTCTAATAATCAGGATACCCTGGATTTCTCAACAAGGGCTTCAAGAACAGAGAGCAAACTGGAAGGGACGGGTGAATGCCCCTTCAAGAATTAAATCCTAATTAACACACCATCAGTGACGAAGGGTACATTTTATATGGTCGATTAAAAGACTCCTCCCTATTGATCTTTGCAGCTAATCATTGTCCTACCCCTGCTTAGGGAGCACAGACACAAACCAGTGATCTAAATTTATTGAGACTCCTGGCAATCAATAGGTCAGACTCCTGGAGAAGCATTATGCAGAAAGCATCTCCAATGACTCCTCATGGGCTGGGGAACCCCAGGTTTACAGCAGGTCCTTGAAGCTGTTCCCCTCTCTGTCCGGACTCTTCATGCAAGGCCAGGGCTGCTCTGTTTATGCTCCTTGTCAAAGCCCAGACAAACAGCCCCACAACAAAACAGCAGCCACCAGTGACTGCTTTTGCCTTGGGCTTAGCATCACAGTTTGAGAGCTGGGTACCTGCAGGTAGCAGACAGCCTTTCATATGAGCCCTGCAGTTTTGATTTTAACAACACAAAAGTGAGTAGCTGTAATTTCACAGATGGGAGCAATTAATTAGCTGGGAAAAGATGTGGCCACTCTAATCAGGAGTGACTGGTGAGCTTTTGATGCAAATGGCCATTTGCAGCTGCCTCTCCCCACCTCTCACCAGGTCAGTGCAAGGCAATATATTGTGAGATGGAAAAATCAAACCGCGTATTAATTTGATAGTCTGCAACAGAGCGTCAGCATTGCCAGGCAATATTTCTGGGCCCTGCCATGTGCCCAGGGGATCTGCCACTCCTGGATTTTATAAGTACGTGATAACAAGAGGATTGCACACTCCATTAAACCACTCAGACAACTGCTGTTCATGTGACTGCAACTGAAGGGTCAGAACTAAAATCTCTGCAAGGGACTGGGCATCCTGACTGTCCAGGACTGAGAGGGTAGAGGTGGGAAAGACAGGCTATCAAAAACCCCAACTCTTGTCACATTTTAATCAGTCATCATCTCAGCTTAAACACCTTGTGTAAGGATGATGGTACAAACCAGTCTTTCCTTGTTCTCCAGTTACAATGCAGCAAAGCATGTCCTCTAGAGCATTGTCTAGTATGGGTAATCAAAGGGTGAGGAATATTTTTGGTCTGGAAGAACTTTTCCTGGTTGGTAAATGGTAGGAAAAGTGAGGAAATGAGAGGAAGCAGCTATAAAGAGGAGCTACACACCACAAAGCCTGATTTCAAGGATGGTGGTACTGAGAGTGGAGGGAAGCACATTCTTCTTTCTGTACATGGTGCTGTGGATGGCTTTTGCCTGGGTTAAGGCTTCAAGAGCAAAGGCCTGCACGTCTCAGCCAGGACTCCACAGGAGTTTGGGATTTCAGCACATGGACATCACAAGGAGCATTTCCACCTCCGACACAAAGGGTGGCCCTCTAACCTTCTGGGAAGAGCAGAACCTTCTAACCTCTAACCTTCTGGGAAGAGCCAAGTTAGGTCAAAACTCAAGTCACAGCAGGATTGGTCCCAAAAGAAAACCATTGAAAAATCTTTTGCTGACTGTTGTAAGCGTTGGAGAGAATTCTCCTTAATGGGGCACAAATAATCTAGTGATACACTCACATGCTTGAGGTGAGAAAGGAAAGTAGAGGGAGAGGAGTACCATGTGGTGACCACTGTGGTCCTCTCTGCTTTTCCCCAACTATGAACACCTCCTTGTACCAGGGTTTCTCCAAGAACTAGACATAGCCCCAGCACAAATCTCTTAGAACAGGCACATGTAAACTGGTCAAGAAAACAATCTTGATATTCCTCCATCAAGTAGGAGTCCCATTTGTGGAGTAAATGAAGGAAGCATGGATATTTGTTTCCTCAGTCATCTCCAAGAACATGTTGCAACAATCTCACAGTGATAAGGAACGTGGGACGCATGGCAGTATGGTGTGAAAATTCACAGTGGAACATACAAAGAGAGAGAAAGGAAAACTCCAGACAAGTTACATGTTTAATTTCTCACCCAACTGGCAAAGGTGGCAACACTACTACTGTTGCATCATGTCTTCCTAATGCCCTTCCATGGCACCCCACAACAAACATCTTTGGGAATAAGCATATTGGCAGAAAATGGGTAAAAAGATGGGAAATGGTCAGGGTTGTTTTAATTTAGATTACTAAATGATGCAAGAAAGCTGCCTAGGGGAGAAGTCCTTAGAGAAAATGGTGCATCTTTATATTACATGACATTATTTACACTTTTACTGTGAGCTAACCCTATTACAGTATTGTGCATAGTAACAGAAGATGGGACTTCTGTGGTGTCCCTCCCACTAAAGAGCTGTCTTGCAGGAGGCCCAGGGGCCCAGCCATGGGTTTTACTGGGTTCTGAGTCACAGTTCATAAAGACCATTTAGTGCACTTCCTCACAAGTACTTTTCTTTACAACTTTTACCAGATTAGAGGTACAAGGAGGAGCAGTATCCTCATTAACTTATTCTTTACTGAAAGGTTTAATTCTTTAATCCTTTAGCATGGGCTGCAAATAAGATGTGAATACCTTGGCCCAGACATCCCAGCTACCTGGGGACTGGAAAGGCATTGCAACACCAATGGTGCAGGGTGCCATGATGAGTTGCATCATTTGTGTTGACTTATCCTCCAGCATAAAACCCTGGAGCACAGACCTTAGCATAGCTGAGGGATGTAATCCTCAGCCTGCATTCAGAAAAGTGGCAGAAGTTAATTCTCCAGTGTGCTGGATCACTGGGAGACCAGCGATGACTACTATGGACTCAGGTGGCCAAGGACAACAGCAGAGATTCAGGACTGGAGAAACATTGCTGGGGTTTTGTTGGAAGCAGTAAATGTCAGAGAAAGAGAAAGAAAAAGAGAAAATGACACAAGAAAGAATATGACCAATCACTATCACTGTGGAAGTGCTTTAGACCTTGAACAAGAGATTCAGTCTCCCAGCATTTGATCTCTCTTTCCCTCAGGACAGGCTTGGCCAGCGCAAATTAAATCACATCAGGTTTCACCTCTCCAAATAAAATAGCTTGCAAATCCCCTATCTAAGCACTGTTGTGCTTGAGGCAAAAGGTGTAGCAGAGATACCATGAAAGGTGCTCAACAGCAAGATCCAAACAGACCAAAAGCAGACATGAAAGCTACGTCAAAGCAAACAACAATGGGATGGATGAAAGAATGAAAAAAAAAACCCTAGCTAGTACTAGAGAGACAGTGGATCTTCTAGATCCAGCTGGTCTGGGGACTATTTGTGTACGGCAGAGTTAACACTTGCTGGAAGTTACTGCAACCCCTCCTCTAGCAACTGAACTTCACTAGGACTTCCCTAATCCCAGGCTTTCTGCACCAAGCTAATCCTCTCATTTTGCTGGAATTGAATTAATGCTGGCACAAAATATTGGGTCAGGAATTGGTTGCCAATTACATCCTGGGCTGCACCCAAAGCAGCGTGGGCAGCAGGTTGAGAGAGGTGAGTCTACCCCTCGACTCCACTCTGGTGAGACTCCCCCCTTGCTGCTGTGCTGGGTCCAGCTCTGGAGTCAACGCACAGGAGAGACCTGTTGGTGCAGGACCAAAAGAGGCCACAGCAACGGCTGGAACCTTTCTTCTGTGAGCTCTGGCTGAGAGAGTTGGGGTTGTTCAGCCTGGAGAAGAGAAGGCTCCAGGGAGACCTTACTGCAGCCCTTCAGTACCTAAAGGGGCCTGTCAGAAGGATGGGGACAGACTTTTTATCAGGGCCTGTTGCAACAGGACAAGGGGTGATGGTTTTAAACTAAAAGAGAGGAGATTTAGACCAGAGAGAATGTTTTTACAGTGAGGGTGGTGAAACCCCGGCCCAGGTTGCCCAGAGAGGTGGTTGAAACATTACAGGTCAGGTTGGCTGGGGCTCTGAGCAACCTACTGTAGTTGCAGATGTCCCTGCTCACTGCAGGGGGGTTGGACTAGATGACCTTGAAAGGGCTCTTCCAAACCTATGAGCCTCTGAATGACAGTCAGTATCAGAAAAACACATTCCCCTACAGGCGTACCTAGACTGGAAATAAAATCTTCCCATAGGCTCATATTGCAATTATATTTACGTTCTCGTGTGCTGAATTAGTAGTAAATGTGTTGTCACGTACTGCAGACATCCCATGCTGGTTGCTCAGCAGTGCAGCAAGCTCATGCTATGGCAGACTCTTCCAAAAACAACTTTCTGGCTGCTAGAAACACATGGTGCACTTTCATGTCCAGTTGCTGAGCAATAGGCAGTGCAAGCACGTGTACCTGAGGAATGCAACCTGTGTACGACACTGAACTTGAAGTGTGGACATTGGATGAGGGGTTTGCAGGTTTGTAATGTTTTTCAAGCCAAAATGAGGCTTGGACAATTACAGATATCTATATAAACTATTTTTACAGTTAGACAGAAAAAAAAAGTAAATTCAGCAGGAACTTTGGAAATGAAAAATGTTGGCCAAGTGTAATTCTTGTCATAATTCAATTAATTCAGGAAGGAAGGAAGGCAGGCCATACATGATTAATACATTTTGGAAGTGGCTTTTTTGTTTTCAAAACCAAAAGCAAGAGAGCAAAGTGTAGGAGATACAAGATACCTGGAATGAGGGACATACAGGTTGGACATGCCACTCTGGATCAGCCATTATCCACAACAACATTCTCTGTCAAAGGGATAGTTAGATAGTATTTTTCTTAAATAATTCAGCATATTTTTCTCCTGAGAAAACTTGCCAAAGAGAAGGTACTTGAGCAGCAAGTACTTGAGCCAGAGTTCAATGACTCCATCCTCACTTCCTGGAGAAAAACAGTGGAGAAAAATCCCAAATGCGTGAGCAGGAGGAACATAAAATGACCAAATAAAATAGGAGAAAAAGATGTTTTAGGAAGGGGAAAAAGGACTCTCAAGCACTTCAGACTTGAAGTTCAGACTCCTGAATTCAAGGTGGCTTAACTAGAGAGAAGCAAGGCCAGTACCTCTGAGCTTTATCCCACAGCTAGCCTCGCTGCTGGCTCACAGCTCCTGCCTCCCCATTCCGAACAACCCTTCATTCAACCTGCCTCAGTGGACTTCTAGCTGCTCTGGATGTTCCTGTGCATGATGAAATCCTCACCGAGATCAGCACATCCAGGATGCGTGGTGAGAGAAGCCCCAACCACCAGACTGGGTAGGGAGATTGTGAATCCTCAGTGGCCCCCATCTAGCACTTTACCAAGGCTGGTTTTTTTTTTATCCTCACCTCCCAGCTCTAGAAGGGAGCCTTGGGAGCAAAAGGGTGTGAGGGAAGAAAGGAAAGGGGGAAGAGAGGCTGTAGTGGGAGGAGGGGCAGAAGGGAGTTATGCTCACAGCTTTTCACAGCTGAAAACAGACCCCACTGCTGGTAATGTGAGAGGGCTGGAGCAGGCGCCAAATGGATAAGGCTGTAGACAGTGGGGCTAGAGCACTGATACTTGCCAGTACCTGCAGATAGGAGACAAGTAATTGGCACATGTTAAGAAACATACACACATAAAAAAAAAAAAAAAAAAAGGACAGGGAGAGAAAGAGAGTTGTTAGATGTCCGTATTTTCTAAACGTGTCTGGCAGGAGCCCCTGAGAGGAATTTAATCAGCAAGAGTTGTTTAAACTGGGCTTTGAAAACAAGCCCTGTGCTGCTAGTAATGAACTTCATATCATCTGCAACTCCTGTTTGCTGACGACATTCAATTTGTTAATTCTGCAGCTGGTGATAGGGGTCAGATATGAAAGTGACGATTGTTTTTTGACGTTCCAACCCCTGCTCACATCTTTCTAATTAATCCTTTTAGAAGCCACCAGCAGATCAAGAGAATTGTGGGGAGGGAGGGGAGGAGGAGGAAGTGAGATGTTTTTTTCTGCGCCTGCCCTGTGGCTCCTTGTCTTCTGCTCTGGTGGAAAGGAGACACAAGGGTATATCTGCTACTCAGAATGAGCCTTTTCAGGCTGTCTTAAAAACACCTTAATGTTGGAAAGGTAAGTATTAAAAAAAAAAAAAGGAAAGCTCACCTGCCCCCCTAAAATATCTCATTTTAAAATCTGATGAGTATTTCATGTTAACTATCTCCACAGGGGATGAGATGGATAGTGGAACCGGTAGTAAGGTAGGAAAGCGTTCTTCCACTGGCCTATCCTTCTGATACAGGGCTGCTGAGATCTCCTCAGAAGTATTTATCCATCCAGTATAAAGCTGCAGTATCTAGTATTGTGAAGTCCAACAAGACATCATATATATATTTTTTTTTTTTAACAGATTTTATCGGTATGAATTGATTTGCACATAGAAAGAAGGTCTTTAGCTCTTTCACTCCAGACTCTAAAAAATCAGTAAAACAGAGGATCAGTTCTGCTCTTGGCATGTCTGGAACACTAACTTCAGTTAAATTAGCCTAGATATACAACAGTAGGCTCATGAGGAAGCTTTGCCCTTCAGTTTGTTCTAAAATTTGTGCAGAAAAGCTCAGCCCAGAAAATACTGGGCGGGGGGAGCAGCAAATACTGCAAATAATTTGATGAATCACATGAAAAGATTAATAACAAAGTAAAGGTACTGTGTGGCACTCACCCAAAAAGATTATGGTGTGATCACACTCTGTGATTACCACCCAGGACAATAAGACTGACCGCTCCCTTGAGACCTAATATTCAAAGGGTGAGTGCCCAGTATGCACTTGGGGAGACATCACATCTCATGAAATTTATTTTAGCAGCACACTGCAGACTGGAGATTCCAGAAAGTTCTTTGCTAGCCACTTAAAAATCTCAAATCAAAAGCCTTTTAAATATCAACATGATGTAGTCATCTACACAGCTGGCAGATGTAAAACCACATGCCAACAGGTAACAGCAGGTAACTGGTATTTCTGCGTCCTCAGTAAAAAAAGAGTTCTTTGACTTCTGTCATGTGTTTGGTTGAGTCCTTAGCTGAATTACAAAATTAGAGAAGATCACCAAAGACTGATGTCGACATAAGGAACTCTGCTAAAAAAAGGAGACACTAAAATTTACTTAATGGATCAATGAATAGAACTACCCCAAGCCAGAACTACATGATCTGCAAAGGTATTGTTAGAGTAGTGGTATCTTCCTACTGGAATGTAACTACAGGTAGCTCACTACTGAAGCCTGCTGGTAAAGGAAGAAGAGTATCTGAGACCTGCCTGAGGTTCCTGGTAGACACCAGCCCCATAGAAGACCAAGAACTCTACTACATCTACTAGTGATCAAGGACAAATAACTGGAAGGAAGAGGCTACACTGGGACACCTGCAATGCAACTATTTGGGATCAGACAGTGTTTCCCCAGCAGATAAGCAGAAAGCAAGAAAACAGAATCATACCTGCCTGTAGGAATCACAGACTGGTAGGGGTTGGAAGGCACCTCTGGAGATCATCTCATCCAACTTCTCTGCTAAAGCAGGGTCACCCAGAATCATGTCCACATGGGTTTGGAATGTCTCCAGAGAAGGAGACTCCACAACTGCTCCAGGCAGCCCGGTCCAGGGCTCCGGCACCCTCACAGGAAAGAAGTTGTTATGTGTCAGGAAGGGGTCACGTAGTGAAAATCTGCTAGAAATGACTGAATTTCTCCATCTGTTTGTAACTACATGCATTGTTATTTGTTAACAGGCTTTCACCTGCTGCATTCAGGAACACGAGCACATCTTTTGCTCATGGAAGAGTTATAGACTTAACTTAGCTGCTTCTGAAAAACCTGTTGGCGCTGAATACGTCTGCCAGCAGCAATGCTAACAGCAGCACGTGGTTCATGATATCCACTCTGCTCAGACAGAAGCACAAAGTACTTAGTGGAAAACATTACCCTTTCCAGTGTTTATGTTTGGCTTGGACACATCTTAGCCTTTTTCTTCTCTGTATGGCTAAGTCCCACAGGAACCATGTCATGTAAAAGATGTGTTGTTTATTATTCAAGTGTTAACCAAGTACTCCAGTGAACAAGTAATGCATTTTCAGGGGGAAAGAAACAATCAAAGCAAATATGGCAAGAATCACTAGTTCCAATAGCAGCAAGACTATCTTCTACTGCACAACCCACTGCAGAGGTGTCACCATACAAGCCTTGTGCAGGCAGCTATAATCCTCTATCTGCCTCTCACACTATGGGTTTCAACTTGCTATGCCACTTTGCTCATTCTGCCATTCTGTCAAGATACCTCTTTGAAACCCAAATGATGTTTCCTTTTATTAAATAATCACTTGTGTGTTATAAATTTTATTTTAGGGCAACAGTTCTGATTTTCTGTGGTGAGAAAAGACCTTTATATGAGAATGTCTAACATTGTAAGGAGTCAGTTCTATGCATTTTAATCCTGTTTTCTTAAATATTTTCTTTTTTTTTTTTTTACCAGACAGAACTGTAGAATGGTTTAGTTCCAATCTCCTGCCATGGGTAGGGACATCTCCCATTAGACCATGTTGTCCAAGGCCCCATCCAGTCTGGTCTTGAACACATCCAGTGATGGAGCATCCACAACTTTCCTGAGAAACCTGTTTCAGTGTCTCACCACCCTCACAGTGAAGAACTTCTGCCTAATTTCTAATTTAAATCTACCCTCTTCCAGTTCGAAGCCATCAACCATCATCCTATAACTACAAGCCCTTGTAAAAAGTCCACCCGAGCTTTCTTGTAGGCCCCATTCAGATACTGGGAGGCTGCAATAAGTTCTCCCTGGAGCCTTCTCTTCTCCAGGCTGAACACCACATCTCTCTCAGCCTGTCTTTATGGGACTAGTGTTCCAACCCTCAACATGTCTCTTGCCACAATATGAGGCTTTAATAAATGAGAAAATACATATTTAGGAGCAACACACCTTCTCTCTGAGACACATACACAAAGTAAAAGTGAAGCATTTGTAGACAGAAAACAGCTAAAAGGTGTAAAGTGAACACAGATGGTGTTTAAGTAATCAGCATTCCCAGATAGGTGATGTCAAAATGGTAATTAACCTTCCAGAGCTGCCTAAAGCTAAAGCAGGAGGTACATGTCCAAAGAGAGTTCATCTGGAATAATGTACTCACAAAACCATCTTCATCTTCCACAGCCCTCTAGGGCTCTATGGAAAAGGTATAGGTGGTCTAAAGGGACATAATTATGAATAAAGGAATGAAATTAAGCACAGTAATATTTGTGTTTTTTATCAGGATAAATTTCCAAGCAATGAGATATAGCTGACATGAGGAACAGGGTCCTTAAGGAATCAATGGGTGCCCCATTAAAGGTTATATTAGATAAGGCAGGCTGTGCTACAAAGTTCCAAATACTTTGATCACTTCTACAGAGTGAAAGGGCAGAGCTTCCCCTGGGAAGCAAAGTTCTGAAAACACCTTTCAGTCCCTGGCTCGTTTAGGTTACTGCTAGGAGAGCAATGCAGAAGAATTAGATTGTGTTAAAACAGCATTATTCAACAGACAAATGTTATCTTTGGCACTTTGGACCAACATTGAAGTGTAGACCCTGTGATGAATCATTTGTACCTGTTCTTTCCCATCGCTTCAGTCTTGGCTGGACTCTGAGGATGCTAATGCAGTACAAGTGGTCAGAGGTACCATGTTCCATTTCCTAAAAGCAACTGAACTCATACTGCAGACCATACCCTGCAGGTTTGGAGTTTCTCTTCTTTCTCAGTCTGAGGTGGCTGACAGAGTTTGGGAGGCCACTGTTCAACAGGTGAATAGGCTTGAGGGAATAAAGATGGGTACATGAAACTGTCCACTGAGCTCTCTACACCCATGTTAAGGAATCTGAATAAAAGCAGCTTGATTTAAAAACTAACACATAAAAAATGAGACTCTTCCAGTGAAAAGTCTGCTCAAGGCATATCATTTGGGAACAAAAGATGAAAAGAGTATCTAAATCAGTCTTGTAGCTGTTTGCAAGACATGTTACAGAGCAAGGAAAAAGCCTTAATTGTTGCTGTGAGCAAACATCTACACCAGGGACTGGACGTATTTAGAGAGGCAGTCCTTGCAGTCCAAATGATGTTAGAATTTCATAAATAACATTATCAATAGACATCAGTTTTCAGTAACAAGATTTTAACAACACTGCACAACAGAGACCATCTCTGCAGTTATTTAGAGAGACCAGTTTCCCACTTGGGACCAGAAAGACATCCACACCGACAGGTGAAAAATGGTGGAAATAACAAGAGAAATAGTGAAAACAATACTGTTTTCACTATAATATTGTGCAGCAACATGAACAAAAGATCATTTCCCTTCTCTCCTCCTGTAATGAGAGGTTTGATGTGTGTCCATCAGGCAGAAAAGGGACAAGTGGCCCACGTACCAGAGGGCCCAATTCTCTCACCAGCAAGTGCCAATGCATTTTGCATTAGCACTTTGCATGAGGAAACCCTGAGTTCCAGCACCAATGGCACTACAGGGGTGTGAAAAACCTCCAGAATGGGCTTTCTCACAGACTGACAGATAACTTGCCATGAAACCCAATGAGAATCACATCATCCAGGATGTAATATCCCATGCTAAAACTCAGTCATCAAAGGAATTAGTTACTACTGACAGGTTACACCTGTAATCCTTAAAGTTATTATTAAAGTTACTATTAAAAATACTTTTCCTTTGAAACAAAACTTTGCTACTCACTTGGCCTATTTGCTAAATCCACATAAAATCCAGCTCATTCAACTGCCTCTGGAACAACACAGCTTAGCTCATCTGGTTTGGAAATCAGAAAAGAAAAAGACCTTCTTACTAAATGTTTTCATTCTATGAAGTTTACTCTGCAAAAGTACCAAGTATGGAGAGGAAAACAGATAGAAATGCTTTAAAGTACAAATACTTAAAAAAAAAAAAAGGAAAGGGTTAACATCAAGGACGTTATTTTATCTCCCAAGGTCAAATCCAAGATGCTCTGAATGAGCAGCTGTTGGAGACAAATTTAAAGTACTAGGTTTCTCTTTAAAGAAATGCAGACCAAGTAGCAAAATATAGACTGAAAATTAAAGTGCAAGAAGAGAAAAACACTTAAATTATCCTGGGAAAGTCTCTCTAGCTAAGTCTTGCCTAAACTAGACAGGGTTTTCTGGGAAAGGGAAAACTGCAAAACTACTAGTGGAGTGCCCTACTGGAAACACAACCTTGTATTAGGAAAAAGGAGCCTTTTGGTCGGTATAGCCCAATACAGTTCCTTCAAGACCAGCTGGGGAAAGGATTCAGCAGCTGCTAAACCATTTACCTGCACCTATAGCTTGATGGGAAATGGTGTTGGGCTTTTCCAGCAACAGCTAAAATATTGGTATTTAAAACTACCAGTGACATTCTTGCACATGACCCTGGGAAGGCAGAAGCAAGTTTCACAGACAGCTTTTCAAACAACATCCTCAGTGGTAGCATCTATGATTTCTACACATACTCCTCAAAAAAAACAAACAACCATGAACAAATTCTTTGCTTGAGGTTAAAAAGAAAATTGATTATCTGCAAAATTTTCAGTGTAAGTGTCCAGAGGGAGGCAGAGATCCCAAGGGAATGGTGGGGGAAAGGGGAAGGATTTGAAGCCCTCTCTAGCCTGCCAAAAGAAGGTCCTGGTGGCTAATGACCCTGTTTCCCCTCGTCATCTTTCCTCAACATACAGGTCCTGCACCTTAAATACAAATCTTGAGCATGGGTCCAAACCCACAAGCCCTTCCAAATTCCCCTCACCCAGTTCAGCACTTCTGGGACAACAAAGGACTATTTCTACAATCCAGTCTCATGATTTTACGCTTTTCAAACCTGCCTCTCTACCTCCAATCCTTCCCCCTTCCCCAAGCCCCATCTCAAAATCTGTTTTTAACTCGTTGCAATGGAGTCACAGCAAAGGCTTGCAAAGTGCTGGCCTAAAGCATATGATTATGCAGCTTGTAAATATTATTTATTATATGTAAATATTACTTTGTTCTATGTGTCCTCTACTTTCAAGTTTCTAGTAGAAACTACAGACATGAAGACACATCCATTTTGTGGCTACTGCAACTCAGATGGCTAGGGATGCTGTGCAGACGTGATGCTGAGGGACATGGTTTAGTGGTAGACTTGTCAGTGCTGGATGGTTGGACTTGATGATATTAAAGGTTTCTGATATTCCTAAGTGAAAAAAACCATATCACACAAAATAAATGAATGGGAGTTTCTGATAAAGACACTCGTCTGCATTCAAAGCCATAAATTTGTCCAGGACAATCTTCATTTTCTATTACCAAGCTATGGGTCTCAGAATTATATTCTGCTCTGCAGATTTTGTATTTGTGGCCTACAATAATAGGAAAACTATCCTTCAAAAGTTAACTCAGTAGGACCACACTATGTGACTTGCTGTTCAAAACCAATAGGAACAAAACATTTATTCTCTTCCCTAGCTACCATGGGTTAAAAAAAAAAAAAAAATTAACTTTATATTCTAGAAATTTCACATTTGCTTTGTTTCCTTCAGAATCCATTGGTTTCTTCTCTTTTCTTCCCATCCACACTTTCTCTAACAGAAGCTGCATAAGCATTCACTATTAGTGCGCGTCAGAGGTGTCAACCTAAAGAGACTGTATGAATGAAATAAAGAAATATGTCTGTACAGCCTCTTCTATCCTTTTTCATTCTTACTTTTCAGGAGACAGGGAGCAGAGGGGGGATTTCCACAGTGGTATTGTTTCAGATGAGTATGAAGAAAATCCTCGATCCTTTCTGTGTTCTTGGAAGCCTATAATAATGATATTAATCTAGGGTCCTTATTGCTGGTTAATGGAATTCTTTTAATATTGACCCAAGTTTCTAGTAAATAGATTTGCATTGATCTGGGGATGTATAGAGCTCAAGTAAGTCTATCTATGTGTAAGCAAATTAAAAAACTTAAGCCAATACAGGCAAACTGTATAATCCCATGCTGAAAAATTGATCCCCTGATACTCTCCTGGGGATACTCTTTTTTTCTTTTTAGGTAGAGACACCTTCAATTTCTTTGACAGGAAAAAGATCAGAATAATATTTGAGAGAGACAAATAACTTACTTCACACAAAGCCAACAGATTAATTCTTTATAATTAGAAACTGTACCTTATATTGGGTAATCCTGCACTGGTAATTCAGCAGTTGGAATGAATATATAACTGTGTTGCCATAGCATCACTCATCTTTGCTATCCTGCATGAGCACCAAGTTTGGCATATTTGAAGGAAAAAGGTTACCACAGCCTTGGTGGAATGGCAGCTGTCATCAAATTCACCACCAGCCTCACCCAAACCATCCCCCTTTGAATTCAAGTTGGTCTCAGTGTGCCTTTTACCTATCTCAGGATAAAAATGTCAAACAGTAAATAACATTGTTGTTGTTGTATAAATACAGAGATATTGAAGTTGCGTCCACGAAACCTATGACAATAGTCATATGATCTACAAATCTTCACGAGAACCAGTCTTTGATTGCCATTATGGGTGTTCATGGACACTGAGTGGGGAGGATGGGCACAGGGGAGTGAGAAGAAGCAGCAGCTTGGTAGAATGCTTTCCAAAGGTGGTGCGCTCCAGCGGACTTATCCCACATTTAGCAAGAACTGCGTTCACTCTGCAGCCTCTCTTCTAAGGGAAGGCACCAGTCTCTCCTTCTCTCTTACCACATCTATTAATTACATTCATTAAACTGGAGATAATCTCACATTATTATCAGACTGGGCCAGTGGTTTCAGAAAGCACTCAAGGAGTAGGACGGCACATACACATGTACACCCAAAGAAGTGGGATGGTTTAAGCCTGATTTCCATAAGAAATTTGACTAAAATAACCATAAAGCTTAATCCAGTTGCTCAGTTGTCAGCTCAGTTTCACATATACATTTTGATGCTCCAGCATGTTTGCACTAGATGAAATCTTTGTCTAACATATTCTAGACTAACAGCACAACGTGAGAAAAAAACCAACCACATCCAAGATGCCCAATTGCATATAAAGATCAACTTACATTTTGTCAACCCAGAGAGAGCACCTATAATTTGGAGGTCACTTTTATGTTACCTGGTGAATACATATACCTCTGTATGCACTTATAGTGTGTAAGAACTGATAGACAAAACACAGAAGCCTGTCAAAAAACAGTGGCCAGGTTAGCAGAGTTCATGCAGCGTTTGCAGAGGGTATGGAGGATAAGCAATATCTCAGTGGTTACCTTACCAGGTGGGAGGGTTTCAGGTGGAACTGTTCAAGAGAGAGAAAGTGGTGTGATGCTGTCATGTAAAATGCCACCTTTTTAGAAACACTAATCGCCATCAAACACTGACCAATAATTTTTAAAACCTCCCCATTATAAGCATGAACAACTACAGCTTTGCACATTAAAGCAGGTGATGGAATCAGATCTTCTGATTCTGAGATTCTGATTCTGGAATCAGATCTTCTGATTCTGAGAAGTCAGATCTTCTGACTGGAAGATCCATATCTCCTGTCTCCCCATGTGTAAGCATTTTCATCACTTGTCAATATCCAGATTCAATCAAAACGGCATATCAGCAAAAATATGACTGTATTTCATGTTGCAATCCCTGTGTCTACTTCAAGAAATGTTTTCACTACTTGTTATTCCGATTTGCACTGCTAAACTGATCCCTGAGACCGGTATCTAGCCTTTATTCTCCTGTGCACGTGACAGCTCTGCTGGAGGAGTTTCAAATGTAAGGTCAGGGGTGGTTTTCTTCTGATGGGTTTTCCACATGCTTCAGTAAAAGGAGGGTAATACCTCACTTTCATAATGAGGTTGTGTGCTTATTATCCAATGATTTCTCAAACACAGAAAATTATAAATTGCAAAAAAACATTTCCTGCAGGTCAGCTCCATGAAATTGCTTTGGGGTGACTAGAGTGAAAGCCTCCATAGCATCCCCATCCCTAAACAGAAGAATGAACACGGGCCGTCTCTTCATCAAAGGAAAGCTGCTGCCTGCCAGGACATCAGTGCTCCCTTATGGCTGTCTTAAAATCAGTGGAAATCTAATGGGATGCTAAAGAAAAAATACCAGTATGGGGTTTTAAACCAAGTTTTATCACAAAAGCAGTAAATTTCTGTCTACACAGTGCAAGAGTCTTGCCTCTCATTCCCTTCTAATGGTAGGTATGACCTGCTATGTGTTTACCTGTAGAATCCAGGGAGTGTAGGACACAAACAACTGCTCTTTCTCCAGGTGGAGGAATTAAGCAGAAAAAGTGGAGAGTAGAAGAGCCCAGCACTTCAGCAAGGCAAGGGGCTACCTCAGCTGGCTGTGCAGACCCTCAGGGCATGCATCTGAGTCCTGATGAACTCAGTCTTCTGCCCCAGCCCTGAGCTGGAAGGTGACCTGAAGGAAACAAAATAAAAAAATAAAAAAAAAAAAAAAAAAAAAAAAGAAGAAAAAGAAAAAGAAAAAAAAAGCCATTACTGGTTTGTGTCAGCACAGAAAACCACAACACAGCCAGGAAGGGGGAGGAAAAAAGGCTGGAAAGGAAATCAAGGAAATTCATTTTGGCAGAAACTAGCAAAGCCTTTTTCTGAATGTTAACTATCTAATTTAATGAAGTCTAGAGATCAGTAGAGACAATTGTCACTGCCAGCTTTGATGCCAATCACAGCTCCAGAATATGAGCCAGCAAATGCATCCAACGTACAAAGGAGAAAACAAAAACAAGGCAAAGATTTGACCCTTTGCTCTCATGATCCTTTAAGAAGAAAGATCACCTTTCAAAACTGGGTGGGGGGGGGAAGTCTTCCCAGTCAGAACAAGTCAGCAAGAAAAAGGAGAGAGAAATCACAGGGCGAAAGAGTACAGAATTGTAATTTCTCTCTGTCGGTCTCTGGTGCCTTTGAGGCCATCAGTGGGGACTCTTATGGTCTGTAAACCTTTACATGAGCTGGAAAATTAGGGAAGATCTCTGTAATTCCCATCAGGAGAGCAGGCTGTGAGTCTGCTATGCCTTCATGGCAGTCTTCTCCCCTGGGGACACTCTGGTCTGTCAGTACAAATGCAGAACATCATGAGGACCTGGGAAAGTTTGGGATGACCCACCACTTTCCTGTGTGCACCTGATGGTCACCAAAAACACATCTCCGACACGGATTTCTCCATTACTACTGTCTACAAAGTTTGATGAGAAGGTACCAGATACTTTTTGAGTGATCTGCACCTGATGCAAGCATCTGGGCATGGGCAGAAGGTAGTCCAAGACACTGATTTTAAAGACTGACACTGGAGTGCAGCACTTTAGTGTACATCAGGGTGCTCAGCCAGCTTCATCACTAAACCAGATTTACTCAGGAGCTTAATATAGATTCCCCACAATGAAAACAAAATTACAAAGATGGCCAAATGACATTGTTTGGATTATTATGATTTTACTTCCCAGGAAGGATTCTCCTTAGCACTTCCAGTATTTCAGCTCCCTCAGGAGGTTAGCTGATAACATCTGCTTCTTTCCTGAACATCTTCAAATCTAGAGTTCCCACTCAAACATAGTTTCACATACCCTTCTGGACAATCTTGTCCCTTCCTAGCCAAAGGATTGAACTCTTCTTTCCTCTCTCATCTTCATGCACTCTTCCTTCTCTGAAACTGGGCTCTGGGAAAGCTCTGTAGGGGAGAACAGCACTTCATCCCCCTTCCCAAAGATTAAGCACCTCATGTGTGTCCAGTTCTTGCTTTACGTGACTTTTGCCTGTCTACAGCTGCCTTCAAATAGTCACATTGTGAGAATTCTGGTGGTATTAAACACGTCCTCACATTGCAGAGTATTCCACTGAATAAGAGGTTTGAATTGAGTTTCCACTGGACATGCAAACACAAAGGGAAATTTGGGGATGGGATATGCCTGAAGGTCCTTACCTCATACTCGGTTAGTTTTGAAGGAACCTTGTCACAATGCACAGGTATCCATCCTCTCTCCTGCACTTTTGGGATACCTGTATATGGAGTGGCTATGACTGTATGCTACAAAAATCATCCAAATCACCCATTTCCAACCTTCATCCGTTTCCCATGTGTATCATTAGAGCAGCACTGACACCAAACGACACCAAAACTCACCATACACCAAACAGCAACAGACCTTGGCAGACATCATCCCCTCTAGGCTGCTCATACATTTCCCACAGAAACTATACATGAATGCCCCAGACCTGTCAGCGTTCAAGAGGCTTTTAGGCAATGCCCTTAATACCATGTTTGAACTTTTGGTCAGCCCTGAAGTGGTCAGGCAGTTGGACTAGGCGATCATTGTAGGTCCCTTCCAGATGATCTATGCTATTCCATACAATCCTCCTTCCTACCTTTTCCTTTCCCTAGCAGTACATGCTGAGAAAACCTCTGATGACAGTTCTTCCTCGCCCTGCACTAGCAGAAGACATTGAACACCCATAACCATGTCCCAGACTAGGTACTGGCTCTGTCATGATGTAGGAAGGAGGCATGTACCTTCTGATGGGGGTGAGAGCTCTGGATCATCTCAAGGTAATTGGACCATCTGCACAAATTTGCAAAAAGCATGTTTATGGCAAACCATAAAGGTCTAAAGAAGAACATATAAACAGTGCAAGTCTACTTCTGTTACGATTCTCATCGGCCTCAATGGATAGGACTGGCCTTCCCTGAGACACCCACCATCTCCTGCCAAGGGCCCAGGAGATGTGTCTTAGCTCAGCCTGGGTCCTTCACTCCCTGCCTGAGCCCTGTTGTAGGTATGCCCATGCCTGCCCCTGTCTCCTGGATGGCCCTGGAACCTGCCTTGCAAAGAGCTGCTCTCCTGGATGGAGCACTCAGTCCCAGGCCAGAGATTATCATGAAGAACTCCAGGCACAGCACAGCAGAACTGGTCTGTTCTGTTCCCTGTGCTCCCCAAGGATCAAGTAATGACAAGGCTGTGACTTGCCTGAAAGGTCATGGAGGTTTCAACTCCAAATGCACTTTCAAGGAAACAGAACACAAAGGTTACAAGTGGAAACAGGATTTTCTTTTATTCTGTTTTACGTTCTTTTTTTCCTAAACGTGTTTCAGAGCCTATGTTCACAAGTATGAACACAAGGTGCATGTGCAGCCAGGAGCAGGCTTGATGCCACCTTCAGTTTAGCTTGAAAGAACATCCTTTGCAGTCTGGCAAAGACAAGTCAATGAGGTGCAGAAAGCAGCAGCAGGAAGACAGGCCCAGCAGTGCCTGTTTCCTGAAGAGTGAGAACATGAAGAACCAGGATCAGTCCCAACCACACACAAAAGATGAAGAAGACAACGAAGATGAAGACGACAGAGATGAAGAAGAAAACAATGAAGTACAATAGCAAGAAGACGAGGACAGAGACACCGCCGAAGAAGATGCCCCCACTGAAGAAGATGCTGACAACAATGAGCAGGGAGACAATGAAGGAGACAACAGTGGAGATGAGGAGGGAGACAATGATGGAGAAGACAAAGACACCACCAGAGAAGATGCTGACACTGAAGAAGATGATGCCACCATATGAAGCAGAGGGAGATGCAGAGGGAGGTGAGGAGGGATGTGTGGAGGGACATGTGGAGGGAGAAGACAAAGGCACTGCCAAATATGAAGGAGACAATGACACAGGGAGATGTGTAGGTAGGCATGGATGGATGTGTGGAGAGGGATGTGGAGGGAGGTATGGAGGGAGATGCAGAGGAAGGTGTGGAGAGAGACCCAGAGTCATGCAGAAATGGACACTCAGAGGGAGGCATGGAGGGAGATGCAGAGAATCACAGAATCTCTGAAGCCGGAAAAGACCTCTGAGAGCCTATGACCCAATACTGCCACATCAGCTAGATCATGGCACTAAGTGACACATCCAGTCTTTCTTTAAATACAGCCAGGGACGGTGACTCCACCACCTCCCTGGGCAGCCCATTCTGGTGTCTCATCACCCTCTCTGTCAGGAAGTGCTTCCTGATACCCAACCAAAACCTCCCTGCTGCAGCTTCAGGCCATGCCCTCTCATCCTGCCACTAATTGCCTGGGAGAAAAGCCCAACCCCCACCTGACTGCAACCTCCTTTCAGGTAGTTGTAGAGAGTGACAAGGTTCCCCCTGAGTCTCCTCCAGGCTAAACAACCCCAGCTCCCTCAGCCTCACCTCCTCAGACTTTCCCTCCAGTCCCTTCCCCAGCCTCGTTGCTCTCCTCTGGACCCGCTCCAGCACCTCAGTGTCCTTCTGGAAGCGCGGGTCCCAGAACTGTGCACAGGACTGGAGGTCACCCTGTCATAGAAGGAGATGAGATTGGTCAGACAGGACCTTCCTTTCCCAAACCCATGTTGGCTAGGCCTGATCCCCTGGATGTCTTCTATATGTTGCATGATGGCACTCAGGATTAATCGCTCCACAACCTTGCCAGGCACCGAGGTCAAGTTTACAGGCCTCTAGCTCCCTGGATCCTCCTTCTGGCACTTATTGTGGATGAGAGTCACACTGGCCAATTTCCAGTCATCTGGAACCTCCCCAGTTAGCCAGGACCAGTGATAAATAATGGAGAGCGACTTAGCCAGTTCTTCCACCAGCTCCCTCAGCACCCTAGGATGAATCCCATCCAGACCCATGGACTTGTTGGGATCTAAGTGGCACAGTAGGTCACTAACTACTTCCTCCTTGATTATAGGAGGGGTATTCTGCTCCCCATCCTTGCCTCAGGATGGCTCCTGACTCAGGAGCCCAGTTGTCCTGAGGATATCTAGTCTTCTTGTCAAAGAACAAGGCAAAGAGGGCATTAAGCACCTCAGCCTTCTCCTTATCTTCCATAACTATGTTCCCCCCCTCATCCAATAAGGAATGGAGGGTTTCCCCGACCCTCCTTTTGTTATTAATGTATTTATAAAAGCATTTTTTATTATCCTTAACAGATATGTCCAGATTAAGTTCTAACAGCTTTTGTATCTCTAATTCTCTTCCTATGTGACCTTAAAATATCCTTAAATGCTTCCTGATTCACTTGTCCCTTTTTCCAAAGTTGATACTTTTTCCAAAGTTGACACACTTTTTTTTTGTTTCTGAGTTCCTGCAAAAGCTCCCTGCTCAACCAGACAGATCTTCTTCCCCTCCTGCTCTTTTTCTGGCACACAGGGACAGCCTTCTCCTGAGCCTTCATGAAGAGACATGTGCAGGGAGGCATGGAGGGACTCACAGAGGGAAGCGCGAAGGGATGTGTGGAAGAAGATGCAGAGGAAGACACAAAAGGAGAAGACAAAGGTGTTGCCAAAGAGGATGCTGACGTCTAAGGAAAGATGTCAGAGATGATGATGTGCCTGGAGATGCAGAGGGAGGTGTGGAGAGACACAAAGTGGGAGCAAGGAGGGACACGTGGAGTGAAGTGTGGAGGGAAAGGTGGGAGGGAGTGTGGAGGGAGAAGACAAAGACACTGACAAAGAAGACACTGCTGATGAAGATGATGATGATGATGGAGACAATGACGTGGAGGGAGATGTGGAAGGAGAAGACAAAGACGCTGCCAAAAAAGGTGAAGATGATGACAAAGAAGAAGACAATGACAAAGATGACAAGGAAGAAAAGGAAGAAGATCATGAAGAAGAAGAAGCTGATGAAGATGATAATGATGAGGAAGAAGAGAAAAAAGAAGACAGTGTCAGAGTTGTGTGGCACCATGTGGTGTTTTCCAACATATGACCTGTTTCGATTTATATTTTGACTTTGCCTAATTGATCACACATTTTGTTTTTATATCATTCTATATTTTGATTTTACATTTCGATTTTATGTCATTTTATGTTTAGATTTCACATTTACATTTTACGTTTAGATTTTGCGTTTACATTCTATGTTTAGAGTTTATAATTTTACATTCAGATTTTACTTTTAGATTTGATGTTTTTATTTACATGTTGTCAATTTACATTTAGATTTTATGTCAGTTTATGCTTAGATTAGATTTTCTATCTAGATTTTATTTCATTTTATGTTGTTTTATTTTTAGTTTTTATGTCATCTAATTTATAGAATTTATGTTAGGACTTTATGTATTTTATATTTAGATTTCATGTCATTTTAAAAAAATTGGATATAATTTTATTTTTAGACTTTGTCACTTTATTTCATTTTACATTTAGATTTCCTGTCATGTAAAGCTTAGATTTTACATTTTAAAATTTATGTTTAGATTTTATCTCATTTTATTCTTAGATTTTATATGATTTTAATTAATTTCTCGTTTAGATATTATGTTTAGATTTTGTGGTTAAATTTTATGTTAAGATTTGATGTTCTCTTTCTGAAGCTGTTTTGGAGACAGTGCTCACAAGCACGAACAGAAGGCGCATGCGCAGCCAGGAGAACGAGCTTATGCTTCCCTCAGCTTAGCTTGATAAAACAAGCCACAGGAAAGCCACAGAGCCACAGAAATGAGCAGCAGGAAGACAAGCCCAGCAGGGTCTGTTTCCTGAAGAGTGAGAATGTGAAGAATAAGTATCAGGACCAACACAAAAGACAATGACAAAGACAATGAAAATGACAAGGAAAGGAACGAAAAAGAAGATGAAAGAAGATGATGAAGACCAAGAGGATGAAAACTTAGAATACAAAGAACATAACAAAGATGAAAACCTGGAGATGAAGAGCTGGAAAGTGGCAGCTCCAGATGGGGCAGCAAGGCTGGAGCCCTTCCAAGCAGAGGCTGCTGTGCACAAGCAAGAAACCCCTGGGGAAATGGAGCCAAGGGAAGAGTAGAGCTCACACCGGGCAAGAGAGCCCGAGAGAGTAAGGGCATGAGTATTGCAAGAACTAATCTCAAAGGGAGATCCCCAAGGGATCCAAGAAATATCAAAGTCCTGTGGCAGTCTAGGGGTACAACAAGCAGGATGGCAACTCAAGAACTTAGTAAACATATAGACCTAAACCCAAATCCCTCCTCTGGACCGGCGGATCCTCTGCCCCCCACAGCATACTTCACCCCAGAGCTTCCTGCTTAGCCCAAAAGGGGACATTTTCTTGCTTCAGATGTTCTGCTTAATAACAAATCCTAATACTTAAATTGAAAAATGCAAGAGCAAGACTCGGCAGCCTGGCCCTTTCTGTAAGGCTGGTTAAGGTATTATCCAGCAAGTGTTGGATGTAAAGAGTTCAACATGGTGCTTACATTCCTTTCTGCATAAGATTCTGAGTTAGTTCTGAAAACAGAACTTGTATGTTTCTGACAACTCTGTCTTTTTTTATCTATCTAATAGACTTTTGAATTCAACTGAAACTCTTTACCTTTGTAATTTATTGTGGCAGTGAGTTCCGCAGATTAACTATATGTGACATAAAAGGACATTTTCTGTACTAGTTTTAAATTTATTGACTTTTAATTTAATTAGCTATTCTCTTGTGCCTCTTTCACAAGACAGGATAAATAGGAGCACCTGATGACCTTCTTAGTGGCATACTTTATTTTATATACCTTTGTCATGTCACTTCTTATTAGTCTCTTTACTAAACTAAATAGCTGTAATCTTTTTAATCTCTCCTATTATGGGATATTCTCCAACCTCTAATCATTTGCTTTGCCCTTTCTGAAAAGTTCTTGGGTATTCAGATCTCTCTAGGTATTCATTTAAAAGTAACGTATAATTTACAATAATTCAATCGTTAGAAAGTCTTGCATTGTTTAGACAGCTGGGTTCCTTCTCCTATCTATCCTTTCTATATTGGCGTAGATTTATCAGGAAAACAATGCCTCTGGGAATGATCTTTGTCGGGAGCAATATTTGCAAATGAGAGAGACCAAGCTAAGCCTCAAATAGATTATGTATTTGGGGCAACACTTTGAGGTGTACCCCAGCTCGAGGCTTGTTTTACATTCACTATTAGTTAGAAACTGTAGTCAAATCCATCCCACATGCTCCTCTCTCCAATGCTGCTGCCCACAGTGTGCTTCAGGTGACCTTACCAGACCTTCCTGGAGCACTTTATGCCAGGTTTCCTCTCAATGACTGTGGGTTGGTGACTTAGATTCCTCTTTGTGGAAGTGGGTCCCAGACAGCAGCTTACAATGGGGAGTCCCAAGCACTCAGCATGAGCAGCTCACCCAGCACTCCTGGCTCAGGTTCCTGCTGTTGATGGAAATGTGAAGAGATAATCTCCAGTTTCAGTATCTCCGAGTTATCACATTTGCTGAGCAGATAGAAATTCATGCAAGCATTGAATGGATAGCTCACTGTAGCATCAGTGCCAAAATGCAGCATATAGGTTCAGGAGTTTGAGAGTCATCAGAGTTTTCTCATCTTTCCCAAATATTTTTGGGTTCACTGTTGCTTTTTTAGCAGGCAGGGAGGCTAGGTGAGCTCAGGTGGGTCACTAGCCCCGGCATAGTATAATTTCTACCACCAGCAGACAGCAGCACAAAATGAAGGTATTCTCCTGATGTTAACAACACAGCTGTGGCTTAGGAGGAATTATCTCCAGTTATTACAGCTCTTTGCATTTAGACAGTGTCTGTTCTGCACCCCGTAAGGGTCTTGCTGCCAATATCACATCTGTTTTAGGGTTCAGATGCTATTCTCAAACACCATAATTTAAACATTATAATCCCTCTGTCCAATTGGCTCACAAAAGCAATTTCCTCCCATCATCTTCTTTAAACCTCACCAACAGGGACCTATTTTCTCAGAGCCTGGTAGTCCTTCCACGCCAGGGCACTCAAGCTGCTGGCCCCACAGAAGTACGCAGCATCTCACTAGATATTTAAGCTTTGTTAAGGGTGAGCAGTCAAGATGCCAGCTCATCTCACACCAACTAAGAAGAAAATAAGTGAAAACTCTTCCTCTCTTCTTTTCCTTAAACAGAAAGACATCCGTTTCCCACACATTGAAAAAGTTGAAGCTCTGACTTCACTCCCATTGACTAACTCCAGACACCTAGTTCCACTGGAGATGCCATAGGCAGTGGCAAACCCATGGCAGGTCGGAAGATACAACACGGAAATGATGGCAGACCCTCGTCCTTTTGATCAGTACCTTGATACCAGCTACTGCAGCCCAAGACGTATCAAAAAGCAATTCTTAGGCACTCGGGCTGAGCCTTTTTCTCTGACACTTAAGCCCCAAACCAAGCACCCAAAAACCATTTTTTTGTAGAAAGTGGCTGACTTTGTAGAAAGTTCAGCCATCTTCAAAGCTAGCATGTTAAAGAGTGTCTAATCCTAATGATTACTTTCTGAACATCACACCCACTGGAAATGGAAAAGAAAGCCCCGGCACAATCTCATTTATGTGGTGTCTCTAAAGCAAGAGCACTACCAAAATTGTGTAGGAAAACAGAGCCATCTACAGGGGAAACCATTCGGGTTTGTCAAGAAAACGGATCCAATAAAGCAACATGTGATCCTGAGCAACCAGCACAAGGGCAGGACTAGCCAAATTCTGTTACCAGAATGATGAAGGTTATACAAATATATATGGTATAACACAAGTTTTGCAAATCAGGTTTAGAGTCTTTCAGACTCTTCTTTTAGAGTTTTAGCAAACCAATTCCACGAGCACTCACCCAAAGCAAGAACTTAGTTTCCCACTGACTACACCCTCACATTAGTTACTAGTGCTAGACACTTCTACTGGTACACACCTCATACACCTACCCGGGAGACAGGCTCTACCTGAGGCTGTGGGCTCACCTCACCTTTACACACTCAGGTCCTTCCATCAGCCCCCTGTCCCTCAGTTACCTGGGCGCAGCCATGCCCTACCAAGCTGTAGGGCTGGCAAACTGTACTTAACATAGCTGGCTTCAGAAGATGTAAAACAACTCATCCTGACATCTGTACAATGGGAAAAAAAGCAACGCCTGTCAGTTTTTTTGATGTTTAATGGCATATGTTCAGTTGTCTGCTGGTGATTGTAACAACCAGTAGATAAGAATTTGCAGTCTCACCAACAGCTCAGGGAATGACTCCTAACCACCTTTCTGCCTCCGTGGACAAAAATCTCAGCATTGAAGCCTCCTTAATTAATTTTCCTATTGACTGTCCAAGTACATGTACTTTGATGGAAAGAGAAAAGAAGGGCGAGAAGAGTTGTCTGAAAACAGCAACTGTTTGGACCGAGGTACCTGGAAGTCTTGAGAAACTGTAGCAGAGCAGCTGCTTAAAATGGTGTATTAGGAAATAAAAGGTATAAGGTCTTCCATGTCACGGGCTTCAACAATTTAGGGAAACAGCTCTAAGAGTTTCCCCACAGCCAGACGATAAAGGATGTTTTGTTATGTTAACACAGGAGCCTCCATACTTAGCTGGATTAAGCCAATTAAAATGTCATTAAATCAATCTTTCTTTAAATATTTAAAAAGCAGAGCAAAAATTAGGTTGAGCAAACCTTCCTAAATTGATTTCCATTTCTAAAATGACTGATTTATGTGATATATAAAGTTCAGTTTTGTATCTAGCTGGACTTCTAAATGTTTGTATGTTCTTACTTATTCAATCACATTCTCTTGAAGGATTATTATTTTAAACTCATCCAGACTTGAGCTTTTTGAGTTATTAGAAAAAAAAAAATTCCATAGGTTTACCTTTGGCTGAATTTAATAATAGTTTTAATTTAATTAAATCTAATTGAATTGCATTAAATACATCCTGCAATTTTATATCTACTGCCTTAGCTGTACAGTCAATGGAACAAACTCATCAGTGTAACAGTATAGCTTTGAGCTTTAATTGTTGATATAGGTCAGAATATAGGAAACTAGGACTTTTGTGGGTAGAAAAGATTTCTCTTGGCCTAGATATTCTCAAGTTCTGTGTCAAAAAGAGCAATGGTTGTGTCTCATGCTTTATAATTTCCACCTGGTTCAGGTATCACATAGAAAGACACCAAACAGTGAACCCTCAGGAGACAGCTGGTGACTTCAGCAGAGGGTGGATGGCAGGCAAGTGTTAGAAAGGAGGGCTGTGTATATAGGTGCTAACACAAGGCAACTTGGGTCCATGATTCTCCTTGGCCAATGAAATTGAAAGACAAAAACTAGCAAAAGGTATTTTGATACATTTTTGAAAGGATTTTGCTGCTTTTTTTTTTTTTTTTTTTCTGTTTTAACAATGAAAACCAGGTGGAAAACCATTAGATATGGACCGTAAGCTCCCCCAGGAAAGGGCAGCTCTTTTTTCGTATACATACAGGGCGAGGTAAGTTGCTGTTAGTGTTTAAATAGGAGTTGTGTCTAGTCTAAAGCAGTTGTCTGTGCTTCCACTGAACTCTTTGCAGAGAGTCCTTCTAAACAATCCAACCCATCTGTCTTTGATGATATTTACTTCAGGACTACGGAAAAAGTTTTGAGCTGACTCCTATTAATACATTGCCTCATACGAACAAAAAGTGTTTTACCTGGTCTCCTTGCCTTGCCACCCATCCAGCCCCAGTCACTCAGAGCCTCAATAGGTGGAAAGAAGATCTCTGTCAGGTGGCACTTTTGCATTTTTGCTACCACCCTGCTTTGTTAAAATCAGTCCACCTGGGGGAAGAGAGCCTCTGAGAAGCCCAAAAAAGGGACCAAGTTCTGGCAGTAGAGTGCCTCAGGGGCTGACACCACTGGAGGCAAGACGTATGCGAGCAAGTAAGATGCAGGTGGTAGAAATCAAAGAAGTATCTCTAAAAGAAGAGCTGGACCCAGAAAGGAGGGAGAGATCTCTAGATCTTGATCTTCAGGCAGGCTATGAAATTCTTTCTCCAGCGTTGCTGCAGCCATTCTCTACTCCACGTTGCTCAGGAATTCAATGAAGCCTCTCTCTATCCTATCATCCAAGTCACTAGTGAAAATACCGAATACCACCAGCCCTATGATACCAATTCCAGCTCAGCCATGGCTCACTGACAACCATACACTTTCCAACCAGATGCATACCTAAAGCACTAAATCTTCTCCTTTTCAAGGTGTGTCAGAACAGTCTAGAACAGGCTTTTTCTTGAAATGTGGTGCAAAACCAGCTCTTACAGAAAGCCATGGCTAAAAGAAAGGCCTTGAGCAGTTAAAGTTTGGCAAATTGTATCATCATTTAGATTTTTACATATGCATTTATGCCTTTTATGTGACTTTGATAAAAGCAAGGAGTGTTAATAAAATCTCCACTGGAAATAGTCCGTTGGCTTCCAAAGGCACAAATGTGTGAAACAGGTCAAGAAAGCAATATTAAAATACCAACAGCTGTTTCACTTGGTATCCTAAACCTGGTTAAAACATACAGCTTCCCTTGACTGTTACTTTGTTCCTATAGGGATAACCACAAACCTAACTTGTGTTTCTATTTTTTTATAGTATGCCATGTAATTTTCAGTTGACTGTAAAATATTTCTTCAGGGACAAACAGTAGACAGACTTGATAAGTGCCTCTGATTTTCTGTAAAAAGAAAGTGTAACTCCTTCAGATAATGGGACGACAGAATAAGTATCTGGTTAATCAGCTAAATTAGAAAATGAAGAAAAACTTAAAACTGGAAGTTAGTTGCACATTGTCTTTATAAGAACTTATGTGTACATTTGGAAAAAGTGCAGGGAAAGAGGTTTCTCTTAAAGATATTTACTTTCTAGCAACAGGAAGACAGGAAAGAAGTAATCTAAGGGATTATCTTCACCAGATAACAGCTCTTGCATAAACTCCCATGCCTATTAACAGCTCGTCTCCAAGAAAACATAGTGAAGCCCATGGACAGGGCAAAAATGGACATTTGCCTCACATAAAATTTTCTCCCAGGCTCTTCCAGTATGAGGAGTGGGAGTAGATGAGGAAATCTGTGGGGAAGAGGCCTGTGGGGTTGCCACTCTCCCACCCTAAACCACCATCCTTCCTCCCAATCCCTGAGCTCAGCATGCTCACGTAAAGCTCTCCTCGTTCATGCTTTACTTTGGATAAAAAAAAAGGGGGGAAAAAGTAGTTTGTGATGCACTTAAGGAAGGTTGTCAGTGGTAGGGGAGGCAACTGAGAGGCAACTTTTACTGCTTCTCCACAACTGGCCCATATAATGGCTCGCTCTGGCTTCAGTCTCAGATTTTCCAAAACACTAGACAAGCTCTTCAGTTAACTATACAAATTTAACCCCCATTGCTACTAATTCCACAGCACAACTCTAAGGAGATAGCTCTACATTGCAGCCTGAGCTCATGGCTGGCTCTGTATGCACTGACCACAAGTTTGATGGAAGCTGGGCAGGACTGCAACAAACCCTCACCAGCCATCCGTGGGCAGCAGGAGAACAACAGGAGTCCTAACAGGCATGAGAGTGGGTTTCTCCACGAGTTCTCTCAACTAGATTCCCCTCTTTCAAATACGTTAAGGCAAAGCAGCACATGAAATCAGACATACAAAGCTTGTCTCCTGGGCACCTTCCTTACCATACTAGTCACTGCACTGAGTGGGCAGCTGCAAAGTCAAGAAACCATGGGGAAAAATGCTGAGAGCTAAACATATTTCAAAGGCCAGAAGCTCAGCTGGGATAAATGAGTGCAGCTTCCACAAAGTATGTGGGTCTGGGTGCAGCAGTTTACATTTTTAGAGCTACAGCTCAGGAGGACTTCGGGATGGGAAGATGCAGTATCTCACCACCTTGTCCCGCTT
This sequence comes from Todiramphus chloris collaris, assembly GCA_025345505.1. NCBI lineage: Eukaryota > Metazoa > Chordata > Aves > Coraciiformes > Alcedinidae > Todiramphus > Todiramphus chloris. Next base: position 33,113,247 of record JANVCC010000019.1, on the reverse strand, counting down.
CACATCTGGGCAAGCTGCAATAATCCAGCACTTGGTTATTTCACCTGCCAGCTAGGTACCTGCCAGCTAGGGTGGGAAGTTTTCTATTAGTTTTAGGGTTGATTCATGTTACTTTGATAGCAGGTTTATGGAACAAGCTTTCCTTTAGGTTTTTCATTTTGTTTCCCTGGCATCTTGAATCTAAAACTCTCACTTCAGGCAAAACGGGACAATTAGTCTCCTATTGGTGTCAAATGGGTCTATACGAGAGTCCTATATGTAAGTTCTGTGACTAAGTTATAGTAATTCCTAACAGTAAAGGGAAATAACACTACTATCTCTACATACACAAGCAATGATTCTTTATCTTTTTGACTGGTCTCTCTTCCTGATCAGAGACATTTCCTGAAATGTTGTTCAGTGTGATGGGTAGAGATCAATTCTGTATCCTAAGATGCCTTGGTAGAGGTCTGTCAAAAGTCCTGGTTTTGTTCAAAGACTCGAGGTTTCTGCACAAGTACAAAAAAAAAAACTATTCCAGTGCAAGTGCAAATCATGGACTTTGATAATCTATGAACACGTGGTTCTTAAATGCTAGATTACATACAAATAATTAAACTGTTCTCTGAGAAACATATACAAATTTGAGGAGCTCCCTGAAGCAACTCATGTTTCCTGTGTTTCTCACCAGTCTTAATTTACACAGAAAGCCATGCTATTTATTGGTCAGATATGTAAATCCAATTTTACATCAGACCACGTAATTAGATAAATTCAAATCACAGCAGATACATTCAAATTCCAGCACCACTTTTGTCTGCTGAAGCTTCAGGCTGAAGCTTCTCTCCCTCATTATCTTCATGGTCTGCTCTCAGAGTTTATTTTAACCATTTCCAGAGAGCACCAAGGAAAAAATATTGTATTTCTAGACAGTTACTCGATTGCTAGTATAGTAGGACTTTTTATTGATTTTCTGTCCTCAGCTGCTAATGTCATGTACTTCTCTCTAGTTTTCTCCTAACGGAGCACTAAGATTTATGGCTGACCTAAAGGAGATGAAACCAGAAGGCAGACAGCTGAATCGCCACTGCTAGAAGCCACCAGATTTTCACCAACAATGGGTCACACGCATCTTCTGAATGCTTCAGGCCACCCTAGAAGCTCAACTGGAGGTTTTGCTCCTCACATAGGAAAGCTTGGCTTATTCTTGACATATTTACTGGCTGGCTAATTCACTTCCTCCTATGACCTATGGACAGATGAGGGTTAGGGTTCTTACAGAGTCAACTACCAGAAACAGTGCTGGAATGCCTGCAAAAGGATCTTAAAAAGAATTAATTAAGGGTTCACACTGGCAACCTCCTTTGCCTCAGTGGATCAGGGTCCTGGCTTGTGAATCAGACTATGATCTGTGTTTGGGATGACAAAGTTCAGGGCTACAACTGGTGTGGGGCTGGAAAGGGACTGCCAAAGGAAACTGAGGGCTGCAAAAGTGATTGTCCTCTAATAATGATCGTAGAATCATAGACTGGGTTGGAATGGACCTTTAAAGGTCATCTAGTCCAACCCCCAAGATGTTTCACACAATTTTACTACAAGGATCCAGAATATTATTTCTGTTAAAATTATAGCAATGAGATTCAGTATCTTAATGCTTTCCTTTTCTTTGCCCAGATTATTTTTTTTTTATTTTTTGTTACAGAAGTAACAGCCAACTCAAAAAATCCCAACAATCTCCTCCCTCAACCCCCCCAAATGTTAGCTGAAAATAATTGGAAGCTGGGAGCACATGTGGAAGAAGTGTCAATATTTTCATACTAAAAGCCATGTTCAGATAAAAATGAGTCCCCTGGTTGCCAGAACAGCCCTGACCTTGCTCTGCCCCTGGGCTGTGGATGGCCAGGACAGGAGGAGGTTGGACAGAAAGGCCCATGACTTGGTGGAGCCACAGATTATGGTGGTGTTAAGTAAAATGATGTGGGGAGGAACACAACTGAATATCAAAGAAATTTTGAGGGAACCAGAAGAGAGACTAACACCAGGTGTCCTTGAACTACAGACACAGATGGGCATCCCTCTTGCCACATGAAGCGGGGAGCCCCCATTACTGTGCCATGAGCACAGCAGTAGGCATAGTATGCCTTATGTGTCCCTGGGCACAGGACTTGGGGTAGGATGCAACCTCAGCTCTTCTCCCCTTCTGAATGTGCCCTGTGCTCACGGAGGAGGAAAAAGAGGTGTTACACCCACCTTCCTCTTCCCCTTTCTCTTGGGGTGAGGGTACTTCAAGTTACAGCAGCCTCCAGACTGCAACAACCAGAGGATTCCCTGTGAGCCACGCCTCTCACCAGGAGCTTCCCAAAGAGCCAGGCCTCAGAATGCTGCACCCTGAATCCCATCAGTCCCACTCAGACCACTGTACATCCCACACCACCCACACCCACTGCAGCATTGCCAGCACCTATATTGCAAGATTAATCATAGGGCCATAGGATGCTTTGGGTTGGAACTTTTCAAGGTCATCTATTTTAACCCCCTGAAAGGATACCTGCAACTAGAGCAGAAGAAGGTTGCTCAGAGACACAGCCAACATGACCTAGAATTTTTCCAGGGATGGGGCTTCTACCACGTCTCTGGACAACCTGTTGATGGGGAAGCCATTGAGGTCCTGCCTGGCAGTACTGTCTCCAGTCCTCTACTTGGCAGCCTGGCTTTGCTGGAGATGGGAAATAAAAGCACAGACTGCAAATGAAGCATCTTTAAGAGGTTTTACATAAAGGGAAGCGGAGCCAGTGAACCCATTCGATTTGGTTCTGTTTAGACATTTTGAACCCATTATGGCTGAATGGGTCCTAAATGTCCCAAACATGCTCCCATTATCCCTAATTAAATTAGTTTATAGAGATTATCAATGAAAAAAACATTACACAATTAAAACATCTGCACTCAATCAATTTTAATTGTATTCCCTACAACTGCCTGTGCCAAACCAGATGCCTTCTAGCCTCAGATAAGTTAAGGAAAGGCAATTTTAAAAACTCTCATTTACTCAAGTTTGATCTGATCAAGCAGTGCCACAGTCCCGGGGTTTGGTTTGTGTTTTTTTCCCAGGAGCTGCCGCCTCCTCCTCGCCCATCCCAGCCCATCCCAGCCCGGCTTTTCCCGGTGGAAAGCCGGCGTGCCCCGTGCCTGGCTGCGGGAGCGCCGTGCCCGGAGCAGCCGCGTCTCCGCCTGGGTGTTAGCACCATCTAGTGCTGCCCGGGGGAAGATGCCAGCAACCGGCGGGAAGAGGCCACACTCCACACCTCAGGCGTCCAAAGGAGTTAGAGAGCTGATGCCGTAAGACTTCCGAGGGCTTAGTAGAGACTGGGTACCCAAAATGGTACATCTGAGACCCGCCTTCATCTTCCCAGTTATCTCACACCGCCTGGGCTGGGGCTGAGGTCAGTAATTAAAGTGGATTCAGAGCCTGTCACAAACGACAGGTAAAACACCCACCAGCTTTATCCTCTATGGCTGAGATTCAAGCCAGACCACTTGCCTTGCATCTTTCTTGGGTGTAGAGCATCAAGACACACAATAACTCACTCTTCCGCCCAAAACCTCTGTAGGAAGGGGGATTTGGCTTCCCCCATCCTCTGCCATGGTAAAACACAAGGCAACTTTCCAAACTTTCTGCCTATTTGCAGCCCACACTTCCCAGATGAGGCTCTGGGCAGGAACAGCCCAGACCAGTGCTTTCTTGCAGAGCAACAACCACCAGAGAGGTGGTGGTGAAGTATCTGGTTTTCACACAGCTCTTTTTAACCCAAGGAGTCCTTGGTGGCCAGCACAGACCAGGATTAAATCTCTGACCACCAGGTCATGGTCGTGATTTCCCTCCAGTTCAACAGGTACAGTGTGCTTTTCCACAAACCAAAACCAGGAGACCGCTGACCCTAGAAACATCATAAACTGCATTTTCTAACCCTCTCCTGACACATATGTGTGAACTGTGTGGAAAAGGTGAGCCAGGCTCAGGGTCCTGCTGCCTGGAAGGCACACCAGCAGGCTAGGACTTTATCACCAGCCAGACCAGAAGAAAGCATCACACCCAAAGCCTGAGTAGTGACTTGCAGGAGGCAGCGCCAGGCCAGGAATCCAGATGGAAAGCAGACCTCTCCATAGCCCTCAGCCAGGGAGCTCCCCTCTTCTGGTTTCTGGGTGAATGCTTTCACTACTGGCTGGAATACAAACAAGCAAGAGACCAGATTCTCCCAGTGCTTACATCTTGAAAGAACAGTTAACTGTAGGCAGCCTGCCTAGTTTACATGTCCATATGAGGGTGAAATACTGAACTCACATGGTCTATTCAGGTTTAGGATGTTTCTACTTCTCCAGCCAATGTGCCTTTCCACATAGCCAGAAACAATTTTCACACATCTATGAACTTCTGGATTAAGATGTGAGGCTCTCACAGATTTTCACTACCTTCAGATTAGAGGAGAAGTTGGCAGGGTTCTGCAAGTGGACACATTCAAGTCCTTTCTCTTACTTCAGTGACTAAGCAGAGCCTTGCTGCAAGTCAAACCTGCAGTAGGACACAGGAACTCTGACTCATGTGCTCATACAAGGTTTGCAAGTCTGGCTCTAAATCCAGGACCTTTGTGCCAGTTTTATATTAACACCCATCCTCTCTCTCTTTAAATACAAATGCTAATTTACTCTGAGCTATGTTCTCTCACTTGTTGTTGAAGATCTCTGACCTCCTTTGCTCTTGTCTACAAATCCTTCCCATCAAACTGATCACTGCAGGAATAGCAGTAATTGATACCAGGCAACAGCAGATGTTTTTACTACTCCATGGCACCAGTTGCTTCAGATCTCACCATATCATTCTCTCTTCCAGCATCATGAACTTATGCTAGCTGATCCTGGACGGCCATACAAGAAGATTGATTTAGAAATGGATTAGTTCTCAAGTATGCACTGCTTAATAATTGAAGAAACTTAATAGATAAGAGCACTGGGGAAGCCAATACTAATATAATTTAATTTTTTTTTGCTAGGGTTCAGGGCAAGGTTTTTCTTTCCTTTCAATAGTTTTAAGGATTATAGCATTTCAATTTCTAAATCTCTTCCCATGCTCCGAACATTATTATGCTTTTTGCAAAATAAAACAATAGCCCAAAAGTACTGAGATCAGTTGTAGACTGTCCAAATTATTCCACAACGTATAAGCTGCCTTCCTACTCAGCCTGCTCTGAGCCGTATCCTCCTATGCTTAGGGAAAAATAAAGAATACAGCAAGAAAAGAGTAAAAATCTTCAGGAAATGCCTCTTGCCAGAATTCAAGTTGGATAGACATGAAGTAGGAGAAGTCTGTAGGGAGGAGCTAGCCATAGCTCACATGAAACTCCAAACCCTACACGAAACTCACCATTTGCCTTTCACTGCTCTGTGTTCCTCTGATGTTCTACATTTTCTTATATTCTATATTCCTCTCTGACATATCGATATTTCCCCAGCGAAAGGGAAAAATGTCCTTAATACATTTTTTGCAGGAAGGGAAGAAATTCAACAAGATATTGTCCAAAGTGCCACATAGTTTTGCTAACTGACAGTGCCCCTTTTCAGACAGCCAAGAGCCAAGCCACCAAAGAACCGTAAAAGGACATATTTCAGTGGAAATCCCATTAAATTGTCAATATCATCCCCTCCTGCAAGGCAGATTTCCAGTCTCTCACTGAAGGTCGGTGTCCTGAAGAACACACCACAAGCAGCAGACTGAAGCTGAGGTTCAGATTTAGTGCTGCCCCTCTTCACGGGTCTGAAGAGACCCCAGGTGAGGAGGACAGAAAAGTTGTCCTTGGCCAGCACAAACCTGATGTTAATAAGCATCAAAAAAGCCACTGCCCTGCCTTAGTGTTTCTGAATACCTCAAACACCAACTGCAGCACTTCATTACTACCAGCAGTAGACATCTGGTCTGGAACAAGCACACTCACACACTGAGCTGGATCTACAGCAAACCCTCTGCAAGCAGACCACAAAAACACTGACTCTTTTCATTGATGTCTGTCGAGTTCAGAAGCTAAACCTCAATTATCTTCTAGCCAGTCCCTTGTGTGATCTCTATTGGGGTCACCCATATTCTTCAAATTACTTGGCAAATGGATACAGAGAAACCTGCAGGAGGTCTGCCTTCTGGTGTTTCTTGTCACCTACTGTGATTACGCACACCCTGTAACTTCTCCATTTCCCAGAAGTCTGGCCTTATATATCTGACTAATGATGCTGCAGCAGTGTTGCACAAGCCACAGCACAGCCATAGGTCTGGGTTTCTTGAGATCTAGCACAAGGGACAGATTATTTCAGCAACAGGGAGCAAAGCTGAGGTCTGATAACAAAACTCATCAGCATAAAACCAATAACATGTACGAGAGTGCCTATCTCTGAAGCCAAGGTATGAATGCTTCACGAGCAGCAACAAACACTGGGTAAATACAATTCTCTCAAGAATCACAGGCTGGTAGAGGTTGTAAGGGACCTCTGGTGATCATCTTGTCCAACCCTCCTGCTAAAGTAGGGTCACCCAGAGCACGGTGTCCAGGATTTCATTGCCCAGGCAGGCTTGGAATCTCTCCAAAGGAGGAGACTCCACAGTCTCCCTGGCCAGCCTGTTCCAGGCTCTGGCACCCTCACAGGAAAGATTTTCCTCGTGTTCATATGGAACCTCCTTGGTTCCAGTTTGTGCCTGTTGCTCCTTTTCCTATCACTGGCCCCATCCTCTTGACACCCACCCTTTAGATACTGATAAGCATTGACTAAATCCCCTCTTAATCTTCTCCTGGCTAAACAGGACCAGGGTTTCCTCATAAGAGAGGTACTTCAGTTCCCCCAGCAACTTTGTAGTCTCCGCTGGGCTGTCTCCAGTAGTTCCTTGTCTCTCTTGAACAGCAGAGCCCAGAACTCAACACAATACTACAGATGTGGCCTCACTAGGACAGAATAGAGGGGGAATTGAAGAACATCCCTTGGCCTGATGGACACACTCTTCTTAATGCACTCCAGGACACCAGTGCTTTCTTGGCCAAAAGAGCAGACAGACAGTTCAGGGTGAACTTGTCCACCAGAACTTCCAGGTCCTGCTTTGCAGGCAGGTCAGCCTCTAACCTTTACTGGTGCACAGGGCCATTCCTCCCTAGATGTGGGACCCTACACTTGCCCATGTTGAACTTACTGAAATAATGCTTTCTTGTCCAGCCTGAACTAAAGAAAACTCTGGAGGTGAATTGAGCTCCAGCTGAACCAAAGTAGTGCTGGAACTGTCTGCTCTTCATTAGATTTCCAGCTACAATATCCACAGAATTGCAGATTCTGAAGACTTTTAATTGGGAAATGTCAAAACAAGACATTGCTTTAAAAAAAAAAAAAGAGAGAGAGAGAGAAATATTGACTTCCAAATGTCGATCTTTTCACTGTTTTGAAATGACAATCAAAAATGTCATGTTTAAAGTTCTCCCTTTCAGAAGAAAACCTGAATAAATAGTCAAAGCTAACATTTGCTGACAAAGAAAAATTATTTCAGCTAGCCTGAGAGAGATGAGGTTTTACAGGGCTAAAATACTTCAACAGCTCTTTCCTTTTAAACCAGAAACTGGGACTGCTTTCCTCAGGCCTAGGCAGCCTGAAAGCACTCGACAAACACAAACACAGCCTTTTTCCAGTTAGAGAAGGAAGAGGGGCAAAAGCAATTGAGTGACACATTTACAATGAAATATGTCTGTTGGCAGAACTACAGAGATACATGGTGGCTTCACTCCTACCTGGGCACAGGTTGCCTCATGTGAGATGTCTGGCTATGAATGCCAGCGATGCCCAGCAGCTGTATCTGTCCCTGAGCATCCTCATCCCCTACATAAACTCAACCAGGCAGAGAAGATCTGTAGCAGCAGAAGTAAAATACTCTGGAGGCTGCCTGCCATAAAACACACTTTTAAAATCTGTTTAGCAAACCTGCTTGTTTCTGCTATGTGGTCATCCTGGCTACACAACCAGTGGCTTTTCTCTAACCTCCACCTCTAAAAGGGAAAGGGAAAAAAATTTAAAAAGAACAATGCCTAAGAAAAATGTTTTCTTTATGAAGCCATCCAAACTTTTCATTATCTTTCTTTTTCAGGGGAAAACTAATAAGAGCAAACCACAGAAAGATACACTACACAGGCTTGTCTTCTCCAATGTTACTGAGAGCAGAGGAACATGAAACTAAATAAAGATGTTTACTGACAGACTAATAAACAAATGGGCCCATTTTGATGTAACCTTGATGAATGGAGCATCCAGGTGTTTTCAATAATGGCAATAAGCACTACAACTCAAAGTATTTCTGAGTCAAGTATAATGCATTATTAGGCCATTAGAGGCTGAGTCTAGAGGGCCATTTGTGCTCAGCCCTATCAATAATGCTCCTTCCTAGCCTACATTTAGGCCAGGGGAATTAGTCATACGGATATTCTATTTAATAAAAACCTACAGAAGATGCATCAAGAATTGCATTACATTTTAACGGGGTTACAGTAGTCCAGGAGGACCACAAGTTTAATTTTCATAAGAGCATTCATTTCTCAATTATGTCAAACATGAAAATGTAAATGGCAAATTTAATGCTAACAATATCCCTCAAAGCACATTGGCAGGTAGCAACCATTATGTTGAGTGAATGCTGGCTGCATAACAAGCAGCCCCAAACTAGGCAGAGAGGGATTAAACTCATCAAGCTGAGCTCTGCTGATTACAGCTGCCTGCTGCCGAAAACATCCTTTGTAATATACATGCAGATGAAGAGAGGATTGTTTCCTCCTGAAGAATTTGCTGACCATGCAAGAATCACTATTAATGCTGGCCAACAGTGGAAGCTGTGAGATGCGATAGCTATGCGTTGGATCCTTCCAAGTGCAACGAGCTAAACTGATCCCAAGGTGTAATTCCACTGAGGAGGAGGGAGTTGCATGCACAGATGGACCTCACGGGCTACTCCTTGCACAAATAGGAGTGCTGAACAATGGGGAGGAGAAAGAGAGGGTGTAGGTTGGATGCTCATATCTTGCTTCAGGGATGCAATCTGCAGCCTCCCCAAGTGATACAAAGTGAAAAGGCAATTAGAATATTCTACAACCAAGCCAGACTATAATACTCCAAGGTACCTCTCCACTACGTGAAGGAAACCCACTTCTTTTGTAACCATCCAAACCACAGTGAAACACAAATGAAGGGGACAGCACCATGGATTACATCCCATGCCTTCTGAATAGAGCCAAAACCTCTGCCTTTGTGCAAATGCTTGACTTCAATGCTATGCTAGGAGCATGTTCTTGTTTGAGCTAGAACAGAACTAATTCTGTTCAGTGATTTTACTTTTCAGCTCAGTCTCTTCTAAGTGACTGCACTTTCTGAAGTTAACAGCAGATTTTCACAGGCAGTCTCTGCATCTGGCAGCGATAACGCTCCGTGTTTAGAGTCATTACCAAGGATTGGGGTGTGCAGAAAGAATCTTGCTTACACTTGTTCCTCTGCAGACCAAGGCCACTGCTCAATCCTGTGCACTGTGCTGGGGGTGCAGAACATAAAAGGCTGTGCCTGTGGGTAGGAGCAGCCAGCATGGGCGACCCTAAACTGACGAACAAGGGATTCCATCACATATACTTCATACTCGGTATAAAGGCAGCAAGTAACAAGGGTCAAGCCTCTTCTTCAGTGGCCAGGATCTGATGAGGACTCCGTCCATTCTGCCTTCAATCCCGACCTGTGCATTCTTGAACCCAGTTCCAGAACTGAGCCTCAAAATTCAGTTCCTGTCTGCCACTGAGCCCAGTCTGTGACTTCCCACAGCACCAGTGACGTAATTGCCATCAGGGAAGCTGGGTTGGATATTAGTTTTTGTATATATTTAATTGTACTGCTATTATTTTCATTAAAGCTGTTTTAGTTTTCCAATCCCTAAGTCTCTCTCCCTCCTTCCTTTATTATTCCCCCATGGAAAGGGAGAGGTGTTAATAGAGAGCACCTATCATTTGTCTAGTGCACAACCCAGCCCTAACCCTCGACAGAGTACCCTGGGACTCTAGCCCTGTTTCCACAGAAAATAATAGGACTGGGAGTCAGATGTGCAGTGTGAAAAGCACCAGTTCCTTGCCAGAGCCTTGAAAGGCACATGTGTTACTTAACATGTGCTGTGCTATTAGGCACTGCTGCTGGAGCAAAGGCAGCCAAAGCACTTCTGTGACAGTGGCAGTTCAGAAGAGCAAGTTGCATTAAGCTCTGTAAAGCTTATGTCTCTGGTATACATTGCTGTTCAGGAAGCAGAAAGCATCGCTATCACTGTAGTTCCCAAATGGTTTGCTCAGTACAAAGCAGATTCATCTCTCTCACTGAGGTCACTGGGAGTATGTGCATTGAAGTCACCTTCTACAAATGTTTTTGTTCGTCTTGTATGCCTAAGGACCATTAAATGGGTAGGTGTGTGCACATAGCCTGCAGATTTAATAAAAATATTAATGGATGTTTTCATATACACATTAATACAGCCTCACTGTGCAGCAAGGAAGAATTTTATTCTTTTTCTTCAAGATCTGCCAAACAAAATGTTAATTCTAGATAGTTATCAAGGGGTGGAGCGTGTCCAAAGAAGGGCAACAAAGCTGGTGAAGGGTCCAGAACAAAATTCTTGTGAGTAGTAGTCGAGGGACCTGGGGTGGTTTAGCCTGGAGAAAAGGAGACTCAGGGGAGACTTCCTTGCTCTCAACAACTCCACGAAAGGAGGTTGGAGTGAGGTGGAGGTCAGTGTCTTCTCCCAAATGACAGAGTAAGAAAAGCCTCAAGTTGCACCAGGGGACATTGATGTTGGACATTAGGAAAAACGTCTTCCCCGAAAGGGTTGTCAAGCCCTCGACAGGCTGCCCAGGGGAGTCGTGGACTTCCCATCCCTGGAGGGGTTTAAAAGCTATGTAGATGTGGTGCTGAGGGACATGGTTTAGTGGTGACCTGGCAGTGCTCTGTTAATGGTTGGACTATGATCTTAAAGGTATTTACCAATGTAAACATTTCTATGATTCTATATATTTTCTGGTTTTTGAAGTAGGAATTGTTACTCAGTCACATCATCTACCTGACATCTCCAAACCTACTCAGAAAGCGAAGTTCTGCTGAAAATGAACAAGACTGGGATGCTTAAAAAAATCATATGCAACAGAGCCACAATGACTGCAGCTGAATTCTCAGCATTTTCCAAGATGCCCATGATAGAACTGAGGTCAGTGCTGAGGAAATCTGGATTCAGTGTACCTTGAAAAGCTTTAGGTAATGCTTTCTACTAATTTTTGTGTGTCTTGTCTCTCATTTTCTTTCTTTCTTTCTCTCAGAGAACGCTAATTAAACCTCTCTCCTTTCCATAGGCCTTTATTTTACCTCCTTTTCTTCATCTCCCTGGTCCCTCTAAGTCAGCAGACTCCTGCAATCAGCAGATCCTTCACTATTCTTAATCCCCTATCAGAGCAGTCCTTCTTCATGTGCCCTCTCCTCCTGCCACTGCTTCCTTGTCCACCACCACTCTGCACAGCACTGTACTGCCAGAGTCAACTCCTTTTCCAACCCAAAATCTTGGCATTGGATATTTTTGGAATACGAAGGGATGAAAAGACCTTTCCCCAGTCGGATTCTGCAACTCCTACCATCCCAAACCAAGCACCATGGCTGTTGACAGATAAAACACACTTTATGAACCAGCTTGTTACACAGGGAGAGGAACCAACCCTCGTCACACCAAATAAGTTTCTGACACCAATGCCTCATGAGAGAATTGCTTCTAATGCTTAGACTGCAGCACAAGAAAGGTATTTGGAATAAGCATACTACCAGAAGGATTTTAGTGTTGGTAGATTTATCCTTTTCACAAGTCAGCAGTAACAAGGAATGAGGCCTAATAGCATAAGCAGTGTTTCAGAGATGTTAAAGTGAACAGACTTGATTTCATTTCCTTATCTCTTGGATGCCTTCCTGCTAAGAGAAGGAATGATTCTGCACCTTGGACAATAAAAGTGCCAATATTTGTTTTGGGTCATACCAGCTCAGAAAACTATTTCTAATGTGTCCTTCCGCTTGCAAACTGAGCATGGACTCCCTTAGTGGGCATTTTGAATATACTGAAGATAAGAGAGACACATCAGGGAGCAGAGACAGGGAGGGGAAGAAAGAAAAATACCAGCAAAATAAACAAAACAGAAAAACAACAAACCACAAACAAACCCAAACCAACCAAACAAAAACCAAAAAAAAAAACCCCAGAGTTGGGGAAGTTAATTAGTGAATGGAAAAATTTCAGAAGTGATTCTTGTTTGACAGTCCAGTCATAAGAAGCTAAATTGTTTTTTATGGACATTTCATGAGCAAATAAAGTTTTGTGAGGGTTCCTCAAGTTTCTGGAGCCACAGCAAAATCCGCTATATTTCTGTTTGTTCTTGGCATAACTGAGTATTTCAATGGAACTCAGTTTTCCAGTTCTGTAGAAGAGTTTGAGCTGTCTTTAATAGCCTATAATAGCAGTTACACTGTACAAAGCACACAGACTCTGAACCCAGCAGATGTGTTTTCATGATGATTGGTTCTTGTTATTTCAGTCTCTGTGCCCCAGCTTTTCTCCAAGTACCACTGCGGGAACCAGCCCAGAACAAGTGCTCCAGCATGAGACCCTCTCTAGCCAGAGGCTGTTGTGTCAGCACCAGGAAAGACTCAGCTTTCATCAGCCCAAAATGAGGATCAGTTCTCGCTTCAGTTCTTAATTAAAAAAAAAACCCCAAAACACGGGTTGTTTCATGGTGGCTTCATGAAGCCCCATAGCAATGAAGTTAAGTACTGAGCCAGCACCACCAAATGCAGGGTTTCCTGGCAGATCAACACACCTTGACCTTGACTCCCAAACACAAGCACCCACCTCTGAACTCAGTTTCCACATCTCAGGAATTCTCCATTGAGGCAGCCATGTTTTCTTTCCTAGGGTAGGTTATTATAAGCCTATGTCAGATGCTGTCAGTCACCAGCCTAAAAGAACTGGCTTTGCTCTTGGTATCCCACAAGGAACTTCACACAAGCAGTCCACAGCCATATTGGCCTATGACTATCACCACTCCTCTCCCCAGATGTCTTAGAATAATAAACTGTTAATTGAACGGCGAGTTCAGGGCTGCTGTTTGCAGAGAGCCATGACCACTGAATGATTACCATAGAGGGCAGAGCTACCGAGGTGTTGAAAGAGTCTATTAGTCAGTCTGCTTAGTCTATGGCAGTGCAGAGTGTTAATGCAAGCTCTTGGCAAACAAATACCCTGCACAGACAATGCAAGAAGAGCTGCAGCAACTTGGGGGGAAGGGGAGAGAAGAGGGAGGCAGAACACAACACTGTATTCTCTGCAGGGTTTGTTGTCAGAAAAGTGTCATGCTTGAAAGCGTGAGAAACGCAGAGAAATAGGTGACCAGGGCTGGAAATGCAGGCAGGGAAGGAGTTATCCTTGCACGCTCATAGATCTTGTGATGGGAGAAAGGCAAGGCAAAAGGAAGGCAGCTGCTGCTTGCCAGCAAGGAGTCACATCCATTTTGTAACATGATGTGCCCCTGAGAGCACTTGGATTGTTCACCCTGGAGAAAAGAAGGCTCTGAGGAGCCCTTATTGTGTGGCCTTTCAGTATTTAAAGGCAGCCTGTCAGAAAGACATGGACAACCTTTTTAGCAGGGACTGCTGTGACAGGACAAGGGGTGATGGCTTTAAACAAAGAAAGAAAAAAAAAAAAAAAAAAAAATTTAAAAAAGAGGGCAGATTTAGCCTAGAGAGAAAGATGACATTTTTTACAGTGGGGGTGGTGGGACCCTGAACCAGGTTGCCCAGAGAGATGGGTGAAGCCCATCCCTGGAAACATTCTAGGTCAAGTTGGACAGAGCTCTGAGCACCGTGTTCTAGTTACAGGTGTCCCTGAAGGGGGTTTGGACTGGGTGACCTTGAAAGGTCCCTTCTAACCCAAACCAGTCTGATTCTACGACTCATTCCCTTAAAATTACCTGTTAGATACAGGTCATGGTCAGGAGAAGACAAGGATCGCCGCATTCAGAAGTCAGAGAAATAAACAGGTCCGGTCTACGTTGGTACTCCCTGACGAACACCCCTGTGAGATGCATCCCCAGCCCTCTGCTCCAGCAAAGCCAGTCCTAGCTAGGGGAGCTGCAAGCCCCAGACTCTACACATCCATCCTTGCTCCACCAGGGCTTGCAGCGTTGTGTGGTGCTTCTGTGAACCAGTGGTTCACAGAAAGCCCTTAGGACAGCAGATGCTTTGAGTAGCTCCTATTAGGACCACAACACATAGCATGAGGCAGAGGGATGTGATTTACAGTCTCCACTCTGAACAATCAACAGGGCTAAAATAAAGTGTTTGCTGTTGATGGGATATATCAGTTTTGGTCATGGATGACTCTTGAATAATAAGAACTTGAAAGGATCATAGGTTCTTTTGAACAGGCAGAACAAGTGCCTATTGCTCTGCAAGTCTCCTGCCACAGAATAATCCTTATAGATAACTTTCATCTTTCCACAAGTACCTAAACCCTCGAGTAATATTTTGTAAAACATACAAACATTTTATGTAGTTTTAACTAAGCTTGCAAGATGCTTCACCATATCCAGGTCGGTGCCTTCAAGTAGATTTTCTCTCATCTCTTATCTCTCTATTTCTCTCATCAGGAGGCATCACTTGAAAGTTTGGGATTGGCCTTATCTGTATTTATTAGCTCTCCTCTTACCGTGGCTTTGTACAGGTCACCTTGCTCCCAGTTGTTTTGACATGAAAGCAACTGTCAAACCAGGACACCAACAAGACACCAAATACTGCTTGGAAAAAAAGAAGCTTTAAAATAAAACTTTTCAATTCAGAAAATAGCATGGAAGTAGCCTTGGGTTCTGAAGGAAGAGATTCAGTGAAATTACACCTGCCACCTCAGGTTAAGATCTTCATTGAGAACCACACGTATTCAAAGAAAGGGGAAATTGGAGTCAAACTCTGCCTGTTTCCAGTCCAGTGTCTCTGCAAAGAATGCTGGATAACCCAGTCCACACCAGATTTGACTAATTCACAGCGTGTACCACCCCATTATTTCTCCTACCAGTAACTTGCCTGAGCCCAGGGGGAACTGCAGCTGCCCCCTACCCCTGGGCCAGCCAGGTCAGGCAGGAGGCTGAGCAGTGAGCCCCCAGGGGGACATCTGGTTGTAGCAGTCCCTGCCCGAGGCTAGAGCTGCTTGCAAGGACACAGAACTGTCTCCACACTTTGGAGGACAAACCAGCACAGGGGAATCCAATTTCCCAGTGCAAGCTGCTTAGACACTGCTCCGGAGCACTGGATCCTTCTCCGTCCCATTTTTTCCTTTTGAGATGAGAGGGAAAGGACATCTCGGTACAGGGGCTTCTACAGTAGGCTGCAGAATGGGTGCCAGAAGCAGCAGGTGCCTCAAAGCAGGAGCAGCTTCCCCCAGGGTGGTTTATCTCCTGTGGCCCCCCCAGACAGAGGGGAGGGCATTGCACTTCTCAAATCAACCCTGTGAAAGTGTTACCACTGCAGTTAGAAGCATCTCTCACCTCTCCACCCAGAGTAATCCCCTTTCTGCCTAAATTCGGCCAAGTCCCTTCCCTCAAGGTTTGTTCCTCCACAGCTGGCCCCCTCTGCCGCCACTGTCAGCCTGCATTATGGTCTGGCAGATCTGGAAGGCTGGATTTAATGCTCTGCCTTGTGATTCTGCCCACTGAGGATGTCCTGTGGCATAAGCTCATCATATGACTGCACGCTGTGCACATTGGGGTAACCATGTGGAAGAGCTAATTACAAGGCAGGAAATTAGAGCACGAGCTTGGAGGAAGCAATCTTTCAGCACACAACAAAGCCAATCACATAGTCTTTAGCAACTGGGCCTTAAGTAGCAAGTAAAATGGCTGCTGAAGGAGGGCCTGGGTTAAATATTTCTCTTCCCATCTCTGCTTCTTCTCAACTTCTGATGTTGCTGTAGCGTAGCTCACTGGAAGTCTAAACAACATGGTCTGAGAGAGATGGAAACCTCCTCTCGTTAACAGTCCAGGAGGACACTGAAGCATAGGCTTAAATTTCAGCATATAGATAATCTTACTGACTTCAACAGCACAGCTGGCATGCTTTTTCTTCTTAGACATCTGAAGGAGAGAACCTTGCTGAGTCAGATCCAGAAGGTTCATACTTTCTCCAAGATCAAAGGCAGCACACAAGCTCCTACAACAGGACCCTCATGATTACAGTTTATTTTGTTTTCCACTGACTGTATTTGAGTGGGATGAAGTACAGTCTGCAAGCCAAATTAAGCTCTCTCCCTCTGGTCTTTTATTGTGGCTTTTTTTTTTTGTTTCCAAGCATGCCAGTAGAACAAGTTATTTTTGACAGTGCACAGGTGAAACACTGGGATTGTTTGTAAGTTGCTATTGCACTAAAATACAGAAAAAAAAATATCTGCTATACATCTAAGTAAGATATTAAGTAGGTTAGAATAATGTTTTCACTGTCACTAAGACACCTCTGTGCTTCCCCCTCCCCATGACTGAAAAACTAACTGCTGGACGGTGATTTCTTTTGACTTGCAAATCTGCATTTAGTGCTACTGGTGGCTTTGAAATCTCCATGAATAGTGAAGCATCTTTGAAATATCTACCCCACACACCTACCCCACCCCGGTCTGCCCTCCCCCCACCCCCATCCAAATTGTCAACAAAGCAAAGACTGCAAACATCACCCTCTCTAGCTGATAGTGGAGCTCTGGAAATAACATCACAGTCACATGAAAATAGGCTCAAGGGTAGATGATTGCAAATAATTAATAAAAACATGCTTATAACTTGCTACCTTTGCAAGCAGTGCTCTAGGCTAAGGGGTGAAAACATGGGAAAGCTGCCAGATCTCATCGGGTTGTCAGTGAATCAACTGTGACTTAAGAAGAGAATGAAAGCATTCATGGCCTGATGCCTACTTGAACTGGGCAGCAAATATGCACAGCACCACACACCAGCACCAAGCTCCAGGAAAGGTGCGTTGTGACAGTTTGTGAGCGAGGCCTGCTATCCCAGGAGCTGTGCAAGGAACCAGAAAGGGAAAAGGTATCACAAGGACTGACACAGAGCTTGGGAAGTGATGCCTTGGTCTCCAGCGTTAGCCGGGTGGCTACATCCAGACCAGACCTTTGGAGACTGAGCAACAGGAGTCAGCTGAGGACAGGAAACCAGCTGGGGAGGCAGATCAGCTCAGTGGAGTGCACGGGCAGCACTCACATTCAGGAACACATGCTTATATATACACAGATACGTATCAATCACATTAAATTCTCATGCTTTTTTGGTACAGGTTGAAAAGCAGACAGTAGTTGGATACAACTGGCATTTATGAGACAAACAACGACCTTGCTCAGAAATGTGGTTAATGAAGAAATCCCTTGTGGATTTCTTGCTGTCTCAGCAATTCCCAGTTTAAATGGCTTTATTTAATGTGCACCAGTCGTTGCACCAGGTTTTCTTACACTGTATACTGCAAAGTTAAATGCAAAAGCAGAAGACAAACTTTCATTTCCAATGAATGTGCCATCTACTCAGCAACCCAAAAGTCTCAGATGCTTCAAATCAGTCCTGAGATCACTGCCAGCTGCAGACAGCAGATTAATACTGAGAAAGCACAAACTGGAGCAGAGCATGGGTTTATGTTACTGCTTGCTCGCTTCACCACCATGCCAGAAGCATTGCAGAATCCAGATAATCCCTAAACATAACCAGAAGGAAAAGCCACAGGACATATTTTGGACAAAATATCAACAAGGAACAGGTTTGTCAAGTGACAGGTTGTTGCACTGGAAGCTTACTTTTTCAGTGCTCTTTCTCTTTAACCTTTATCACCCTTCTTCACACAGATCGACCAAATAAGCAGAACCAGAGAAAGTTTTCCACTAATACACCCATAAACACACCTTTCCTCTGAAGCAATGGAAACCTTTTAACTCGGATGCCATGATGATGAGCATGGCATTAAAGAAATGTAGATAGAGAAGATAAGGTGGGGGATTGTCTGGAAGGAGTCAAGAGGCTATAATTTGACATGATGATCATTTCCCTTGTGAATGCTGGGATGGGGGCAATGTGGCTCTCACATCTTCCATTCACAGGGCAACAAGTACAACATAATTCCTCTAAAAGAGGCCTGTAAAAATCACCCTGTCTCTCTAGCCACTGTCTAGAGCCACTGAGAAAGTCAAATGCTCCACTCTTCAGTGGGAGGCTAAGGAGGGAAAGGGACAGCAGCAAGTGTTGACAGTTCATCAGAGCTCAGACACTAAGTGAAAGTGAGATCAGTACTTGGATTAGGACACTGTGGTAAAAACACAGCAATGAGGAAGAGATGAGATCATTAAGCACAAACTCTGGAGAGAACTAAAGCAAAAATAAATTTTCCTTGTGTATCACCTTCATTCCCCCCAGCTATGAAGACTCGGAGGAAAGAAAAATCCTGGTGAAGTCATCCCTTGAAATCAACTAACCAGCAGTCTCCTACATCAGGAGAACATGAGTGGGCACCAACATAGAGGAATAAAGCAGGAATGCAGGGGAAGTAAGGCAATGCTTTTTAAGAGAAGTTTGAAAGAAACACCATTTCCCAGCTTGTATAGCTCCTATGTTCCTCGAAACAGGCTTCATTACTGTGCCACGCACGTCTGCATCACCAAAGATAATTTTCACCATTTAAAAGTGCACACACTGTTCAAATGGTTTTTTAATAATACCAGCAGAGCTTGTTTTACACTCTCAAATGTAAGGCCTAGGAGTCCTTTCCTTCAAGTTTAGTTAGCCATGAGCAACGGAACAAATTTGGCTAAACTAGAGAGGCCTTACTGCCGTTACTGCAATTAATAAACAATGCCATGAATGTCACTTGCTATGCCCTCCCCTGCTTCATGCAAAATCCTTTCTCCGCGTGTTTTAGAAAATATAAACTCCTTTTTTCTACAAGTTTTTTTTTCCCTCGTGGAAGGAGTGACACCTCTGCAGCCATTTTCTAGAGAAAGTTTACAAAAACATACAGGAATATGTTCTTTTAAAGGTCTTGAACAAATTTCAAGTGCTACAGTCTTGAGGGCATAGGGTTATTTTTTAATTAGTTTTTTTCCAAGTTTTTCTACTTTGCTTGGTATTTTGGTCCAAGGAAGTATCTTGGCCCCCTTGCAGTAGTATTTGTGCTCATTTCTCTTGTACCATCTTGACATGATGTTTTACAGTTTCCTGTGGCCCCACTAAGCAGGAGAGAGGGGAATTCCCCATCATCCTGATATCCTGGGAATGGCCTGCAATGCTTCAACCAAGCTTCAGCCAAGCTTCACCCAGCCTCTGCACCCATCCCTCCATCCAAGGCTGCCATATGCATGGTGTTAAATAGCAAAAAGAGTATCAAGTTGAGGGGTCTGTAAATATTACTCCACAGAACCCCCCACCTGTCATCCTCATCCCAGTGCACAACAAGAGATGCTGTTTGAACCTCAGAATTCATTTCTGCAAAATAAATGCAGATATAAAATAAAAATCCTTCTATGACAAAACTGGAGTAGAGTTTACAGTGGAAGCAGAGCAAAATATAAAAAGAAAGTGGCTAGAGGTTTTATTTATGTGTATGCTGATGTATTTATATATGTAGATATGTAAGCATTTTACATTAGGAAGAGGTTTTACTATGAAAAAAATAAAATAGTCCTATCTTAGTGGGGTAGAAAGGTCAAGGTATTTTAAAATTAATTTTTCTACAATTTGTATCTGACAGAAACTGATGCTGTCTAGGTAAGTACTGCTATCTTGGAATGAGCTCAAGGCCAGCAAAACAAGGTGATAAGGAAGGGACATCATCTCGAAACCAATAAATCTCCTTCCCAGATGGCATTTTTATCTAAGAGTGCCAAAAGAAGCTAGACAGGAAATTTGTGGACCTACATCATGGTAAACTCATTAAGAGTAAGTGAATTTCTGAAAGACTAAAAGCGAGTTAATCTGGTGCCTCTGATTAAAAAAGGACCTCAGCACTTCAGCTCCATCAGTCTAATGTTTACAATTTATAAAATAATTTAATCCAACAGAACATCAGTGCCCCAAACATCAAGGAAGGAGATAACACAACTAGCTTGCATTTTAGAGAGGCCCTCAAATGATGTGCTAAAACTTGTAAGTGCTGTGAGCATCAAGGCTTCCCTGGATGAACTGAGAGGGTTCCTGCTCTGAATAATCCCCAAATTCAGTTTTAAGGCAAAATCATGAAAGCACAGGGTGAGGGAGGAGCATGAAAGCACAGGAACTTTTCTTTAAAGCAGCCCAATCATTCTGCTGCATTTCAAGAGATGGGATGCAGAGTGGAGACTGTCTCACTCATAATAATGGACCAAAATAACACCAGTAATCCATGCAGGATAGAAGATCCCTGGTGTGACCAGCTGTGGCCACAATGTCCACCAGTCCCAGGCCACTAGGGAGGGAGGCAGCTCCCCAGGCATACAATGAGGTATCTGCTTCTGCCCAAGAGTGTGAAGGAGGTTTCGCATAGCACAGCCCCAGCTCTCTTAACAGGGCTTTGCAGCTGTGAAGATGGCACAGCAAGATGGCACACCTTGGCCTCCCAAGAGGGTCAGCACAACAAGATACTCCAAGCACTCAACTGCTATTGTAGTAGGATTAACCAAAACCACTTCTAAGCCTTCCTAGTCCCACAGACAATTGCAGTCCAGGTCTGGCAGCAGCAAAGAAATGTTTTGGCTGTATCTCACATCCATACCATCCTCATCTATGTTTGTAGCTAGGTCAGCTTTTGGACCAGCTTCAGCTCTGAAATTGGTGACACTAGAGTACGGTCATCACCCTGATCTCATCCCACCACTCAGCTCAGACAAGTTGTCAAGACAGAGCTAGGCAGACCACCAAAGTTAGAGACAACCACACCACAGACACAGGTTGTACCAAGGAAACCGATCAGATGACAGGAACTCACTCTTTGATTCTCAAAGAAAGGTAACAAATTACTTTTAAATTTACTGGTATCATCATTGGGCAGACTCAAGCATTCACGTTAACCACTTATCAAACTCACAATGCTAATTTTCCTTAGAAGCAGGAGAGGGTAAGCAAGTATTTAATATTTTTTTTTTAAGACAACAAAAGCCTTTTCCATGTACTTTGTAAAAGTATCCATAAAGTATTTGTACAATAAGGAAAATATTGTTGGCAGAGGAAGCATATTTTGTTCTTAAAATTAATATTTAACTAATGCTCAGAAATGCATTTGTGTAATCTATGCTCTGTTACGCTGATGTATTAATAATGAAATTGTAGCTCCCCAAGAAAGTAATGAACATTAACAATGGAAGTGGAATCAGAATCCTATAATGCAAAAAATACTGCTTGGTCAGCTGGACACAGAAGGTGCGTCAGTGATTTGACTAAGAACATGAAAGGACCATAAAGATAATGACTCACATTACATTTGCATGCTTAGTGCCTTTCAGATGGAGTATGCTCTCTGGACTTTATAAGCTGCTAGCTCAGGAGGTGCCAAGCTACTGCAGAAGGATGATGAACACCAGCAGCTGTTGAGGAACCTCGCTAGTGAAATAATTGGTTAGGTTCTGTAAAGCTTGTCTTCGGGACAAGACAAAAAGCACCCTCACCACAGACAGGATAATTCTCATTCCAGGGATGTACAGGCTTGTACTACCTCTTTGATGCTGGACTGTTCACAGAATGACAGCATGGTAGGGGTTAGCAGGGACTTCATCTTGTCTAACCCCCCTGGACAAAGCAAGTTCACCTAGGGCAGGTTGCACAGGAATGCATCCAGACAGGTTTTAAAACTCTCCTGAGAACAGAGATATTTTTTCATACAGAAGCTTATTCTTGCACATTGTTCCCACCAGCACATTCATGGTAGTGGCCAGAGAGAACTCCACTATACCCCAGAGGACATAGGCCCAAGGGTTGCACTCCCACCAAGATATTCCATGGTAGCCATTCAGGGTCCTGATCCTCTCATCATCCAGACTGAGAATCTTTCAGATGATGCAGCAGCTCTGGATTCGAGGATGTTCCAGGAGAGAGAGAACAGATCCTTGCTCTGACACAAGCCTGGCTGCAGCCACTGCATAACTCCAAGCGTGGAAATACTTGATAGCCTAAAAGCAGCAGGAACGAACGATACATTTTATAACAACTTAGACATAAATGTAAAAATTCTTTTTTTTTTTTTTTTTTTAAATCCTATAAAGTTTTCTGTGCAGAGTTGCAATGCCGCCTGTAGCCTTATAGACTAGGGAGCTTTTTGGTGTCCAATAGAGACAAAGTGTTGGTAGTCAAATAAAGGTAGGTTGGAATTGCATCCTTCCTCAGTTTGCTTGAAGGCAATAAGGGCTCCTCAATAAGTATAGTTCAAGAAGCATCAATATTTGTATCAAATGCTCCTGATCAAGAACTTAAATCATGAAATCCAAATACAGAGATTTCTAATTCCTGATGCAAAAGGTGAGTAATATGTCAGAGATCAACAACCAGCAGAAGCACCTTTAAAAGCAGTAGTGCTAAATTCATCATCCCATGCAAAACGTGCTGTCTTGAGGACAGTTTTCTGATAGTCTGGAGTTTACTGAAGGTTGGGGGCTTCCAACCACCCTTCTCTCTAAACAGATTTCAATCTTCTTTGATTTTCCATGCATGAGCAGCCAGGCTGAATGAACAGATCTGTTATTAGCTGTTATCTCTTACAGCTGTTGACTGATAACTCTCTGCAAAATGCCCATACAGTGCAGCAGGGCTTGTTTTGCTTTGCTTATCCTCCTCAGGATTCCTAGGCTGAAGCTGTGCTTGAAGGAGCCTCTCCCCTGGAGCTTACTCCTCTCAGCTGCTTCCTTTCACCTGTGTGACAGAGCCAGGGACTGATGAGGTACCAAGTGCTGGGCTGCAGTGCTGGATTTTGCCAGATGAAGACAAAGAAGAGTTTTGTGTCCTAGCGTAAAGCCATAATAAATTGTTTGCTGGGAAACAATATCCAGGATTTTGATTCTTGTGCCTTTTTTAGTAAGAAAAGTGGGTACATACAACTACTAAAGCAAACAAGAATACAGCTCACACTGATACTATCCCTAGCAGAAGAGCAGTGTGTTTTGGATGTACAGCTCAAAGACAACATGTCACCTTGGTGGTTTGATTTCCCAGTGTCATGGTTTAGGGTCAGGGCAGCCCCTTAGACCTATACCAGATGCTCTCTGTTAACCCCCCTCACTCCCCAAAGGGGAAGAGAAAGGGAATAAGGGAGAGAGACTGAGCGATTAGAAAGGGAAACTAGAACAGCTTTAATGAAAATGAAATTAATAGTTCTAAAAATGGGATATATACAAATATATACAAAACCAGTATGGAACCCAACCCCCCTGATGGTAATTACAGCACCGTCACCACTGATGTTGTGGAGCAGGCACCAGGGGAGCCCCGCACTGGGCCCAGCAACAGATGGGAGCTGTGTTCAGGAGCTGGATTCTGGTACTGGATTCAGGATCAAAGGCAGAACGGACAGAGTGTCCCTCGGATGTAAGGAAAGCGGATGAGGACCTGAGCCAAGCTCGCAAAGCAGGCCAAGACCCTCCTGATCCCTCAGCTTTATACTGAATATAATATGTATGGGATGGAATCCCTCGTTGGTCAGTTTGGGGTCACCTGCCCTGTCCACTCCTCCCTGCAGGTTTGGCCTTTCACTCTCTGCACCCCCCAATGTGGTACACAAGACCCAGCAGTGGCCTTGGTCTGCACACCAGTCCTTGGCACTAACTCTAACCATGGGCTGTTATCACTGCCAGAAGCAGACACTGCCTGTGAGAACAGGCTGCTAACTTCAGAAAGTGCAGCGAATTAGAAGAACTGAGCTGAAAAGTAAAATCACCGAACAGAATTACTTCTGTTCTCACTCAAACCAGGACACACAGATTCAAAAAGGCAGCATTTTCAGAACAAAGAGCTACTGAGAAATTCACTGGGAGAAAGTAACAGTGGTAGGAAGCGTCTTGTGCGTACACAGGAACCCAAACCATTTGTTTTGTATCAAAGGGATAACTGTCAGCTGAGACCCAAGAGATAGTAAATAGAATTTTCTGTTCCACATATACCAATGGGAGCTCAACTTTTAAGACAAATAATTCCTCAAGAGGACATGAGGTTGAAAAGTAAGTTGTTAACAAGGAGAGGGGTTGATGGTGCTTTCCTATTTGCAAGATGCTTTTGCATTTTCCTTCCAGACTCAGAGGATTAGGGTGATAAAGGGATAGGATTTGCTAGGAGTATTTTAGCTGGCTAATGTATGGAAACAATGCAGATCACTTGCATCCTGTTTGCAGATTAATCACCAAGGCTTCTTGTTTTATCTCTACTTGCCTATGGGTGGAAACTGCTGGTAAAGAAGAACTGTAACATTTTCCCAGAACTAGTCACCTATATAAACTTTATACTCAATTTTTACATAAAAGAAAGTAGTGTAAATCCTCAACTGGTTTTTGGTGTACTTGAAAATTTTATCTCTCAGTGACACCATTAACTACTTCATTATTCAAAGTGAGAGTGAAAACTGAGGTTGTAAACTTTCACAACGTATCTTTCCATCTAAACAGACAGCAAATCTTAGAGCAACCATGTGTATATTTCAAACTATTTGTTTGAAAACAAGAAATGAAGGTAGAAATGAACTATTACAGATAGAGAGTTTCCACCATATAAAACCATAAATAAATTTGGTCCTCATCTTACTGAAGCCAGTAAGAGTTTCCTAAGATTCAGAAGGAATGTGAAAACCTCACTTAGATGACAATTTTCTTTTTTGTAAGGAAAAAAAACACCCAAACAACAAACCAAACCCATAGCGTTTGTCCAAAATGAAGAGGTGCTCAATGTTGCACGAAGCTATTCATCCTGCAACCAGCATAGGTGAGAGTTTCTTTATTTATTTAATTTAAATGCTGCTCCATAAGGGATCAGGTCTGACACAGAGATGAGGACAGATGAGCAGGGACCCAGCACATGGTGGGCACGTGCTGGGAAACAGGGAAACAGGGACAGCCACTTCCCAAGATGTAGCCAGGGCTTCTAGCCACCCAGTGTCTCTTGTGTTGCTCTAAAGATATCACCTTGAAAAAAGCTTCCCCAGTAGTTTAGCAGTGTTTCTTGGACTGCTCTCCCACCATAAATCCCCTGAGTGGCTTGTCAGGATGAGGAAGTCAACCAGAATCAGAGGAAGGAGAGCCTCAGACCACCTGCCCTGGGATCAGCAACACCTGCACAATCCATGGAAGTGCACACTGTCAAGACCCTACGGAGGCACTGAGATCAGTGAAAAAGCTTTCTGATTTACAGTCTTCATTCCCCCGTTGAAGCTTGGCCAACAGCCATCATGTCTGAGGCCTTTTCTTCAAGCCAGGTGTTCCTTTCAGGGCTCTCCTGCGTTCCAAGAGACACATAGTTTAGGTTGACAACACTGGGTGTGCTTTTTATATTTCTTTATAGATAAGGATTTCCACTCCAGCAGTATTTACATCATGATGTTCTTGCTTTTCCATTTACAGCCTTGAGCTTAATTCTTTCATAGCATCTGCAAGGCATTGACATCCAGAGCTTTACACAGGAAAGGCCTCTTGTGATCCATCCATCTCTTGAGTGCTGTCCTGCTCTACTTGAGCTCAATTGGCCCTCTGCTGGTAACTTCAGCTAGGGACTACCAAAGAGCATCAGACCTCAACTGTTTAACACATTGCAGCCCAGAAAGCAGCTTCTCTTAGTTCCCTCTTAAGCCAGGGATTATTTTTGTGAACACTCCTTCTTCAAAGCAGAGGCTGCTTCAGTTTCTACTATTGCATTCAGATTTGTGAGAGCTTCCCAGCTGCCCACAACTGACACTGAAAGTAACATCCAATTTGGGGTAGTCACTGGACACCAGGTAAGACATACTCAAAGAGCAGGAGGAATACTTGCTTTATCTCTCCTCTATCCCTTGTCCCCCGCCAAGAGCCAGAAGCAGCAAATACATCCAGTGGGTTACACTCAAGCCAGAAGAAAAATCACAGGTACCAAAAGTGAGTGCTGCTAGTGAAGATGACATCCATTATATTTACCCTCATAATACTATGATTAGATATCATGAATGATGGACCCAAAGGCAGTTTCCCTTGCCTTGCTTTAGTTCATATGCAGGGCCTGTTTCCTTCTTGCCTTGACCATTATTCAATTCAATCTTCATTATTCAATTCAATCAATTCAATCTTTACAAAGTCATTTTTACATATTTTACACATGCACACTGCATTGGCATAAACAAGAACACATGGGGCTAGGAAGTCAAACCCCTCAGTTTTATCTGCTTTTAGGATTTCTTTTCCTCATGTCTCTAGTTCTCCAAACCGAGTCTCTCCTATCCATGCATCTTGCAGATGCTGCAGAATGACAACTGGACAGACATCATAGGCAGTTTTCAAAGCCACGGTCAGCACTGCTCCAAAACTTTTCCAGATTGCTGATGAGGCTTTGAGTCATTTTCAAGACAACCAAGAAATAAGATAGCTCCCTTTGCATCCTCAAGCCCTGAGGAACCTCTTTGGTAAGAGCCTAAGCACAGGGAGGTCTGCAGTCCTTCAGAAAGACTTACAAGCTTCAGTTCGAGAAAGTTTAAGGAAGCAGTGGTGTTTCCAAAGCAAAGTGCTAGCACATAGATGGTTGATGTGCCTCTTAGGGCCTTTGTGGTATCATTGCCCCAAAAAAGAGAAGCCACAGATCACTCAGCATTTCTAATAATTGTAAATTCTCATATTTTGAGAGTGATATATTCCGGTTAATGGTATGAGTTTCAACAAGGCCAAGTGCCAGGTCCTGCACTTGGGCTGCAGCAACCCCATGCAAAGGTACAGGCTTAGGGAAGTGTGGTTGGAGAGCTGTCTGGCAGAGAGGGATCTGGGGGTTATAATAGACAGGTGAATGAACATGAGCCAGCAGTGTGCCCGGGTGGCAAAGAAGGCCAATGGCATCCTGGCCTGGATTGGAAATAGTGTGACCAGCAGAAGTAGGGAGGTGACTGTCCCCCTGTACTCAGCACTGGTGAGACCTCACCTCGAGTGCTGTGTCCAGTTTTGAGCACCTCAGTACAAGAGAGATATCGAGGTGCTGGAGCAGGTGCAGAGCAGGGCAACGAAGATGGTCAAGGGATTGGAGAATAGATCATATGGGGATCATTTGAAGAAGCTGGGCCTGTTTAGTTTGAGGAAGAGGATGCCGAGGGGAGACCTCATCACTCTCTACAACTACCTGAAAGGACATTGTAGAGAGGCTGGTGCTGGTCTCTTCTCTCAGGTAGTTAGGGGTAGAACCAGGGGGAATGTCCTAAAGTTAAAGCAAGGTAGGTTTAGACTAGACATTAGGAAAAAAAATTTCACAGAAAGAGTAGTGAAATATTAGAATGGGCTGCCCAGGGAAGTGATTGAGTCGCCATCCCTGCATGTGCTTAAACATTACTTAGATGTGGTGTTGGGGGACATGGTCTAGGGGTGAACTTGTAGAGTAGGGCTAATGGTTGGACATGATGATCCCAAGGGTCTTTTCCAACCTGAGTGATTCTATGACTCAGAAGGCACCTCTGCATTTCTCCCTTTGTGCCTCAAGGCTCTCCCTCAGCAGCAGGAATTTGTCCTACCTGCTGCACCTGCAGCACAGCACCCATCTCAGTACTGCTTTCATCCAGGCATGCACCCCACTGGCACTAGCAAGGTGGTAATAACTTTCTTCTCTGTAGCAGATCAGATGGTGGGAAACCCTGGTGACTGTGAGACCAGCGGGAACTTAATCAATGTCCGGTCACCCAGGACATCAAGGCTTAAGTGAAGCTGTCAGAAAAATATTTTTAAACTCTAGGGAAATCAGGAGATTTTCCAGCAGGTCATTTCATGACACATTTGAAGGACACTTTTTAATCTCACTTTGACACCAGAGAAATTAAGCACCAGCCTCCTGTTAGCAGAAGTGAAGACCACGTGTCCTATTTCCCAAACATAGCACTGAACTTTCCCCCTAGACCTCCACAGTTCAGTCAAATGGAATAAACAAATACGGAACTTTTAGCTGACTAACTGGAAAGTATTTTTCCTCTTAATAAAAATATGCTGAGGAAGTACTGAGGAAATAGGGGGAGTCTTTCCAGAGCAAAATCTATGTCCTTATTTCATCTTTTGTTTGACAGAGACAGGCAATTTAAAAGAACCCCATTGCAGAGCAGCAGCATCCTCAGCCTGTCATTGATCTTAGCTGTCCATCCTTGCAACTTTGCCATCTGTCACAGACACCACATCACAGGAGTAAATGTCAGTAGATTTGGCTGAACCTCCATCCTGCTTTATGATCTGCTCAACACTGATATTTTTGTCCTCTTTAATTCAATTATCTTGTTCTTTATGCTACCAAAGGTGTATTAGTACCTGCTCAGAATACTAGCCGCACGGTGCCTACAAATCCTGTGTTCAGGAGCTGGATTCTGGTACCGGGTTCAGGAACACGCAGACCGGATCGAAGGCAGAATGGACAGAGTCCTCCTTGGGTGCTCCGAGGAAGGAA
Source organism: Todiramphus chloris collaris (assembly GCA_025345505.1). NCBI lineage: Eukaryota > Metazoa > Chordata > Aves > Coraciiformes > Alcedinidae > Todiramphus > Todiramphus chloris. Next base: position 33,084,541 of record JANVCC010000019.1, on the reverse strand, counting down.
CCGAAAGAAGACCCGAGCCAAGCCAAGCAAAACCTGGCAAAGCAGTCCAAAGGGGAGAGAAGAGCCCAGAGACCCTTCGGGTCCCTCAGCTCTAGACCAAATATGGCGTCTATGGGCTGGAATCCCTCCTTGGTCAGTTTAGGGTCACCCGTCCTGTCCGCTCCTCCCTGCAGGTGCAGCCTTTTTACTTTCTGCACCCCCCCAATGTGGCACACAAGATCCAGCAGTGGCCTTGGTCTGCACACCAGTCCTTGGTAGTAACTCTAAACATGAGGTGTTATCACTGCTAGGAGCAGACACTGCCTGTGAAAACAGGCTGCTAACTTCAGAAGGTGCAGTGAGTTAGAAGAACCAAGCTGAAAAGTAAAATTACTGAACAAAATTAGTTCTGTTTTCACTCAAACCAGGACACTTGCACATAGAGGCATTTTCGCATGCTCTTTGCTATTGTTTTTACAATGTCACATTACTCTCAAGCACTTGACATTTTACTGTAGATCCTGCTGTAGTCCAGGTCTTCACACACAAGCCATACACAGCAAGGAATCTCTCCTCCTACAACTCTGACACCTAAACAGCAAAGCTCTTCAGAAGGTCTAGGGGATAAAGCCTTGCAAATGTACTGTTCCTCATTAGAGCTTTAGAAGGAAGAAAGCTGCTTCAGATCCCACTCAGTTCTTGATGAAAGAGCTAACAGGCTGCAGGAAAACATCACCTCAGCTCTGCTTGATCCTTTAACTTAAATGCCTAGTACCTACTTGGAGGCATAAAGTCAAAGCAGAACTTAACATATACAAAAATAAGGCAGGTTCTCTAGTTAAATCACAACAATATTGGAAAAAACTCACAAACACAACAACAAAAAACCCACAAACAAACAAAAACCAAAACAACAAGAACAGAAAAACCAAAACAAAAGACAAGAACACCAAAAAAACCCACAAAACACCACCACCCCCCAAACTTCAAAGGAAGGAAGGAAAATACAGTCCAGAAGTAAATATGTTCTGCAAAAATTACCACAAAATGACAAGTTATATTTTACAAAGCACTAACCAGAAGTCTTTAAACCTTCAGACGCCAGCTTATCCAACACACGACTCTGCTCTTTTCAATGCAAGATATGTGAGGATACTTATGGAATGCGACCCAGATGTTTACACTTTTTCAAATTTAAGCCTTTCTGAAACTAAACTGGTAAAATGAGTAGAGTTTCTCAGCCACCAGACATCAGTCTGTTAATTACAAAGCAGATAGACTTCATCTGGTTGAGCTGGGAAAAGGGGAGAGCAACCACTTGTGCTAATGAATACTGAAGTAGAAGATTCAGCAAGTAGTTGTACTTGTTGATATATTTTCCTTTATGCTTGACTTTTAAATTGGATCACAGTCCTCCACCTTCCCATGCAGTAAACTTCTTTCTAAGTTAATTTTAGTACAGTAACTCCTTCTGCAGCTTTTGACTCATGCAGTCCACAGAACCACAGCACAGAGTGGCTATTGGAGCAAGCGCATTGCCCGAGGGCTGATGAGGTGGTGTTTAATCTGAAATTCAAGTGCCAACACATTGCCTGGGTCTGACTTCTTTTTGGGCTCATAGATGTGGACAAGCCAAAAAAAAGGAAAGAGCCTGTGAAAATAATTACTGTCATTTTTTCTTGACAACCACTTTCCCATGTATCTCATTTAGTATATTTTTGTATTTTACATGTCTGCAGGCAGCTTTAAAGGTATTACTGGTGTTTGGACATGTGAAAGCAAACCAGATGTCTTGGCTTGGCACCAGCTTCAGGATTTTTCCCAAATTGCCCAAATCTAGTAAAGGTTGTGACCAAAAGGATGTTGGTGATCTTACTATGACAAGCACAAGACAAGCGGACTACACTCTGAAATACAGAAACTCCCTTAGGACAATGTTCTCCAACGATTAAAGCTGTCTAGCTGTTCACCTCAGTGCTGCTTTTGATCCATTTCTCTGTCAGGACTGAACCAGGAGCACAGGAGCAGAAATGTCTCTGAACACAGACTCTCTATCTTTCAGAGGTTACACCATATCACAGTTCTTCCTGATGGAGACATACTGAAGCCAGCTTCCCTTCAGAGACCAATCACTGCCTTCCCTCCTAGTGTATAGGAGAAGACAGATGCACTCAGAACCTCCCTTTTTAGTGCTAAACTGACCTTACAGTTACTGAGCACCACAGATGCCCACACTGATGTTCTATCCCACAGTTTTCCTTCCCTCCTTCCATCTGCACCCTCCAACAAGCTCTTGAGGGATCACAGTTTCTGCTAGAGGCTCTAGATGCAATGGTAATTAAAAAAAAAAAAGTAATTAGTAAACCACAGAAAATATTCAGGATTTTTACTCCACTATCTCTGTTGCTGCCCTTTGTGGAAGGAAAGCCCTTATTCTGCCAGGCAGGTCATTCACAGCAAGGAAACGTGTTCACTCAGAATACAAAATCCAAGCACGAGTAGTTACAGCATGGGTTTTAGTTTTTGGGTTTGTTTGGGGTTTTTTTTGCAAAGGTTGAAACCACATTTTTTATTTTCCCTTTTTCATACCAATCCCAGTAATAAGAGCACAGCTCGGAAAATACTGAATTGGCATTTTGAAAGCCTCGTGGCTGTCCCATTTTGCTCTGGAAGAGCGATCTTGCCACGGTGCTACAAAAACATAGTACGATGCATCACACGCCAATAGCTAAAAGAGTAACATTTATACTACTTTATATTAATGAGACGTGAAGAAAAATAAAGTGTCTTATAGATAACTCAACAAGCTATTCATCTAACCGGGCCTTAATTTATTTGATCTATAATAGCAAAATATTTCCTCCTTTAATGTCATACTTTAAATTCACCAGATGACAGAAGAATATTGTAAGCAGAAATTCTGTACTAGAAACCACATTCCAGTGGTATTGAGAAATCACTTTCTTGTGGCGGAACTAGAAGCCTGCTCTTGGAGATGCAAGGATTTCTTTTTCTCTGCAATAGTTTTCAGCATGGTTGAGATGTAGTATATGCTACAGAACAGACCTTATTTTGGATGTGGAGGAACCTCATGGGTAGTAAATCTTTTTTGTTAAGCAATTAAATTTCTGGCTTTAATCTTTCATTCTCTTCATAGAAGTGGTTTCCTGGATGAGGCTGAAAGACAGAAAATAATCTGCAAAACAAAGATTGCCCCCAGCTGTAAACTACATTTAATATTTCTCTTTCACTGAAACCATTCCTGCTGGTTTCTTAAATCTTTTTTTCTTTATTCACTGTAGTGCAAGAGATCAACTATCACAGCTGGGGAAAAGAGAGCAAGTTTTGGGACATGATGGCTTAAAAGACCTTATGCCCGAAATCTTGCCCTTTATTACTCATTAGGCAAAGTGCTAAAGCTAGAAGAGATATGGAGAGCCCTCATTCCTTGCTCTTGTCTTCATAATCTCAATTACAACTACACTAATCTAGAAGCCCACATCCAACACTACTTTTCCTGCCTAGTCTCTTCTTTCATATCCAGGGGAGAAACCCACTGAATGCAGAGCAGTTGATCCCTTCTATCTGTAAATGAAAGATTATTAAAACAATATTTTAAAGCACTTGTACAGCAAGACTTTGTTGAGTTCTATTATGCTTTTTGCTCCACGGCCACTCCACAGGAGCCTACGCCAGTAGATACAGATACAAGCAGCACCAGTGGTCTTGTACCATCCAGGAGGGCTCTTTCCATTAAGAGCTGTCTGACAGAAATCACCCAGGGCCATATTTCAAAGTAACACAAGAAACTGGATTGGATTGAGACACCCACCAAACCATGAACCTGAAACCTCGTGCAAGGTCATTTGTGTGTACATTACACATCAGTGCAGGTATCTCCCCATATCAACATGTTAAAGACTTGTCCTCTCCAATTATCAAATAATTATAGAATGGTAGACGTTGGAAGGGACCTCTGGAGATCATTGAATCCAACCCCCCTGCCAAAGCAGAAACACCTAGGTCAGGCCACACAGGAACAGATCCAGATGGGTGTTGAAATTCTCTGCAGAAGGAGACTCCACAGCCTCTCTGGGCAGCCTGTTCCAGTGCTCTGTCACTCTCACAGTGAAGAAGCTTTTCCTCATGTTGAGGTGGGACTTCCTGGGGTTTACCTTGCTACCATTACCTCACATCCTATCACAGGGCACAACTGAAGAGAGACTGGCCCCTTCTACTTGACACCCACCCTGCAGATATTTGTAAACATTAATAAGATCCCCTCTCAGTCTTCTCTTCTCCACACTAAACAGCCCCAGGGCTCTCAGCCTTTCCACATAGGACAGATATTCCAGGACCTTAAGCATCTTTGTAGCTCTCTGTTGGACTCTCTCAAGTATTTCCATGTCCCTCTTGAGCTGAGGAGACCAGAACTGAGCACAATACTCCAGACGTGATCTCACTAGTGCAGAGTAGAGGAGAAGGAGAACCTCCCTCCACGTCCTGACCGCACACCTCTTTATGCACCCCAGGATAACATTGGTCTTCACGGACACAAAGGCACATCGCTGTCCCATGAATAACTTATTGTCCACCAGGATGCCTCGCCATGGGGCAGCTTTCCAGTGGGTCTACCCCTAACCTATACTGGTACATGGTGTTGTTCCTCCCCAGGAACTTCATTAGGTTTGCCTTTGCCCAGCTCTCCAGTCTGTCCAGATCTTGCTGGATGGCAGCACAGCCTTCCAGTGTATCAGCCACTCCTCCCACTTTATTATCATCACCAAACTTGCTAAAGGTATACTCCATCCCTTCACTCAGGTCATTGATGAGGATGTTGAGTAAGACTGGACCCAGAACTGACCCCTGGGGAACACCACTACTTACAGGTCACCAGCTGGACTCTGCACCACTGATCACAAAGCTCTGAGCTCTAGTGTTCAGCCAGTTCTCAACCCATCTCACTGTCTGCTCTTCTAACCCACGCTTCCTGAGCTTTCCCACGAGGATCTCCAAAATGAGCTGCTCCATTACCTTTCCAGGGATGGAGGTGAGGCTGACTGGTCAGTCTGTAATTTCCAGGGTCTTCCCTCTTGTCTTTCTTGAAGACTGTAGTGACATTGGCTTTCCTCCAGTCCTCAGGCACCTCACCTGTTCTCCCTGATCTTTCAACAATGATGGAAAGTGGTAGAGCAACAAGATCAGCCAGCTCCCTCAGCACTCATGGGTGCAGCCCATCAGGGCCCATGGATCTGTGTATGTTCAGTTTACCCAAGTGATTTCTAACCTACTCATCCTCGACCAGTGAAGGGACTTCCTCCTTCCAGGCTTTCACTCTTACTTCCAGGGATTATGGTTTATTGATTCTTAACTGGCGAGCTTCAGAGACAGTAATGAGGTTTAATGCATGTCTTCGAAGCACTCAAATTCTCTGCTGGAAGTTGAAAAGGAATATTGCACATGCACACCAAAATGCATTACATATTCCAGTGATGTCTTGCACAAAATAAATACTCTTTCTTAATTAAAAGTAATCCCTTTGTTACAGTTTTAGAAATGTCAAGAACCTTAGGGGATTTGGCATATGGAAACAAGTTTTCATTAAGTACACCACTTGTGAGATAAAACAGTTCTCATGCTGCATGGCAATTTCCAGTTTTTCAGTTATGGGTTAATTTTTTTCCAGAACTGATCCAGTGAGCTGCTGAGCTGTTCTTTTTCCTTCTGCTTCCATAGTACAATAAACTCAGCATGATTTGTAGGTATTCAGCACTAAAGTCTGATCACACAGACCTTTAAACTCTTGTTTGAGCCTTTAACCCTTGAGATGTTAAAAGCAAGATGCCTGGGATTATTTAGTCCATATAAACTACCTTCATTTCCTCTTTTACAGCCCCTTGCTCAACTGCACAAAATGAGACCATATTCCAATCCGTATCACACAAGGACACGATCAAGAGTCCTGCAGCCTCTGCAGGCTAACCAAAAAAATCCCACAACTTATTTCAAAACACTTGTAGACAAAAGCCAGCCTTTCTGATGCCCTTTCTAGGCTTTCCAGCACCAGCTGCTGCCTCAGCGTCTACCCTTTCAAGCATCAATTCATGAAAAATATTTTCATAAATGACGACCAGGAAGTTGCTGAAGTAATTTCCTAAATCAGATCCAGAAAATATCCCAGCATACTTGCTTAAAGTCATCGAAGGTACCTGTTAGCACTGTTGTCAGGATATGCTATTGAAGGAGGTGATAGGATTAGATCAGTAGCCTTAATTTATCAGGAGCCTATTCACTTCAAAAAGCTCAGTTGTCATATTTTCTTTACGATTTCAGGAAAATAAATAGCTGTCTTGAGCACTCCAGGATGTGAGAAACTGAGCAGACATCTGCAGTCATGGAGTGGATGAACTCTTCACCCACGACACACACCACCCTTCACATTGCTATGCTCCTACAAACAGGAGCCCAAGGCACGAAGCAATCCTTGAGTTCTCAATTTGCTTAACACAGAAGATGCTAAAAGGACAAGCAGAACTGCAGAATACATGTGTTTTAAGGGAAGCACAGGTCTAAAGAGGGGAAAAAAAAGTAATGAGACAGTAATACAATTGGGCGAGATTCTATTATAACCTGTAGTTATTTATTTTATTACATTTTGCTGTAAGCTGAACTGATGATCTATCCAGGTAGAAGTTTATATGGTCAAGTTTAGGAAACCACAGAAAATTAACATTTCATTGCTTCCTTTGGCTTTCTTACCTAGGGCAGAACTCAAGATACTCTAGACTTGATTGCATTAATTCCTGTAGAAAAGCTCCAGAAAAAAAAAAAGACAGCTCAAATCTAGATTTCTAATACTTCAAATCTCAAAATTTCAGCCTAAACAAATTATTTAATGGCTAGTACACGTGGCCCATTTTGCTACTAACTACAAGCGCATCCTCTCCCTGCAGCAAAGGGAAGAGGAAAGGAGTGGGGAGAGTCAGGTTTAAGTGACTTCAGAATCCCAGTGCGAACAGCAAGGCAGTAGTCTGGATGGAGGGAGTGAACGGAGGCAAGTTCATCATCATGGCAACAGACAAACCCCCCCTCCTTGACCACCTCACCCTCACCCAGTGCCACTGAAGAACAGATAGGAGGACCTGGTCAAGAAAGACCAGCCAAATGAAGATACAGTCAATGGGCAACCTACACCTTCATTCACCATCGGAAAGGCCTGCTGCACAACCACGCACCCAAGAAAAAAAAAGAAGGGTTATAGTTGTAGACGACTCCCTTCTGAGAGAAACAGAGGGTCCAATACGCTGGGCAGACCCTTCTCACAGGTAAGTCTGCTGTCTCCCTGGAGCCCAGCTTAAGGACATCACTAGGAAACTTCCTAGTTTGGTACAAGCCTTGGATTATCATCTATTGCTGGTCTTCCATGTAGGTGGGGAGTACACTGAGACTAGTAATAGAAGAATGATCAAAAGAGACTTTAGAGCCTTGGGGTGACTGGTGAGGGATCTGAGGCACAAATTATCTTTTCCCCTCTCCTTCCAGTGGCAGGCAGCAACAGCAGGGTGAACAGGAAAATTCAGGTTATTAATACATGGCTCCATAGCTGGTGTCACCGTAACAATTTTGGCTTTTTTTTGACAATGGGATGACCTATACAACACCAGGTTTGATGACACCTAATGGGAAACACCTTACTCAAAGGGAGAAGAGAGTCTTTCCACAAGAGATTGCAGGGCTGACTAACAGGGCCGACTAACAGGGCCTTAAACTAGATGCAAAGGGGGAGGGGGATTTATGCAGACTACCTAGAGATGGCCATGAGTGTCATATACCAGCAACTGTGGGGCAGTGTGTTGACATTTTTGAGAACCAAAAGGATTTCCACCCCTCCAAGGGCAAAAACTATCCGCTCAGCCTCCTCTCTGAACTGCTTATACACGCAGTGCTATAAACTGCAATACAGACAGCATGGGGAAAAAGCAGGAGAAATTTGAGATCTGTGTTTGGTCGCAAGGCCAAATTGGAACATTGTCATGGATGGCCATGTACTTTTTTATGCAAGATAGAACAGCCAGGCGAGGCAGCAGAGTTGCTTTTTAAGTGCATGAGCAACTGGAATGCATTGACCTCTACCCACGGGGGGGTGAAGGACATGTTGAAAACATGCCCTGGTGATCATGGGTGACTTCAATCACACTAATATTTGTTCAGAAGGCTACACAGCAAGTCATACTCAGCCCAGAAGGCTCTTGCAGTGCATCGATGATAACTTCCTGATGTAGGTGTTGGAAGTACCAATGAGGATGGGAGTACCGCTGGACCTCGTATTAGCAAATAAAGAAGGTCTGGTCAGGGATGTGAAGGTTGGAGGCAGTCTTTATGGCAGTGATCACGACATGGTAGAGTTTAGTATCATACAAGGAAGAAGCAAGACAAGAAGTAAGATTGCAGCCCTGGACTTCAGGAGGGCTGCTTTTCTGCTCGTCAAAGACCTGCTTGGAGGAATCCCTTGAGCTAAGACTCTAGAAGGTAAGGGGTCCCAAGAGAGCTGGCTGATATTCAAACAGCACTCCCTCCAATCTCAAGACAACTGCTTTCCTTTGAGTAAAAAATCAAGTACAGGAGTCAGGAGAGCAGCATGGATGAGCAAAGAGCTGCTAAAAAAACCTCAAGTGGAAGAAAGAAGTTCATAGCTTGTGGAAAAAGGGACTGGTCTCTTGGAAGAACGATAGGAAGCTGTCAGGATTTGTAGAGATACAAAAAGGAAGGCCAAGGCCCTCTTGGAATTAACTCTGGCAAAGGAAGTAATGGAGAACAAGACGGGCTTCTTCATATACATCAATGGTAAAAGGAAGACTAGGAAAAATGTGGGCCCACTGCTGAATGATGCAGGAGACCTGGTGACAGACGATGCAGAGAAGGTGGAGCTACTGAATGCCTTCTTTGCTTCAGTCATAGAATCATAGAAGAGCTAGGGCTGGAAGGAACCTCCAAAGGTCATCTAGTCCAGCCCCGCTGCAGTGAGCAGGGATACCCTCAGCTAGACCAGGCTGCTCAGAGCCTTGTCCAACCTCACCTTGAATATCTCCAGGGATGGGGCCTCAACCACCTCCCTGGGTAGCCGATTCCACTGTTCTACCACCCTCAAGGTAAAGAACTGCTTCCTGATATCCAATCTAAATCTACTTTTCTCTAATTTAAACCTGTTACCCCTCGTCCTTTCACTACAGGCCCTCGTAAACAGCCCCTCTCCAGCCTTCCTGTCGGCCCCCTTCAGGTACTGGAAGGTTGCTGTTAGATCTCCCCCGAGCCTTCTCTTCTCCAGGCTGAACAACCCCAGCTCCCTCAGCCTGTCCTCACAGGAGAGGTGTTCCAGCCCTCTGATCATCTCTGTGGGCCTCCTCTGGACCCACTCCATCAGGTCCATGTCCTGTGCTGAGGGCTCCAGAGCTGGATGCAGCACTCCAGGTGAGGTCTCACCAGAGCAGAGTAGAGAGGCAGAATCACCTCCCTCGTCCTGCTGGCCACGCTTCTCTTGATGCAGCCCAGGGTGCAATTGGCCTTCTGGGCTGCAAGTGCACACTGTTGGCTCGTGTCCAGCTTCTCACCCACCAACACCCCCAAGTCCTTTTCTGCAGAGCTGCTTTCCAGCACCTCATCTCAGCCTGTACTGACAGTGAGGGTTGTTCTGACCCAGGTGCAGGACCCTGCACTTAGGCTTGTTGAACCTCATGAGGTTCACCTGGGCCCACCTCTCCAGCTTATCCAGGTCCCTCTGGATGACATCCCAACCCTCCATTCTGTCCACAGCACCACTCAGCTTGGTGTCATCTGCGAACTTGCTGATGGTGCGCTCGATCCCACTGTCAATAACATTGATGAAAATATTAAACAGTACAGGTCCCAGTACAGACCCCTGAGGGACACCACTTGTCACTGATCTCCATCTGGACATCGAGCCTTTGACCACCAACCTCTGGATGTGACCATCCAGACAATTCCTTATCCAGTCTTCACTGCTAAGACCAGCCCTCAGGAATCCCTGTCCATGGAAGTAAGAGTGAAATCCTGGAAGGAGGAAGTCCCTCCGCTGGTCAAGGAGGATGAGGTTAGAAATCATTTGGGTAAACACACACAAATCCATGGGCCCTGATGGGCTGCACCCATGAGTGCTGAGGGAGCTGGCTGATCTTGTTGCTCTACCACTTTCCATCATTTTTGAAAGCTCAGGGAGAAGAGGTGGAGTACTGTGTTCAGTTCTGGTCTCCCCAGTTCAAGAGGGACATGTAAATACTAGAAAGTCCAACAGAGAGCTACAAAGATGATGAAAGAAAGGACTGGAACAATCTCTTATGAGGAAAGGCTAAGAGCCCTGGGGCTGTTTAGCCTGGAGAAGAGAAGACTGAGAGGGGATCTTATGAATGTTTACAAATATCTGCAGGGTGGGTGTCAAGGAAGAGGGGCCAGTCTCTCTCCAGTTGTGCCCTGTGATAGGATGTGAGGTAATGGTAGCAAGGTAAACCCCAGGAAGTCCTACCTCAGCATGAGGGAAAACTTTACTGTGAGAGTGACAGAGCACTGGAACAGGCTGCCCAGGGAGGCTGTGGAATCTCCTTCTCTAAAGACTTTCAAGACCTGCCTGAATCTGTTCCTGTGTGGCCTGACCTAGGTGTTTCTGCCTTGGCAGGGGGGGTTGGACTCGATCTCCAGAGGTCCCTTCCAACCCCTAGCATTCTATGAATTAACTATCACAAGTCAGAAGGAGTTGTATTTAGTGGCTGGTGTTCCTGGTGCTTGGCCACAAAAAATATTAAGACTAATCTTTAGAATCCACAGCAAGATGCAAAATGTGACTCCATTTCGTTGAGCTCTCTAAAAGCTTAACATCAGATTAACCCAGACTTCCTTTTTGAAACAGGTTTCCACTAAATATTCATTTATAGCTGCACATCAAAACCATATGCACCTCCTGGGTTCATGTGTACAGAAAACCAGATTAAATGAGGGTTGTTTCAATTTGAGCATTGCATTCACTAAGGTCTATTTGAAGCTAATTCAGGTGCTTGACTTTATGAATTTTACCTGGTTATAGCTTAAACATCAAAGCAAAAGAATTGTTTGAAATAAGCAACTTCCCCACTGGTTAAACACACAGCTACTTCTTATGACAAGACATTCATCTCAGCAAGTCTCTGCCCACATCATGAGAAAGGGCATCATCCAGCTGCTGCCTTGAGCAGCTGATGGTCTACCATGGTACCTGCTGTTAGCCCAGCATCCAGGAAAGCAGAACCACAACCCATCCTGCCTGCATAAGCTTGGCAGAATGCACTGGGCCCAAGTTTCTGCTGTCACTTGTCCAACTCTCAGTTCCTGCTACCCAGAAGCTGGAAGACAAGCGTTCATGCTACGATTAGACAAGCCTTACTATGTCAGTTCTCTGAAACCCTAAAAAGCCATCTGGTTAGACTGACAAACCTTCTAGAAGCCCTAATGAGAGCAAACTCACAGGCACTCATGGGAAGCCTCTCACAGGCAGTCCACTGACCACTGAACTTGATGGGGCACAGATAAACTGGCAGGAGGTGTTCAGCCACCTGCATGGCCAAACAAACCAGCTCCACACCAGTATCATACTGAACTCTGGTATATTCTGTCTACAACTAGCATTACATAGATTTACTCAGAAAACGCTTGCTGTGGGTGAAGCCATTGCAATGTAAAACTGGTGGACAAGATAGGCTATGACAGTGATTAAAGAGCAAAAGTTTTCCCATGATCATTTATTCTCTCCTCAGGCAAAACTAAAATCTAAATAAAGCTAAATCTTATTTCCGAGGAAGCCTCCATTTTATTCCCCTTGACCTTCACAGTCCCTCTTATCCTCTATAATCCATATACACACCATTAGGCAATAAACTCAAGGATATCAAACAGCAGGCTATTAATGTTAAAAACTGGCTCAGCCTTCCTTTTCTTTCAGGAAAGGTTTGTGGTCTTCTTGAGTGAACTTTAGAAGAGAAATAGCAGAAATTGAATACATACCAACTAGCAAAAAATAATACACACCTAAAAGGGAAAACCAAATAGAGTTGGTTGTGACTGCAGAGCCTATATTCAACCTGTATTCAATGCTCTGCCATTCACAGGCATTTTCACCCACTGCCAGCAAGAAGTAGAACAGCAGAAGTCATCTGTCACCTTTCATACATGCATCTCCTGGTTACTCTATGTATGGTTTTCTTCCAAGTCATTACATCAAATAGAAGGACACTGGCACTGAGCTGTGGTTCAGTATTCCAGACCTCAAGAACCATATTCAAGTTAGAATAGCTTTTATAAGGCAATGCAAAATGATTTTCTTCTTTAAGGTTACTGTCTAGAGTTTGGAAGCAGTTATGCTGTCCATCAGTCAACAAAACAGTCTAAAATTGTTACTAAAAAGTGGAAAATAGCTACTGGAAGTTACTTGCCAAGATTAGACCTAGCAACTCCTCTATGATCTCTGTTCTAACAAAGCAGGGATAACTCTGACAGGCTGCAAATATCAGCAATCTCTACTCACTATATAGCTTTGCCTTCTAACATAATGGACTAGATGCAATAATACTGTTTTTACCAGCACCAGGATTTTTGGGAAGGCATTATGAATTGTAATGAAAATATTTTGTCACATTTTCCAATAATCCTATTGCTTTTATTCACACAGAACCAGTTATTAGCAAGTATTCTGTTCATCTGAAGATACATTTCCACCCCCAAAGGTTTTTCCGGAAACATGAGTAAGCAGGAATTGTTGCTGCTCCAAATGAAGGGTATAAAGAGGCACAAATTATTGCTTTCTAGCTGGGATAGATGCAATATTGTTTAGGAAATAAAGGCTAAAGAACACACTTAGCAAATCTGCAGGCATGTGCAATCCACATACACACAGGAGTAAAGCAAACATCTCTAATACCCTCACTCATCACTCAAGAGGGAGATGTGAAAACTTCACTCACAATATTTGCCACAACAACAAGAACAGCGTTCACCTCCTGCTCCTGCTGGTTGGTGATTTACAAGCCCAGAGTGACAGCCTCGTTACCGCACACAGAGACAGGCTCCATGTTTAGGCTTCTGCCAGGCTGAGCTCCAGGACCCCAAGAGGGCTCTCAGTTCCCTGCACAATGGGAGGTCAAAACCTAAACTAAACAGAGGCTCTTCCTGGCAAGATACCACTGAATTGCACAAGGGGAAACAGGCTAATTAAAAAAATCATAATCCAGAGGGTGCACAGTGTTTTCAAACCAGCATTTTAAGTACATTCTTCTTTGAACTTGGAAGTCAACCTGAAACAGAAGTACATGCTGGGCAACACTATGCAAACAGCCTCAGTCTTCATACATTACCCAAACCCTGTCACCAGGACCATGAAAATTAAAGCTGTGGGAGTAAAAGCTCAGCGAGACTTGTGCAGCAAGCACAAGGCCCGCTCCACTTGTCTGACGGTGTAAAAATAAGAAGCAAATATAAGCAAGTCTGTTGTCCTCCAAAGGACTGTTGCCAAGGTAAAACCTTTTTCTCTCGGAGATCAGTTCTTGATTCTCCTCCCCCGCCCCCGACAGAGAAGTCAGCCAACTGTTTGGTGTGAAAACAAATCCTCCCACTGTGTCCCCAAGCTGAGCTAACACAAGAAACATTTCCTCTTGCCCAACTTCTGCAAATGATGGGACTTGGTCCCAGGGCATTGTATTTAGTTTCAGTCTAGAGCTGCAGATCAGCCCAAGGCTGGGAATCCCACCCACGCCTTGGTATAAGGAAATGGTGTTGAAAGGAAAGCATTTTTAAGGACTAAACATTTAGCAAGTCAAGGGTATAAACCATGTAAAGGAATTTAGCCAAAAGTATGTATTCCACTAGGAGAAGAACATACAACCTCTCTCAGGATACTGAAATCGGTTTTGTTAACAAAGTTTAAAGAAGAGAATCAATTTGGTGGAGCTTCAAAAGGAGGTGGCCCGTATTTTAACAGAGCAATTTGGATCCAATGAACTGTATATGTATTTATTTACCATTGTCTCAGTATGTCACTCAACTCCTTCTAGGCAGCAGTTCTGATGAGGGACAACAAACAGTGGTGCAGAAACAAACATGCACAAACTCACCCTGAACTTATAAAAGAGCCACCAGCTTTTGGCCAGATATGAACCATATTCAAAGAGGTCCGATTCAATGCTATTGCTTCAAAAACAAAGCTAGGATCTCATTCTTCAGTTCCCAGGTAAGATCGCCCACATGGAAGACGTGGTATCTCCGTGGCATTGCTATGCAGAGACACATCCATGGAACCATGAGTTGTTTAGGTTGGAAGAGACCTTTAAAATCATCAAGTCCAAACATCAACCCAGCAGTGTCAACTCCACCACTAAACCATGTCCCTCAGCACCACATCTACATGTATTTTGAAACCCTCCAGGATGGGAACTCCACCACTGCCCTAGGCAGCCTGTTCCACGGGTTTCCTCTGAGGGAAGAAATTTTTCCCAATATCCAAACTAAGCCTCAGCTGGTGCAACTTGAGGCCGTTTCCTCTTGTCCTGTCATTTGTTACTTGGAAGACATGGAAACCCACCTGGTTCCAACCTCCTTTCAGGGAGTTGTCAAGAGCGAGAAGGTTTCCTCTGAGCCTCCTTTTCTCCACATTTAACAACTCCAGTTCTCTCAACAGCTCCTCACAAGACTTGTGCCTCACCTGTTTCCTTGTCCTTCTCTGGACATGCCCCAGCCCCTTAATGTTCTTCTTTGGGTGAGGGACCCAAAACTGAACCCAGTATTCAAGGTGTAGCCTCACCGGGTGCCAAGTACAGGGGGATGATTACTTCCCTGGTCCTGCTGGCCATGCTATTTTTTGATACGAAGGGTCATGCAGCCATGGACAGACAGATCTTCTCACTCACAGAAAGTAAGAGCAGCATACAGAGTACTTTTGATATGCACCAATTAATGGTTAAAAATGAATAGAAATTAAAAAACAAACACACACCAACGAGTCCACAACACCCAACTCCTCCTTACAGTCTTTTCACTTTAGAAGCAAAACACACAATGAGTTTGAAGACTTAGAACAACCTTGTAAGGCTTTCTGGGGACTTCAAAGCACCATGGGTATAATACACAAAGCATCTGGGTGATGCAAACCCAGAACTTGCAGAGCATTAGGTGTCTAATGGGATACTCCAGAACTGCATTATGCCTATGCTGCAGTCACACCCATAAACATGGTTTGGAAGTACCCCAATACAAAATTCATCCAAGTAACAGGATTTCAGCATTTAGTCTTTGCTGAGCTCTGACCTAAACTCTGCTGGTACCCGGGTAGGCAGCTGACAGTTTAATTACAGCAATAGCATACTTCAAACAGCAGCTGTCACAGCGTAAGAACCATATAGATGGGTCTCAACTTCCAATTTCTATGGAGCTTTGAAGTCAGCTTTGCGATTCAACTGGGAAAAGAGTTGGATCTAAGAAGGGGGATTATTTCTGAGAACTAAACATTCAGAGTAGAAAACGTGCAGCAATCTAGACAGTTATAAATGCTGAACTATGAGAATAATATCCAACATTAGGAAGGAAAACAGGAACCTATTTTACTATTAAAGCATTAAAACACCGCTGAGGAAGTCAACAGTCAAACTTTTTGAGACTCGGGCACCAAACTGCACAGCCCTTCCCATGTGCTAACTGAGCTAAGCAAGCAGAAAAAATAATTAAGGGCTGGAGGCAAAATAAAGAAACTTGTACTTCCATTACATCTATCCACTTTTTCCTGGCCCCCCCCTCCTTCCCTACAACTAATGAAGATTTCTCCTCCCAGTACCCTGGGACATGCAATGGGAGCCTACAGTTTTCAGAAAATTATTATTCCTCTTCCCCAGAACACAGCATTTCACTGATGTATTTAAACAACCTCCAGTGCAAGAAAAGGCAGACATATGCTTATCACTGACAGAGTATGATGTCAAATGAACACCAGTCAGCTCTGGGGAAAGGTCCAAGCCTGCAAAAGCCAAAGTGAAGAAGAGAAGGAACCACACAACCGGCCCAGCGCAGGCAACACAACTCCCAGGAGAGCAGGCAGCCAAAACAGAGCTCACTAAAGGCATTTTTTAGCAGCCAGCTCTACTGAACCAAACTGAATTGCCTCCAGCGCAGCTTTGTCAGCTGTCCCTTCCCGTGTTAGCTCTGCACAAAGTTTGAATGCCTGAAGTATTTTCAAGCTACACAAGGCAATGTGATGGGAGCTAGACATCCAGGTGCCTTCAAGAAGTCTTAGGAAGGGACTTGAGGCTTCAGACTGCTGACATGCTTTTTCCTTTAGGTTTGTACTTCCTTATTCAGCCCCAAAGTTGTTTAGTTGCACATTATTTTTACCCTCTTCAGTGAAACTTTTACTCCCCTCTTTTCTATCAGTCTCCAGGAAGACAAATCAGTTACCCACTTACCTTTTAGCCCATATCAAAGAAGCAGTATCCATGAGAAGATGGCGTATAATTCCTCTTTCCTACACAGCCCTCCTGCAGCCTACATCATTTTATGGCTGGCTCAGGGAGCTTCAACACTCTTAACATTTGGAGTTACCAAAACAGTCTTCAAGAACAAAGATCTCCCTAGTCACCCACAACACTAACTAAGACCAAATTGACCCAATGAGCCCTAAGAGTATTAAGCCCTTTCCTCCCAGCTGCACAAGGCTCCTGCCAGAATTGTACTAACTCATATCAGCTGTATCTTGGAACCACCTTTTCCCAGCTGATGCTGTTTCAAGTCAACTCATCCTGAGATAACAAAGCTTAGGAGATGCCATTAGTTTTTCTGACAAGTATGTTCTTTCTGAGAAAAAGCACATGGTGGTATCCTTCTAAGGGCTTTTCCCTGTCTTGCTAGGGGAAAAAAAAGACCAAAAATCCTGGTCCAGGACCTGTAAAAGAAGCAGAGCAAGCACCAGTTCCTGCCTTAGGACTATGTGATGTTCCTCATTACTGCCCTGTGGAAGGAACGACTGTTTCTCCTTGCAAAGAATAGAGAGGAAAGACCCCAAGATCCCTCTGCTTCCCCAAGGAAGGGGTTCACTTTTTAAATACTCAAAGGTAAGGATAGATCAAAATCCATCCTAAACGAGGAAACCAGCTAAATCTACACCAAGGGAGGTATTCGTTCTCGCCAAAGTCAATGGGTTCAAAGTGTGCAAGTTTCTCTGAACTAGACTAATGGGTCAACTGAACCCAGAAACACAAACTTCTGCATTCCTGGTGGTAGCCTTTGGATCTGTGTTTTTAAAGCAACACATACTTGTACTGCCCTGATTCAAGAGGGCTGTTGTACAGCTGCTAACGCACTGTTCTAATAAAGTGAAGAAGGGTTTTGAAATTCACTTGAACAAAAATTGGGCCGGATCTGAAAGACAGGGTCAGAAGTGTTGCTTAGCAAGGATCTGGTTGACTGAGCTTTAATAATGGATGATGAGAACAGCATTGCTGCTCTTCAGCTGTTTGAATAGTGCTACTACTGTCCCAGGAAGAGTAATTCACATTTGTGCAAACCAGTACCAAAGGAAAAAAACATTTTCATGAGTTAAGGATTGACCAGTACAAGATTAAGCTTAATATTTGCCATGGCAGACAATGAATGATAAAAGAACTGCCCTGTGTTACTTCTCAACACTATTTTTAAAATTATTGTGTTTATCCAAGGTCACTCGTGGGAAAAAATGAATGGTTAGTCAAACACATATTTCTTATTTGGAAAAATAATAGGGAGCCTTTTAAAAGGGGAGAAATTAAGAGTACCAAATTGACTTGAATTTATTTGACTTGAATTTTCTCCTCACATGGGAAAACAAATGAGTATTTACATACTGTAAAGTCAAGTGTCTAGCCACCAAAATGATACCATCAAAAAGTCATCAGGAGAAAAGGTCTTATTATTTGCATAGGGTTTTTTTTTTCCTTCTGTGGTTCTTTCTTCTTGAAGTCCAAATAAACACTCAGGTTGCAGCCACATTTTGTCTATTGGAAGTTTGGGGAGGCTGTGAGCCACAGTGTTTAAAGCACAGAAGTTTTCCTCTTGGTGAGCAGCAAGAGCAGACCTCCAGGGAACTGAGGGAAAGGCTTTGCAGCCCAAAACAATCACCTCTTCAGACTGATTAGGATGAGATTCTGTAGGAAGGTAGTTCCAATCCTCCCTGGCTTCAGCTGGAGGAAAACAAGCAGTCTTAAGTACACTACCAGAAGGAGCAGAGATTTCCACCTTTATGTGACAGATACCATAAACCATGAGATAACAGTGTCCAAAGAAACATCACCTGAAGCCCTAGAGCTGAGACACCTTAAGCTCTTAACTAGAAATCAATTCATTGCCAGTATAATTATTCCATAAAACCTCCATCTGTGAAGTGCTGAGGCTCTCCCTATCTTTACATTGCAGAGGTAGTGAAGAAAGAGTGACCTGTGATGCCTCTAGCCCTCCTGGGAAGCTCTCGCACAGCCAGCTTTATGGGCACGGCGACCACCAAGAGCGAGGTGCAGGAGAGCGGGGGAAAGATGCAGAGCTGTGATTTCCCAGCCTGTCTGGGCTGCAGCTCCACCAAGATGCCCCAAGACATTGACGGGGAAGATGCTGCTGGCAAGGCACAGCTTTAGGAAAGCAGCAAAAGCTGACACTGTTTCTTCCTGATTCAGGGCTGACCCAGGTGACAGCACACACACCAACCGAAACCTTGCTGTGGCCTGGCTTAGTTTTCAAGAGAGCCAGAGGTTGGGAGCTTGGAGCTCTTGTGGATTTTCATGCAGGACAATACTTGAGGATTGTAGGACAAATGGCAACCATCTTACTGAAACTTCTTAATTAGCACATTTCAATAGGATTTTCTGCTCCCAGTGTCAGCTAGATATAAATGTTGTGAAACAAACCCTTCCAGACATCAAAGCAAGACAGTGATTGTTTCTGGGTTTCAGGCTGAGCCTGAAACTGGATTCAGACCAGTACTTTGGAGACATATTTTTTCATTTTTAACAGTCATTGCCCAATGTGATTTCCCAAGGCCCTGAGCCTCAGTCCATATTAGCTTCATCTGCCACGTTCCTCCCGGTGGCCAGTCCATTGTTTGTGAGCATCCCCAGTAAAGCTGTTGTAAATAATTTACACAACCCTCAGCCAGTTGAGGCAGAGACAGTATCACCACGGCCATATGAACATCTCAAGCTATAGCTGGGTTACTTTGCATGACGTGAAATGAAAAATAAAGCCCTGAGCATTCCAGTCATACCAAGAGTGCTCCCAACAGCACTTTTAAACAAATCTCCACTGTTGGAGGGACAGAGCAGAACTGGAGTCTGTCTGTTTCGATTTAAATCTTTCCCTGAATGATGTCCATGAGTTAACAGGGAGAATTACAAGGGAAGAAACAAATAAACATTGCAAAAAGAAAAAGAAAGCCAGACCTTTTAAACACTCAGATGCCTGCATAGTTCCCAGGCTTAGGATCCATGTGTTAAAGAGGAAAAAAAACCAACCAACCACCAAAAAACCAAACCCAAAACAAACCAACAAAACCTACTACCTACTCACCAGCGTACAAGTGTTAGCAGCTCTAACAGTTAGGTTGTGTAAACCTCCCTGTGAATCAGATCTAGATTTAGCAGGGGGGCAGAGAGGGGCAATCCCTGACTTGTTCCCAGGAATCGTCCCCCTGAACTCAGCACTAGTGAGACCACACCTCAAATACAGGGTTCAGTTCTGGGCCGCTCACTACAAGAAGAGCACTGAGGTACTGAAGCGTGTCTAGAGAAGGGCAACAAAGCTGGGGAAGGGTCCGGAGCACAAGTCTTGTGAGGAGCAGCTGAGGGACCTGGGGTTGTTCAGCCTGGAGAAAAAGAGGCTCAGGTAAGACCTTCTCGCACTCTACAGCTCCCTGAAAGAAGGTTGGAGCCAGGTAGGGGTTGGTCTCTCGTCCCATGAACAAGCAATAGGACAAGAGGAAACAGCCTCTAGTTGCATCAGGGGGGTTTAGGTTGGACATTAGGGAAAAATTTCTTCCCCAAAAGGCTTGTTAAGGCCTGGAATAGGCTTCCCTGGGCAGTGGTGGAGTCCCCATCCCAGAAGGAATTTAAAAGCCATGTAGATGTGGTGCTGAGGGACATGGCTTAGTGGTGGACTTGGCAGTTCTGGGTTAATGGTTGGACTTGATGATCTTAAAGGTCTTTTTCAACCTAAACAATTCCATGATTCTACACACTGTGCCTTGCAAGGTACATGGTCTCAGGCCATACTATGGGGCTGTGTATGGGCACACAACTCACCCCACATGGGCTAGTGTACAGGTTGTCCTCTCCAGGGAAGTGGAAAGCCATCCAGGAGAGAACTTCTGTCTGTTGCTTGGTGGTGGGTTCAAATGCAAAGAGCTATTGGCTACTTCACGTGACAGAGAGGTTTGGAAGATACTGGATTTTAGGACCATTTCTGCCTTTGCTTTCCACTGCAGCAAGGAAGAGACTTAATGAAACTTTAGTTATACCTCATTAGAAGCCCAAGTTTGGAGATGTGGATGAGGAGCCACTGATCACAGACTGGAGTTAATGTACAGAGCTGAAACACAGCAAGTCCCCAACAAGTGACAGTATGTCACTTAAATGGTAACTTGTCCTGCAGAAAGCCAGCTAGATTCATATTTGTCCCCAATCTCATATTTATGTGGTTCAAATTTATGTCCATGTTTAATGCAGGAGATGTTAGAGCTTAAGTGTAGTTTGTGTCTATATTTCTAATAGCTATCTAGAAAATAATAGACAATGCCAATAAAAGGAAAAGCTTTCCCCTCTCTCTCCTGAAACTTCTCTTCAGCTTAACCCAATTTTCCAAGTCACTTAGAGGCCTTTAAATAAAATTAAATCCTAACGATGTTGCTGCCATGAATAATTAATTGTACTGGTACAATCTCTCCAACAAAATCCATTCTCATTAGATTAGAGGTTTTCTCAAGACGCACGAGTTCATTATGGCATTTTTACATCCTTCTTGTCTCTTAACGTTTCTTTGTCTTTCCTTATCTATGTCTTGTCTTATTTGTGTCTGAGCCCCAGGTCTCCATCACCTCAGTACCCTCCAAAGCCACATGCCAGTGCTCTGTGGAAAAAGCTCCTGTACAACCAGGCACACAGTGGGAGGACTGTCAGAGCTCTGTCTGTAGCTCCTGGGCAGCCCAGTGGGGTGAGCAGGTCACTCCCATTTCCAGAGTCCAAAACCTCATTTTGAAAAATTTACTCTCTGCTAAAAGCCCTAACCTTGAACAGTTTAGGGAGCATGCTTCAGGTTTTGTGTAAAATTTTTGTTGAAGCCATTCTCAGTGGTGGGGTTTTTTTTTAAATTATAGGAGGTTTAAGAGTATTTCCATGCTGATATTTATAACCAGGCACATTGGAATTGACTTCTTCTACCACCGTTTTGGTAGGCAGAACTTCCAAGACACTGAGAGCTGTCTTTATCCAGAGACAAAAAGTATTTTAAAGTATAATGGAAGTCATTCACAGTATCCTTAATAATAGGCTTTGCCATGAGAAACGAAACTTTTGTCCGGACATGATCCAATTTAAACTGCTGGCATCTAATACAGTTTGGGGTTTTTTTTTTCCCTTAAACTTCTGACAGTCTAGGCCCACCCAGTGGATTTTCTTCTTTTCACTGTGACAACAGTGTGAGAAATGAGAGCTCCCTGAATCCCCAAAACAACTATTATCAGTCTTTTGGAAGATGCATAAAAATAAAATCCCGATCACCAAGTGTCTTCAGGAATCTAATTTGATTTTTCACAGAGACAAGCATTACCTTTTGGAGCTGAGGACAGATTTCAAGCCTTATAATTACACTTCACCTCTGGCATGTGCCCTCAGACTTCAGTGGGAAGTGGCATTGCCATACTACTTTGGATGCTTCCTCACAAACTGCAAACCCTCCAAGCACATGCTGGTAACAAGGTGATGGATCAGAACTGAAAGGGACCTCTGCTTTGTCATAGGATTCCTCAAGCACCATCTTACACCTACCTGAGGTCTTCATCTCCATCACTCTTCTTGAGAAGATACCTCTTCCATGGTTAGGAATCACCTTCTGGCTCAAATTTACTTCTTCGAGCTTGTACCTATTCCTCTTTGGGCCAGTTTTGTCCCTTACACTAAAGAGCTGTTCTTCCTGACAGAGTTTATCCCTTTGGTGTATCCACAGGCAACATTCATCATTTCTCAGCTTTCATCTTCTTTGATGATTTAAATTCTCCTGATCAGCCAAGTGTCCCTACTCTCCAGGCCACTCCACTTTGGAGATTAAGTGTGGGGAAAACGTGGGACTGGAACCAAACACAGCATTGTACATTAACACCTTGAACAGAGGAGTTAATAATTCCCTTCTGCCAGTATCCCATTTGAGGTACACCTTAAGACATCGGGATCGTAGCTACTTTTTGCCTGGTTACTTTACACCTATGACTCCTTTTGAACCTCTAACCATTCCACATGCCCATAATACTTTGCTGTTTTCAAGTGCTATGCTCTTTGTCTGTAAGAGTAATTCTTGTTATTAGTCACTGATTTCTTCACCTAGCTCTTTGTGGTGCTGCATTTCATCCCATTTTTCTTAGCCCAGCCTCCACTGAAGCACATCACCATCCTCTCTTCGTTATCACCAAGGTCTAAAAACTTCATGTCAGTGTCAGATTTCATTGGCACTCTGAAGCCTGGCTGCAGACGTGCTCTGGCTAGGAGGACTGGAACCACAACACATAACCTACCAATGGAAGACCCCAAGGGAAAGAGATGTTACCCCATTATCATCTGACTGCCCATTCATCCCTAAAAACCCTGCTAGTTTTTATGCAAGAATCATTAATTGAACTATTCAATAAGAATTTTTTCCTTCAAGGCTATGTTTAAAAACCTGTCTCCAGCCCCACAAGCCCCCTGTCAGCAAAGCTTCTCCTATCTCTTCTTCATCTAGCTTTTGTATTCATCCCTATCTTATCCATCTAAAT
The DNA here is from genome assembly GCA_025345505.1 of Todiramphus chloris collaris. NCBI lineage: Eukaryota > Metazoa > Chordata > Aves > Coraciiformes > Alcedinidae > Todiramphus > Todiramphus chloris. The sequence goes on along the minus strand of JANVCC010000019.1, from coordinate 33,061,503 downwards.
TAAAGAATTCCCTCAAAGGACCATAAAATCTGCTCTGCCAGACAGGATATTTCATATTCCTGTTGTCTCCACAGCACTTCCCTATAGAGCCTTCATCTTGATTCAGTCAAGAGAGATTCTGCACTTTTGGTGTCAGCAGCTCCACAACCCCTCTAAAGCCAAGTCCTTGAGCTCATCAGTCCCTGTTTGCTCTGCTCATCACTACTCTCAAGAGTTTGCTTTCCCAAAATAAAGCATCTTATATTTCTTTAACTGTCTTTGGATTTAAAGGAACTCTAATGGCCTTCAGTCGACACAAGCAGCTTGGTTTGGTTTTCATAAACAGTTCTTCGGTAACATCCTTGCTGCTGATCATGAATGTCTGCAGGACTGATGACTCCTGTTAGACCAATGGCTGGTGAAGAAATCTGCCAGTTACTGGACACAAGACTACCTGGATCCTCCTAATCCTAGCTACTGGTTTCTCTACCTAGATTTTCCAGATCAAATTTAATTAGAGAGACCCACCCATTTCTAAATCTAAGCCTGGGTATCTGCAAACAAGACTCAGGACACTAGATTTTAAAATTTTTTATTTTTTTTTTACCATCCTTCCCATAAATATCTAATCCAAAGTAGGTCTATTTGACCAGTGTTACCGCTTTTTGCTTGTCACTTGTCACACCGTGAACACAGAATTATCAATATTTTTAGCTTTATTAATCTTTCCTGAATTGTGCACCTCTTTGAACACCTGATTTACTTTTATGATCTCTGTTCCCAGAGCGCATTTGCAATCCCACTGAGATCCTACACCAGTAATTCATACAACTCTGCTGCAGTGTTAATTACACATTAATACCGTGCTGGCCTTGACACTACAAGTCTATCTTTAAAAAAGTGAAATGTTTGTATAAGTATACATTACTCTGCATATAGATATGCTCTGCTCCTTAACTGAGATAGACTTTATTTCATAATCTGGGTCACTTCCCTGACTGTTCTCACCAAAATTAGTACTTAAGAGACCTGCTATGCTGGTCAGCCCAAGTATTCTACCCCCAGCATCATATTTTCTTCTCCCTGTGCACAGACACCCCTAAGACTCTCAGGTCTTGCACTCACAGATTACTACTCACTTGTAACTCTTTCAACCAGCTACCATGGTGTATCTACACACCCTCAGGCCACCAGCAGGACAATACTAGCTTGCTTTGCTCATCCATATCTGTGGTCACAAGGACCCCTCCCACCCATTTGGCATCTTGCCACCTTCCTCCTTCAGACTGCCTCCACCATTAGCTCAGGGGCCATCCTTCATTCTGTTGATTTGCTTTTAAAAGAATGAAGTGCAGTATTCTTACACCAAGTTCATGGCTCTGGCTGCTGGGCTCCCCTGCTCCCTCCTGGTTTGTCTTTTGCAGAGGTCAGCTCTGCATGTTCACTGAAACCCAGCAACTGACAGTTCATTTACTGCAGTTTAAGGCAGAAAATCTCTTGGCAGTCTAGGACCCACAACTCCTCTTCTACACATAAAAATCACAACATTTTTCTGCAGAACTGAACAGTAGCTCCTCAGATCTCCGTGTAGTTGGAAGTGAGCGAGTGCATATGTGCCTCTGTGACTACCCAGAGTCAGTATGTTACCCCGACAAGGAAGGTCACTATAGCTATTAAATTACAATGGGCAAAAACATTAGTGCAGCCATTAAAATCCAAATCCAATTGATTCTTGAGATGATCATTATCTGCATTTGCAATTACAATTTTTCCTCTTAAAAATGGAAAATTCTACACAGACAGAAAGTGCAATAAACTTCATAGTTTTCTGTTAAACTTAGAAAATCAAGATAATTCACCCTTAATATTCCTTGACCTAATTTCTTTGTCTTTTAGCATCACAAGGACCAGAGAATATTAAGTGGTATCATCTGTGATACGGATACCAAGGCAACAGGCCTTCAGCTTAAGGGCAAAGTAAAATCTCACAGTACTTCCATGGAGTAAAAAAAACTCTCCGAAACCTGTTTCAGTGATGCTACTTGTGCTCCCAAAGACCTGCTTTAAAATTTTACTTGCATTTATGATCTTATTATTTTTTTTACTGTTGGGACACTGAGGACCCTCAGCGATGGACAATTATATGGTGTAAAGTGGAAGACCCTCTCCAAGAAACAGAGTTAAGCCTTGTATCTTATGGAAAGTGCTTTCACAACCTCCCTCTATTAGTAGTGTTTCATGTTGCCCAATTCTTCACAATAACCCTGGCATAATTTGAAATCATTGGCAAGCCCCATTTTCTATCTGACACAGAACTGCCAGGAGAGGACAGAAGGGCTGAGGGAGAAGCAAAGATTTTTCCAAGCAACCATTCAGTGCTTTCATACATCACAAAAGCCAACTACCAAAAAGAGCTTTTCAGCAGCAGCTCTGAAGTCTCAGAAGAGGCCAAGAGCATTAACAATTAATTAACTGTCCGCATTAACAGAGAGGCTCCAAAAGAAGTATGAAGCACTGCACTCACCAAAAAGAGGTCACCTTGGGTATAGGCGATGGAATGGGAATGAGAGATAGCCAGTGATTATTTCTTATTTGAATAACAACCCAAAACTCTATTGCATAATTACTATTTCTTGCAGAAGTTCTTCAACTTGATTGACAAAAAAAAAATCTATTATTTCCCTTCAATAAATACTAAAATTCTACCTGCTTCTTTAACAGACATCTCAAAATGTTTATAAGCATGCAGCAAAGAAGACGACACCTTCCCAAAATGGTTTCTCCTCAAAACCTACTCCCTGAGCTTCACCATCTATTTTTCACCACTGCCCATCTTCATGCCTAGTCTCACAGGAACAAAGCAACACCATAACAAGAAAAACAAGCTTTAACTGTATAGTTATCACTATAACCTATGCCTCACATTTTATACATGGAAGGTCCTTAAACTGCAGTTACAAAAAGAGGAATGAAGCCAGTACGGAAGACAGAAGGAAATTGGGATCCATTTCCCCATCAGAAGTTGCTTGAATGCTTACAGTCACCTGTAAGAGGACAGAAAACAGACCCACTTTAGATACACGATCCATGGTAGAGACAAACTGGAAGATATTATGTATTTCACATACATGCACAATTATATGTGTGCGTCATAGCTTGGATAACCTCGGGACCTTTTAGCTTACTAACTGGCTTTACACGATGTGCGTACACTAGATGAAGAGCCAACAGTTTTCAGGTTCTGCCTACATTTTACTCATGTTTCCCTTGAAATTCAAACTCAAGATTCTGTCCAGACCAGTTTAGTGCCTTAAAAATGTGCATTCATAGTTAGGACTTTGGAACAATAGTTTACGGTCTCACAACACAGAGTCTTTGAAAGAAACCATCCTTTTATCTCATAAGCTATTGCTGCTGGTGAGCGTTGCTGTCATTCCATACCGTGCTGCCCCCTACACTGCACCAGATGATCTGCTCATGTATCCACACTGGGAACCAGACCAGAGAACCGATCCAGCCTTTACAAACCCCATAACAATAACAATCTCTACATGAGTCAGCCCCTGCCTGGTGCCGTGCTGTAACACTGGGTAATGTCATCAGTATTACATATTATGGTGCCGGATCTCTGCAGATACTGTCACCTCACTTAGTAAAGGACCTCAAAAGCAGTCTACCAGAGGCCATAGGAATTCCAGCCCTCACTAGAGAAATGCAATCAGAAAAACATCATTAAGGGATCAGTCATCCTCCACTAGCAGCGGCTGGGAAAGTTACTCAGATGACTTCGTACAAATGTTTGCTTCAGCAATTAAAAAAAATACGTGATCTGAAGAATCATACATCATCGCAATTAGCTAGGAAGACTCATGCTCTCTTTTGCATTATAATTAATAGGTAGGAAGATTGATTTAAGATATATCAAGACCAAATCAGGCATAATCATCTCAACCGATAATGTTCATGCTGTAATTAATGTTACACCAATCATTGTGGCCACAGGGAAAAGGGAAAAAAAAATAAAATCTATGGTGTTGGAAAACTAGCATACAACCCAACAAACTGATGATTCAACATTTCCCAGAGCCAGATTGTGTCACATAATCCAGAGGCTGGCTTTTTTCAGGCAGATGAAGACAGCAGGGTGCCTAACTTGTTACAGCAGCGCTTCACCAAGCAGCAGCATTACCACATCCATCTGAATGTGAGAATCAAACTGCTTGGGAAATGGCAAACTTCAGACACAGCTGTTCAGAGAGACTGGAATATGAAGCTCCTGAGAAAGAAAAAAGATATGACAATGGGAGCAATTTCATAGCTCCCTTGTAATACTTCATCCACTTAGGCAGGACTCACATCTTTTAGCAGCGGAGGAGTGGTGAGTCTTCATGCCAACTGCAATAACTCACTTCTGCTGAGGGTACTGCAGAAGGATTTGGGTTAGTGATGCTCTTTTTAAGGGAAAGCTATCCAGCATTCTCTGAAAGGTGAAGGTCACTATGCCTACTGGTGGCAACGGTTATAGAATCAGAAAAATCTTTTGGATTGGAAGGGATCTTTAAAGGTCACGTAGTCCAACTCCCCTGCACTGAGCAAGGACATCTGCAACTACAGCAGGTTGCTCAGAGCCCCAGACAACCTCACCTGGAATGGTTCCAGGGATGGGGCTTCTACCACCTCTCTGGGAAACCTGGGCCAGGGTCTCACCACCCTGAGTGTAAAAAAAGTCTTCCCTCTCTCTAGTCTAAATCTCCCCTCTTTTAGTTTAAAATCATCACCCCCTTGTCCTGTCACAACAGGCCCTGCTATAAAACATTGTCTCCGTCGTTCCAATAGGCCTTGTTTCCTGGAGAACCTAAATGTTTTCGAGCACAACTTTATCAGCCTTTGCTGTTGCAAGGAAGCAGTTTAGAATTACCCCCCCCAGCATGTATGGAATCATTTGGTCTCTACCTTTAAGATCATCAAGTCCAACCATTAACCCAGAACTACCAGGTCCCCACTAAACCATGTCCCTCAGCACCACATCCACATCATTTTTAAACCCCTCCAGGGATGGGGACTCCACCACTGCCCTGGGCAGCCTGGGCCAGGCCTTGACAACCCTTTGGGGAAGAACTTTTTCCTCATGTCCAACCTAAATCGCACCCGATACAATTTAAGGCTGTTTCCTCTTGTGCTATCACTTGTTAATGGGAAAAGAGCCCTAGCCCCATCTGGCTCCAACCTCCTTTGGAGTTGTCAAGAGCAAAATGGGCCTCCGAACAACTCCAGGCTCAACAACCCCAGGTCCTTTTAGCTGCTCCTCACAAGGCTTGTGCTCTAGACGCTTCCGCAACTTCTCACAAATACTTGTTAAAAAATGAAAAGGAACATTTTTTTAAACATTTAATGTCCCCTCAGTCTGGTCACTCACTTCGGTGACCGGCTGCTGCAGGGCAGGCTCAGAACAGGCGCCCCACACACCAGAAGGGAAGCCGGGCCCGCCGCCCGGGCCTAAACCAGCGGTACCGCCGCTTCCCCCCCGCCGAGCTCCCGCAGAGCGCGGCCGGGCGGCGCGGCTGGCGGACGGCGCCACCTACCGGGGCCATGGAGCGCCGCAGGAGGCCGCCCCCCCCCGCCACCTATTTTACCGAACACTAATTTCCTTCGTTAGCGCCGGGGTTAGCATTCCCCACACTTAGATTCTCCCTCACAGGATTTCTAAAAAACTAAAAAAAAAAAAAAAAAAAAAAAGAGGCAAGTCTTTGTACTACTTCTGCCCCTCTCTGCCGTGAGATTTAAACTGCAGTTGCAGCCACCCTGGTAGAAGCTCCCTACTTCAAACAACCAGCAATTTTTGCAGTTCAAAACACAGTTGACAACCTTTTGTGAAAGAAGTTTTTCCTCACATCCAACATAAGCCTCATCTGATACAATTTAAGGCTGTTTCCTCTTGTCCTATCACCTATCACAGAAGAGACCGACCCCCACCTGGCTCCTTTGCAATTTAGGTAGGACAGCTAAACCTATGTGAGGACAAGGAGAATCAGTTAACAGCACCTCATAGTTCATGAAAAGTGTGAATGGAATTCTAGAAATACCATCCTTCTTTCCTTTCTAATCCTCCCCCAGCCTTGAAAAATTGAAGGACCAGCTTTATTGCAGAAGGGGCACGTAACAACTACACTGTCCTACAGCTCACAGAGCAAACTGTTAAATGAAAGTTTAAAGCGATCAACAGAGTAACTCCGTGTCTTCATCTTCACCATCCTCATCCCTGAGAATTCAAGTAGTGAAATCACTGATACACGTTAAGAAAAAAAAGCAACCCAAAACAAAAACCCAACAAAAAAGGATGAGTATTTATTGTTAGACAGCAACATTTCCTCATGTTGCTTAAAGAAAAAAAAAAAAAAAAAAAAGAATAAGTTCTAAATCAAGAACAAATTAATATCTTGATAAAGAAGCAGAAATACTGTTCATGTAACTCAGGCATGCTCCCACAAAGCAAGACCTCACATAGACAGATGCAAGTCAACCTGCTCTATTGCAGATGCCCCTACTCACTGCAGCAGCATTGGACTAGATGACTTTCAAGGTCCCTTCCAACCCAAATTGTTCTATAATTCTAAGAATAAATCCACCTGAGAGTAAGAAGCTGCCTCCCACCCACATGGCAGTAGCTGAAGAGGTAGCTAGACCCAGCACTCACATAGAGCTCTTTACATGCAGAATGGCCAAATCCCCTTTTTTGGTGGGGGTGGGAATCACAATGAAACATATTTATTACCTTGTATTATCTTGCTACTCAGAAGCAATCAAGGGCTGTGACTGATGAACTCACTCCCAGTTTATATCATTCCACCTATATGAATACCATAATCAAAAAGAAGAGCACCTCACCCAAACACAAGACACGCTGGCATTAACATAGTTAACTTCAAGACCTGTAGCATCAAATCTTTCCCAGCACAATTAACACAGTATGACCCTGGATACCTTGGCAGCCAGTTTGCCCAGGGGTAAACACAAGGCCACAACTGAACTGGCAAGCCAAGCCTGGCTGCAGTTGTGTCTGCAATTCCCCACCTACATCTAGAAAAACCAGGTCAGAGCTCACAGTCACCATACTGAGGTAAATCCTGAATCGCTTCCTTAGAATAGCAAAGGCCCCTTAAAAAAGGCTTGTTTGGGTTGTACCGGAAACAAGAAGCTGAAACATAATTATTCATACCCTAATTATCCACACCACATGATGCAAGTTAAGTGGTTTTGCATCCCAAACCTCACACGCAATCCTATTTTTTGCTTCTGCCACAGCAACAATAAGAAGGTAGCAGAATGTCTGACACAGAAGCAGCCTTTTCCTGAGTTACCTGAATTTAAGGGCAACAGGGAGCAACTGGAAAGCCAATGCTGCCAGTCAAGTTCTTCAAATCGGGTGCTAGCAGGAGAAAGAGCTTGGAGCTCACAAGCTGACAGGAGAAAAGATCCCTTAGTCCACTACTTCACACACAAGAATTTTCCACTTTTTAGTCAATGTTACACATTTGCTCAACCAACAGCAGCATTATTAAACACAACATAAATCACGGTGGAGAAGTCAATGGAAATGTATGGATGGGTATACATGAGTTGCAAAGTAGTTTTCAAAGTGATCACGATTATTGATAAGTCATGCAGAAGAGCAGGGATGTATTGCTCTTTACCTTAGCTGCTCTTGTAAGGTAAAGAACAGAAAGAATTTCAAGTACTTTTTCTGTATTCAAAGGTGTGAAAGCGGGTGATGCACAGATACGCTACAGAACCTTCAATGCTGAGGCACATCCTATGCTGCCTTAATCCTCATGCATTTTGTTCCATCTCACACTACAGGTTTGGTGCAGTTCAGGATCCAGCTTCGCCTGTAGCCATGTACTATATAACTGGGTTTTATGCTGTAGAGTTGTTCCTACAACAAGGATATGTTCAGAAAAAGCAGCTGTTTTCCCAGGCTCTCATTTCCCTTCCATCATCACCCATTACATACTTCGTGCAGTTCAACTAACTAAATTGCTCCAAAACCTGTACAACAAAGACCTGATCTACTTGTATGTTTCATATGTTTCAGACATATGTTTCAGAGTACAAACCCAAAGAAATTTAAGAATTTAACATAGCTTCAGCAGTTTGATGTAAGCAAGCAAAAAAATAAACACCTATTTGTCACTTGTTCAGATCTTTTTAAAAGAGCTTTCTGTACTTGGGAAGCTGGATAGCCTTTCTTTTGGTTGTAGTAAAACAGAACCTTTGCAGCCATTTTTAAGTTAGACTGCACAAGGTAACTTCAGAATTAGGAACAAAACCAAATACAGCTTCTTGACTGTGATTAAAATCTACTGAAAGCAACTGAAAATCTAAGAGTAGCACTGTGCTATTGTCTCATGTACAATCTCTCCTTTTTCAATGAGGTTAAGAACACATACATATATATATATGTTGAGATAATACCCATTCACTGTGTATGCACTGCTACAAACACACCAGTCGGTATCAGTAATGCCACCATGATAACTTTATTTCACTCTCAAATCAATCGCATCCTCATCCTTAACGATGCACTATTTAGTTGCTTGCATTCAAATATGCATATAAACATCCAAAAGAGTTACTGTAACCATTTTTATAAAAAAAAAAAACAAAAAAAACAACCCAATGTACACATTTTTGCCCAGTACGGCTATATTTTTTCTTAAAAAGTACTGTATGTATCAAACATTTCAGATTTATCCCATCACTGTCAACTGTCTTTGAAGAGCTGTGAAACCTCTCCAACTTGAATGAGCTTCAGTACAGCCTCAAGATAAAGCTTTTAGCTTTCTAACTGTAGGAGAAAAGGTTCAGTATTTCAGGCATGAAGACAACATGCCATTAACAGGTAATCCCTGCATTTACAGCTTTCTTTTAGGAACGGTATCAACTCCAAAGCCCAAGTGATAATTTGTACTTTGCATAAAACTAACACAAGATACGTTAAAGTTCTTCAGATGAATATAGTATTTAGAAAGGTCTGCTGACATCCATATTTTTAACAGCTCTTTAAAGTAGTAATGGTTCAGATCAAGTACAAGCTTTTTGCCTCTGTATAATACACATTTGAAATTAAAATAAAACATGGAAGACCAGTATCTTTACATTTTGTTCTTCAGAAAAAGAAGAATCTTAAAGAAAGCATTTAGTAGTCCACTTGTGCTTAAAATATTCAATGCATGAGGAAAAAAAAAATACACATTTTTTGTACACCATGATCAAAAAGATAACATTATAATTTTTCAGAAATTGCACTGTATTTAAAACACTCTCTAGAATCTGCTCCTCTTCTACTTATGGCTACTGAGGCTGCCAGTCACAGTTCCTTTTAATTGCCAACCTGTGGAGGCCCTTCAGGGATGAGCGATGTAAAGAAGGTTGTGATAAAGGACCAAGCAGAAGCCATGAAGCCAGGCTGCTGCTCTGTATTGGCATCTTCACCTGCATCTTCTCCGCTCTCTTCATCAACCCCATCATCCATAAGTCGTTCCTTTAAAAACAGAAATTGAAGCAATTCAACTGCTTCTTTTCAGAGTTCTGACATAAGGTAATCAGCAGTATCTTCCTACATTAAGTAACTTCTCTCAGAACAACCTCCTGAGGAATAACTAGCATGAAGAAAGTCTGTGTCTGAAGTAGAGACAATCTGTAATTGTCAGACTGGAAAAAACCCACAGAATTAAAGCAGCAGGCACCACACTGAAGACAACACTAAAAGCTTTCTTGTTAAACTGACTACATTTCATGAAAGTTGATCCTTCCAGGCATTACAGCTTTCTTTAGAATATAATGCAGAAGAGTCTCCAAAGACATGTCTGCTGTTACTCACCATCTCTTCAAGATCAGGATTATTTGCATGTTGCCCATCATGGTTCATTTCCATGTTATTGGCTGCCTGTTGTTGGCCTCCCTCTTGCCTAAAGGGGAACCATCCAGCTTGGTGTCTATGTAAGGAAACAGAAGAGCTGAAAACCTCTCCTTTGAAAGGTACAAAACCGAATTTTTCTGCTACATGTAAGTACTGCAATAAATTCTTCAATTACTTTCAAAGGAAGGAAGTTACATCCATTTCCTGCAAGTCTAACTTCTAGATTGGTGGCTATTCTTTGATGTCTGCGTTAAAGAACAGCTCTTACCAAGACTCTTCTTAAGCTTCACATTCTCTGTCCCAGAAGATTAATAATTTACAATGATTAAATACATAGAATAACTTTTTGGGTTCTCCTCCCCATTTTTAAGTGCTTAAGTTATATTACTTCACAAAGGCAGCCTTAATTTTCAGAGTTTAAAGTTGATATTCTGTGGAAAAAACAATTTAATGTTCAGCTAAGGCTTGAACCACAACTGTAAATAAAATAAGCCTCTCCTACGTTCTCAAGTGATTGTATTCTGATTTCAACTATCATATCTGCATGAGAAATACAACAGTTCTTAGGAGGACTCTACAATGTAAGGACACCCTCAGTGAATGACATCAGTCCAAAATATCAAGCATCACTGCTGCTTCCTGCCTCTATTTACATCACTAGGGTATTTTCATATATAAAAGGAAGTGATGACACCATCACTGATATTTCTTAATACAGAGAGCAGTTAGGTCTTTATGATGAATCATAAAAGAATTTAAGTCCCTGCAACTCCACCAGATCTAGTACCCACCATCACAGTGGCACAACCTTAACTCTACTTAACACATTTTACATCATAAATCCTATACACTGTTGTTTTGTTGGGGTTTTTTTTTTATATAAATGGCCTTAGCTCTGCAATTTTCCTTTCATAGCCAAGCAGTAAGTGTTTGAAGTTTAGGCAAACACACACTTGACCGATATGAACTTCACTCGCCCCTACTTTCTAAATTTCCATCCCAAAATTCTACAATATCAATCTGTTAATATCACCAACATTGAAGAGTACTGTGTTTCAGGTATAAGTGGTATCCACTTAATGTATAAATGTTTGGACAATTTTTTTTTTTTTTTTTTCATATCAGCTTCTCTACTTGTTTAAATCTTTGGGTTTGTTTGTTTGTTTTACACTGCATTCCCCCCATACAGTAAAGGAGCACTGACAAAACTTTTGCACTTGGCTGATTTTTCTGTTTAAATGGATTATATACTGGCATCATACTCCACATGTCAGATCTGCAGCTGTACTCAACTGTTGTACTCACAAATAAACCAGCAGCATGGCTCCCATTACCATGACAAATCGACTGAAGGAAGAATAGAAGTATACAATGCTCAGGAGAATCGCTGCTCTCGAGAAAGTGTACATCCAGTCTAGCCAGTCCCGGTTGAAGTCCTCCTCATTCACTACTGGGCCACCCTGTGCATTCATCTGAACATTGGCATTCACAGGTCTGTTCTCCTGGACAGCTACATTTGGTGCTGCTGCAGGCTCATTCGCAGGAGCACGTTCTGAATTTACAGCCTGGGCAGACGAAGACCTCACTGGCTCAGTGCTGGAAGTCACTTGGGCTGAAACAGCAGCTTGGCTGAAAAAAAACATGCACCAAAATTTCTAAGCCTATTCTTGTCTTTCTTTCTACAACAATAAAGTTTCACACTTAATACAAGTCAAAACAAACTGCATTCCCACTTACATTTTTATTTATTAATACATTAATTCCGATCCAAAACTGTATTTCATAATTTGCTGGACAAAACAGTGTAAAACAGCATAGTAAGATGGAGTAAACAGGGATATTTTCATCCTGCAAACACTGAAGGTTTAAATACTTCCCTTCCATTAGCGTAACTCAGTACTACATAAGATAACACAGACTTACTATTGCATGTAGTACTGACGTGCATACATTTGTTGCCACCAGATCATCTGTAAGGGACTGAACGCAGGATACACAGAAAATCCAGGAGGAACAGCTTGGCCTGGAAATTGGTTGCCTAGATTGCTAGAAAAGGATTTTAAGAAAAACACTCAATTCTAAATGACCACATTTATAAAACGCACTAATATTAATAAACAAAGTAGCATTTTCCTCTCATTTGTTCCCCCACAATAACGGAATGAAATAACAAGCAGTGAGATCATCCAACCCATTCAAAAAAAGCACTGTATTTTCATACAAGAAATTAATAGGCAAATATATTTCTACAGAAAGAGAATTTATGCTTTTGTACATAGAAGTCTGTCACTAGCTGCATCTGAGACAAAACCACGTTGAACTTTTTTTTTCAAAATCGGGTGTAACTGCAGAAATTTTTCTGTACAATTCCTTGTAAATTCAGAGGTCACCCTTAAAGCTGCTGCAGGAACTGTAAAGGGAAAACTGACTATCTTCCATATCTTTCTTTTAGAAGCAATACCTGAAATACCACTATGATCAAAGTCACGAAGAAATGAACATAAGCAAAGATAAACTAATCTTTTAGATCTAGCTTTTGAAGATTGCAACTAAGAACACTATTTACTTTTCCCCCACCCCGCCCCCCTTGATATTTTCAGCATAAGTGATTCTCCTCCCTACGGGTTCACATGCAAGAGATATAAAGCTCCTCTAAAGTTTTAGGTTTGCGTTTGTCTGCTTTTAAACTTCTTATCCTCTCTTACCTCCTAGAGCATTTAGAATGTTTTGGCAAGATTTCCAACTCTTTCCCCAAAGACTCTGATGTAGTGAACTGTAGCAAATCAGGACATCTTTCAGGACAGCATGAGAGTATTAAGCATGAAGAAAAGTTTATTCAGACTGCAGGTAGCAAAAGCTCAGACTGCTGTAAACGCTACACCTGTTCCCTAAGTAAGGCACTCCCTGCAAAGATATCACCAAGAGATTTCATTAGTCTACCAGGGATTCAGATATACAAGACATGCCCAGAAAGAAAGATGGGAGGAAGACATTAAAATCTTTTTTCCATGTTACACATGAATAAGTATTTCACTGTAATCCTGGACAAGAGGCTGCCATGCAATTCCATAATCTCTGCTAAACCTGTTTCTTGTGTTTATATTTAGTCATAATGCATTTTGACAACTGAGGGGTGGGGGGGGTAGGCAGGAGTGAGAGGGTGGTGGTGGATGGAGGCAAAAGCTACTTTCCTGATAACACAGACAAACTGAGATAGTCACAGAATCACAGACTGGTAGGGGCTGGAAGGCACCTGTGGAGATAACCTTGTCCAACCCCCCTGCTAAAGCAGGTTCACTTAGAGCATGTTTTCCAAGATCACACTGTCTAGGTGGGTTTGGAATCCCTGCAGAGGAGGAGACTGCAAAACCTCTCTGGGCAGCCTGGGCCACGCTCCATCACCCTCAAAGTGACCCTCATAAGCACAGAGAATACTCTGCATTTCTTTCAAAAATTGCAAGGGTGAACTGTCAGCTCTGTTAATGCTATACATTTATGCATAATTAACATGTTGGAACAGCAAAGCTGTCAAGCTGCTACTGAAAAACATCAGTCGTGGGTTTATTTTTATGGCTGCAAGCTTCAAGAACGTGTTTTTCTATCCCCTAAAATGACAAACACTCTGAGAAATGAGACTCCTCCAAAACTCATAAAATACTGACCCTTTAAAACATCTGACCTTCAACATGTAAAGATGTTTCAAGTATTCTACATAGGTTTTGTGAAGTACTACGTTGACAAATTACTGAGCAATATCTCAACTTCAAGCAGGAGGAATATCGCATGGGGATGCAAACAGGCAGGACCACTCACTGCTCAACCACACCTACTTCTGCATTTCAGTCACCAATAATCAGCACTACCCACCTTGCCCAAGTGAGTTCTGCAGGAATACACTGATTCTTTTCCTCATCAGTTAAAGATTTTAGGGCTGTTCTTCTTTAAAACTGCTAAGTTGAGTTAAACAACAGCAGTGAGACCTTAGGCTAAGAGCTCTCCCTCACAGATGCGTCATTTAGAAATACTGCAGGATTTGAGCATTTACTTTCTTTCAAACTTTCGGAAGCTTTCTTGATGTCTTAAAGCTTAACAGTAGATTAAGAAACCAGTCAACCATTCAGTTGTCATCTTCTTTCACTTCCCACTCAAATATTTTGGTGGGCTTTTTTTTTTTTCCTCCCAATAGCTTTTCTAGGAGATGTGATCTTTTGAGAAGCAAGACTTAACTTTTCAAGATACAACTCCATTAAAGAGGAAAAAGTAGGCATCAATATTTGAGAAGTGGCTTCTGGCTTAGGATGCCAACTGGCACAGCAGTATTTTGTTTATTAATCAAAAATGAGAATGAGAATGAAGCAGATGTTGTTAATTACACAGCTATCAAAGCTGCCAGGGTATTAAGTTAGCTTATGAAATCCAGGAACAACTTGAAACACAGTGTAATGTATTTCAGTGAGAAGAACTTCTCCAAAGGTAGAGGCTCTTGTCAGCAGAGCAAGCTGGCTTGCTGGCAGAAGAAAAAGAAAAGTAGCATGTGCTTTCTCTTCATCTTTTTCCAAGAGGAGGAGAAAGAGGCAGGAAGCAGAGTATATCAAAAGAATGGGAGCAACAGCACAAGAGCAGAGAAGCAAGCTGGACAGGCACAGGCATTTCAAGACTGGAGAACAAAGCAGAGCAGACAGTATAAAAACAGGTAAGTGAGAAAAATGGTTTTTAAGGTTGAAATGGTAGAGGGGTGGCTTCAGAATATTCTGAAAAGGAAGAGGCATGCTATTCCTTAAATAGATAGGAAATTTAGAATTACTGGTTTTGTTCCATGGAAAACACCTAAAATGAGCTAACTGGGATTCAATCTGAGGGTGTCAGACTAGCTAACTAGATAGTCTCATCATGAAGATGCTCCTCAACCCTAGTGGAAAAAGACTTTTTATTCAGCCTTTAAAGCTTAATCTCCGTCATCTGCATGACTGACAATAACTGCATTTGTTTAATAACACTGACCCACAGACACATCTCATTCAGGGTTCGTCTCATAGGACACTGGAATATCAACTTCAAGTGATATTTCAAGGCCCTCTGCTATGTTATTTGCTACTTAAAAAACAAAACAAAAAGCAAGCAAAGGCTACTGATGAAGCAAGGTATTTATGTGCTAGAACATACTGCCTGCTGTCAGTGTGCTCATTTTGTTGTTCGCTTTCAAACATTACTTTGTACACAATAAGAAAACATTTTACTAGACTGGCTGCCCACACTTGACAAATAATCTCACTGCCTTGATGTTTTGTGTCCGTTTACTGCTTCCAAGCACACTCCAGTCTGAAGCACAAGCCATTTCAGGACTGAGCCCATCTGCTTTCTTTGTAACTGCAAAACACCACAGGGCCCCAGTCCACACCTGAGGCCATAGGAGCAGACAATGCTGTGCTTGCTCTCCACAGCAAGACTGACTGGTAGATATATAAACTACTTGTTCAGTCCCACCTCAAGCCTAGAACTTTAGAAAACAGCATTTACAAAAGCTCAAAAGCAACAGAAAGTGTTGAAGAATTACAGAGGAAATTTAAAAATTGGAATTAGCCTTTTTCCCCAAAGGATATTCAACTCACACACTGAAGCTTTGTGCCATAAACTGAAAAACCATCAAAATCATCATTTAATCACCTAACATTCATGTTACTTATTTGTACAAAGGATGTTACTAGTGACAGTGTTGCGAAATGCTCAAGAAAACTGACCCTCACATAGATTTTGAAACATCTGGAGACTATTTCCCCATCAGTAGAGCCTATGGTTCATTGTGCAGCTAGAATAAAACTGTTTGGTCATGAAACTGTAAGAAATATCCATGAGGCAGCGCACATTTCAGCTATAAGCCTTCATTGTTCATAATGAGTCTTGGGCTGTGTGTGAACTACATTAAAGCTGGATTTCATTGCCCTAAATGATGTTTAAGAGAGCAGCTAAAAAAATAGAAGACATTTCTTATTGCTGGAATACAAGTAGCAGCGCTCCCGAAGCAAAAACTGATGCATCTGAGATTACTGAAAGCATTAAAAAGTGTTTTTCAAGCAGACAGCAGCAGACTACAGCAGGCATTGGCATCAACTATTTGGAGATGAGTAGAGCCAGTATCCAGCAGCCCATGAAGATCTACCTGATGTTCTTATAGCATTCCATTGAATTACTTTTACCAAAAAGGCCTAAGTTTATTCATTTTCATTTATTTTGGCATTTTTCTTAGGATGAGGAATGCATTTCTGAAGCAAATCTCCAGTCACTCCTTATCGCAGTTTTGTTGGCAACACAGAGTGCTCTTGGCTCACCATCGGGATTCCTTCTGGGTTACACTAAATTAAAAGATGTGATTTAGGTGCACTGCTAATGCACACTGGCCACAAAGAGGCACCTATTCCAGGTAAGCTAATATAGTCCAAACTAAATATAGTCCAAATAGGACAGAAAACCCTGAAGTATGTGCAGCACTGATGTCAGGTTCTCAGTACCTCTTTCACAGTTTATAAATCCACTCATCTCAATTCACATTAATTCGTAATGAAGGCATAATATTTTTTTTTTTAAATGTACTTCTAAGTTACTCTTTCTTTCAAGCACAGTAATGTCTCCCAAACTGACGCTTCCTACTGTATTTTAATTGTATTTAATGTATTTCTATGAAGATGCATGTGGTCAGAATAACATAAGTGATCCACCCACTGCAAATGCAGTTTCTTCTCAGCAGACTGTACATTTCAGATACAAAAATAAAACAGACTTGAAGGAATTCAGGATGAAGACTAGAAAGGCTAGTCAAGTCTAGGTTAACTCTAACAAGAAAACATGTAAATTGAACTGAAACTAAATACATTTTTTACAGTTCTTGACAGCTGTTTTCTTTCCAGTGACAGAAACAAGCGTTACTGTTAGCAGGTTCGTAAGTTTTTTTGTTTCAACATTTTTCAAAGAAAATCTCTAGAATCTATACAGTACTGGGAGACAATTTTGGCAGGAAGACATATTGAAAGTGTTCCCAAAAATAGTAACAGCTATCATCTCAGAATGCACTACTTTTTCCCCTTGGGGGGGGTGGGGGGGGGGAAGAAGTTTAAGAAGCTGCAAAGGTCACGTGGGTTAGAAATGCCTACAGAAGCAGTAATTTTATCAGTTTTATTACTGATTACATTCATTGGATAAATATTACAACTGAACTTATTAACAGAAATTTGAGGGTAGAAAACAAGAAAAAAAAAAAAAAAACAGAACAGCCTGAAGTGAAGCATCAAGAACAACTTACTCTGATGGACTTCTAGCTAAAAACATTAACGTTCACATGAAAAATGTTTCTAATGTGACTTATGCTTCAAGATGAACTAGCCAAATCACCTTGCAGACTTCAAAAGAAACATAATTGTAAGTGAACATTTAAAGTACTTTAAAGAGTATCAAAGACCTGAGGATTGCTTCAATCTCACTTACCCTTGCATTAAATAAGGGAACTGGTGGCTTGGTAGGGAATTGGTTTGTGCTTGTGGTAGATTCCGATGCCTCACTCCAT
The DNA here is from genome assembly GCA_025345505.1 of Todiramphus chloris collaris. Classification (NCBI taxonomy): domain Eukaryota; kingdom Metazoa; phylum Chordata; class Aves; order Coraciiformes; family Alcedinidae; genus Todiramphus; species Todiramphus chloris. The sequence continues at coordinate 33,044,050 of JANVCC010000019.1, read as the reverse complement.
CTGCACTAGTGTTCAAAGATGTAGATGCAGCTTCTTCATTTGTGGGTGAGGCAGCAGTTGATCCAGAATGGTCTAAATTCTTAAAAATAAATAAAATTGAGGTTGGGAATATGCTTCAATGTTTTGTCTCAAGTTTTATTGGGAATAAAAGCACCAGACAAGTCTTCTGGGGTTTTACTGGTTCTGGCAAGCCTTTACTGAAAGCAGAAATTCAAAATTGCACTCAGGTGCATATGTAAGAAAAAAGTGAAGTTTTCAAAAAGACTGAACACTTGATAGATCCCAGAGTAAACCACATGCCACTGGGAATCAGCGTTTCAAAAAGCTGAACCAAACCAAAGCTTAATCAAAACAGTACTCAGCAGCAACAAAAATTCTAGTGGCTATTCTTCACAAAAGTAGCTACAACCTCAGGATACAACTTTATATTCAGAGACAACAGTGCCTGCAGTAGCTTAAAATACCATTGTTCTAGTCTTGTCTTCAGTTTCACCTTCTGCTGATCATCATCATCCTCTTTGCTGTGCCAGCTGCCCAGGTCAACCTCCTATGCTCACTGCTGGGAGGGGGGCAGGAATGAGGAAGTAGACAGAAATTACTTGGGCTCCCAGACACACCCCCAAAACCAGCATGTTAGACCTTCAGTGCTTTCCAAGATCAATACTTAAATCTGGAAGCAGGACAACTCCTGGCTCTCCTAGGTCGTCACCACAAGACTGCAATTTCACCATTCAGATACATTATTTTAATAAATCCCCAAATCCTGTTGCTAAGCATTACTGTAATGTTTACTCAGTAGAAAATCCTCTTCAACTCTGACAACTCAGGAAGTGAGGAGGTGTAATTACTTAAGACATCCATATCACATTTGCCCTACAAAGGAAAACAAGAAAAATTTACCACTAGACAGTGGGGGGCAGAAAAAGAAAAAACAAGTGGAGGAACAAAGGCCATTCAAGTTTTGGGTTTAGACTGATTCCTTCAAAGTATTATAAATTAAACACTGTGCATACTGACTGCTTTAAGCAGTCATTAATATGGTTGTTTAAATACAACATTTACAATTGATCTACACTGCAATAAATAATCACAAGGGAGGCCCCCTGTGTTCTACTTGCAAATAAAGCCTTTCAAAAGAAGAACCAACCCCTATCTGCTCTCTACTTAACTTAACAAGCTTAAACTGCTTGTGTTTCTGTCACACAGCAGTTCAAAATGGTACCACATCAACAGAAGAAGACAGTTTATTACTGGAAGAGTATTTTCCATACGTTGATAATCAACACAGCACAGATGAGAAGTACCTATGACATCACTGTATACATTCCTGTTTAACTAACCTTCAAGCTGGTGATACTGCCAGCTCTTGAAAAAGCCAAGAGAACTACAGTAATGACAACCAAGTCATCAACAGAAACATGACCTGCACCTGTCAAAACAGAGTACAACCAAAGAACAGCATCATTTTTGGAGGGTGTGAAGAGGAGGACGGCTCAAAACACCCCGAACAAAAGTGTTCTGTGAACAGCTTAACTAAAAAAAAAAAAAACATGTTAACAGCACTTTCTACTTCTCACTGTCTTACAGACACCAGGACTACCTTGAAGGGACTACATAAGTACTGGCCAATCCCTGTCAAGCAGAATAAAGCTGGCCAAGCTCTGACTGTCTAGCTCACAACAAGGGCATGAATTTGACTGGTCTCTCTTCAGCAACTTTTCAGAAAAAAACCATCAGAACTTAGTTTTTATGTTAAAAAAACCCCAAAAACATGAATATGCTGCTCAATTTCTGACAAAGATATGAGGAATATGGAGAGAAAGGAAAATAAACTTTTGTAAAGTGTTATAAAGAAAGAATAGCTTAGGAAAAGTAGCGCTTTAATAAACATAATTGTGTTTATTTTCAAATTTACCACTTGAAAAAAGGTTGTCTTTAAGTGAAGTTAAAATAAACAAGTCTAATTGTACAAATTCATACAGCATTTTCTATTTTTACCACACTATTTTACAGCCAAATTTTAACAATTAAAAGAAAAATCCCTGGAAATCTTCCCCAGTATAGAAGAAATGCATGTTCTATGTATAAAAAACAACAACTCACTGAGCTACTGCTGGAAGTTGAAGTTCCGTGACCATCTCTACTGGTGCTGGGTTTTGGAGAACTTGGGGGCGTCCGGGAAGTACATACCAGATGAACCATATGATATTCATCTTGCTAAAAATTAAAGAAATTAAAGAGCTATAGCAACAATATTTGAGAAAATCACAAAGTGTCTTTGAAATTCCACTTTCAAAGTCACAAAAAGTACTAAATCTGTAAAGAAACATTATATAAAATGCAGAGACCATAAAGCAAAAACTTGAGCCTAGCACAAGCCCACTGTTTCACAGCTAATGTTTTCTTGTCTTATTATCCATAATATATTGAATATTCACTTACCCCCAATTTTCCCCAGACCTGCAGTATACCAGAACCAATGGAAAACCACAAAGAGAAACATGAAGAAGTGTATCACAAGCTTTAAAAAAAAAAAAAAAAAAAAAAGAGCTCAACTTCCCTAAAGTTCAGTTACATTGAGATCTAATGCAGTGCTAGTCAGCAAAGACATCAGGGTAAATGAAAAATGTAGGCAACTGTATTCCCCAAGACAAGAAAAATGTACCAGCCACTGCCTTCACCTCACTCCAATCTGACCAACAGACAATCAACTAAGAGCCCCTGCAGATATTCCACACTCAGGGAATGTTATCTGAAGTGCTAGACAGTACTTGAGTATTCCTACGTATTTCAAAGTGAGGAATGAAATGATTGGCACCACTTGAAGCCATGTCAGCATGCAAGTGGTCAGCCCACACCAGTACTGCATGAATGTGATCCACCCCAGTTCAACATGGATGCTATAAAAACTTCAATCTATTTCACTGTACCAAATGAAAACACACCATTTTATCAGCAGGCCTGAAGCTTGTATGGCCATAGCAACATCAACAGCTACAGCTGTGCATTTAAATTGCACACTACAGTTTCATCAATAACCAAATTTTAAACAAGGAAATCAACAAAACCCCCTGTCCACTTCTGAAAAATCAGCAGGGTGAAGTCAAGCTGCAGTTTTGAGTAAGATGACAGTTAGAAATACCAAGTTTGGACTTTTTTTTTTCAACTATAAAATAAACCATTAACACACAAATTTTACCAATTTTAAGTTTTAACCTTAAGAAATAAAGTGGGTAATTGCTTCTATAGACCACTGTGCATTACTGCTGCCATAGCCTATCTACAGCCACATTCATTTCCACTCCTCCACATGTATCATCTTCTAGCCCCAAGTGCAGCCTCACTATTAAATTACACATGAAGTGTCATTTCTTACCTGTCAGTAGTAGTAAGCAATGATCAGAGAATAAAACAATCAGCATTATGACCACATCAAAAGCTTTTAACCTAACTAGTTACCTTCTTTCTTATGCCACTCAGAAAGGCAAAGGAAGCTGGACATATTGCTTGTAAGCTTACAGAGTCAAGCTTTATTCAGTGTGCCAGTTCCTAGTAATTTATTTATATTTATACATAACGTATTGAGCATTGCTATGATCCAAGAGTGCCCCAACTTCCAGCCTTCAAGGTATTTTCTATCAGCGAAATGACACTGCTCAGTATCAAAAAGCAAGTATCATAAAGCTCAACTGAGATATCTGTTATATCCTCAGATAATACTAGGAATTTATAGCTAATCAAACAGGAAGAATATGGCAAAGAATGAGACTGAAATCATACCTTTTTTCCAAAAGCTCCCAAAACTCTACAAAAAGCTAATACTCGTCCAACACAAATTTTCACCTTGGTGTTTAAGACTAATAAGTATGTTTCTAAGTTCACTCAATTTAAGTAAAACCAAGGCCTATAGCTACTAAAACGTCTTTAAAGTCAAATATAGCCCCTGCACAGTGAAGGAAGACATTAGTTAGAGTTTCTCCTCTAGCACATAGGCAAGGTTTGAAATCACATTTCCTAAAACTAGTATGCTGTAAGCAGGCCAAGTGAATTTAAAGGATTCAGGCTTCATTTTGCCCTTAACAAGCAAAGCTAAGCTTTGAGGTAAGTTATATAAGCATTTTCAGGAACTTTTAAGTGGTACAGTACTAGTCAGCAATAGTCCATCTCATCTTCCAATAAAACTATATGCAGTCATTTCAATCATCTTGGTAAGCTGTTAATTCCAATTGAATGAAATCTATTTCACAATGAAGGTTATAAAGCAATAGCAGTGTCAGTCTGCTCAGGCAATAATCAAGATTCCTCTGTATGGGTTTTGCCACACTTATTACTGAAGTTCAGTTGCCCTCTTTCACTAAAGCATTATTCTCCTTTATAGACTTGCCTCCATACTAAATATTGAAACGTAACTCACACATTCTTGCTGTTTGTACATTGTAATATATAGAGGTAAAAAGAAATTTAAAAAAATTATCATTACCAACACGTGGGTATGACAGTTTACCTGTTTCCTAGGATTAAAAACTGCAGAATTGTTTATTAAATAAAGTATTTTCCAAATATTGATGCATCCTGATCTGTTTTCAAGGAGTTTTAAGACTATTCAGCAATGTACATGACTTTTTTTACCACCATCAGAACTGAAACAGAGCTCTTGATAACCTGCCTTAAATAGATCTTAGTCTGCACATTTTTTAAGAACTTTGCTAACTTACTAAGGTCCATATTACTTGGTAGCACCAATTCAAACTATCAACCAGTTTGTGAATCAAGTGCATGTATTTCAAGATTGAGATTTCATGTAAAACTTGACTGAAGAATCCAAAGTTAGATTAGTAATATATTTTTTCCAAAACAGGGAAGGGGAAGGGGAATTCAACAACCTTTCAAACATCACCAGGAACAGTTAATAGTTGATGAATATAAGACACAAGAAGAAATCTTTCACACTGAGGGTGGTGAAACCCTGGCCCAGGTTGCCCAGAGATGTAGCAGAAAGCCCATCCCTGGAACCATTCCAGGTGAGGTTGGCTGGGGGTCTGAGCACCCTGCTCTATTTGTAGATGTCTCTGCTCACTGCAGGGGAGTTGGAACTAGATCACCGTTAAAGGTCCCTTCCAACCCAAACCATTCTATGATTCTACAAATAAAATGAGGATAGTAAATATCTTTCCTAGCAAAACCATGAAGGAATTTAGAATTCTCATTTGGCATATATTACCCTTAACTCACTTACAAAAGTGACATTTTTAACGTAACTTCTTGGATTTAAGTTTATACAAGAAATTAAATGATGTTCCAAACCAACACAAATCTGTTAAGTGATTTCATTTATGCCACAGTAAGAACTGTCCAAAGAAGTCCCTCTACTCTACACATCACTTGTGTGGGACTTACGTAGCCTAGTTGTGCTCTCCCACCAATCAGAAATGTGCCTCAAACCACAAGTATCCCAATCCTACATATATTTTCCAGAACATATCAACTATATGGTTACATTTCTCAATACAATAACAACAAAAAAATACAAAGTTAACAACACAATCTAAATCCCTATTTCCAAAAAAAAAGGAGTTTTGATCAAATATCATATGGTGTTGATAAAAAGCTTACTTTTCTGAGAACATCTTTCAGCTGCAGATGATCAGGAAGCAGTCTGCCAGAATACACCAGTCTCTGATCCTTTGTAGACTAGGAGATGGGACAAAGAAAGGAATTTAGCTTTTCCCTGCTGTAGAGATATACAGCTGGAGATAACATTTGCAGGTAAGAAAATCCTTTGTAATTCCAACCACCAACAGACAGCCTTAAAAATATTTCAGAGGCTTCGTAAGTCCAACACACAAATTAATACTGAAAAATAATTCTGCTGTTATGCACTCAGCAAGAGTGCCATAACAATTAACAACACTTAACTGGCAAATGCTGCTCAAGTAAACTATCAAGCATATTTAAAAATTCCTGTCTTTTCAAGATTTGCTCTTTATCATGATCCCATTCCCAGCCACTTGCTGAAAAAGTACATGGAAAAGTGTCTGGGGCAAAGAAAAGTGAAAAAAACCCCAAAAATAATTAGTAGAATGATGAAATTATAATTAAAGTACACAGAAGGAGAACATAAAATTTCAATCTTTTTCAGCAAGGAATTCCTGTTATTAGTGCCTGCCTCCATCCACTAAAAATAAATAAATAATACTAATAATTGGGGGGGGGGAAATCACAGGAGGAAACAAGGAGAAAAGCATTAAAGAGCATGAAGCAGTTAAATGATTTTTTTGTTTGTTTTTTTAAGGTAACTTTCAAAATTCAGTAAGCTTTTGGGCATGTTGTTACACTTCTACAGTTTAAAATACCTTAGTAATGGAATGATTTTTTTTTTTTTTTAATTTCTAAAATGAATAATACACTACTCAGAAGGTAATAATGTTTAACTAGTCTACAGAGAAGAGATAATGACAAAATTAATCTTAAAAGAAAACTATCTGGAGTACCTATCTACAATAAGATGTCCAGGCCACTAAAGCAATGGGCAGCTTACTTGGTTAAACAAAAAAAACTCCAAGCCCATTCAGTTCAGTTCAAGTTGCCACAAAGTTTTAAGAAAGTCTTAATACTAGCGGGTCACTAATATGCTGCAATTATATGAATAAAGAGCCTTGTTTTTTCATTAAAAACCAAACAAACAAAACCAAACAAACAATAAAACTCCTTATTATACACCGATATTGAAAGAACTTTAAAGAGAATCCAACTGTTACTACAATTCAGTGTAAATCCTGCTTGCATTCTAGATTAATATGTTTGCTACTAAGAGAACTAACAGAAGCAAATGCTAAATGAAGGAATCCACTCTAACATCAGTGGAACAGACCCGCATCACCAGCATGAAATATGTGAAGAATTTCCTTATCATGCAAACAGATACTCTTAAAACATCTCTCCTCTTTCTCTCCCAACCTTCAGTTGCCCACTCTGCAGTCTTAGTCAAGCTATGACACAAATACCTGAGATCATCCAGAGCTCTGTGATTTGCAAAAGTTTTCATAGGAGTTTTGAAGGGTTTTTTTGTTGGTGTTTTGCATTTGTTGTTCTTGCAATAGCATTTTACATATTCCCAATACTTTTGCAGAACACAGCAAAGTTGTGGAAGTTGTTTTTCCCTAAAAAAATCTGGTTATTTCACTAGGAAAAAAAATTATCGATACTCTAAGCAAATAATTGGAAAAAGTACACATCAAATCTGAGAAGCTTTTGCTTAGATTTTTCAAATTCCTACTAGCTATTCATGATTAACTACCTCTTTAAAAAAATGAGAGCATAACCTGTCACATATATTACAGAACTGTTTCTCTCCTATTGAAGAATCATTTTCTAGTTCTTCTGCATTTTTCTGTATTTTAATTAGTGACATAATTTTTAAGTCTCACAAGAGAACTAGTTTTTTGCAGCTCCAATGGATAAAATACCACAGTGAATCCAACATCAATACTGTACTATTGATACTTATGTTTAAAACAATGTCTTATCATTATGTTTAAAAATGTCCATCTCTCTCATATCAGACTTTTGAACTGTAACATTTTGGTTGCTCCTTCCAAGCAGGAACAGGCTGCTAACAGAATGCAAGTGTACTTGAATTTTGGGACAGGCCTTCTTAGAAAAAACAGAACTTGCAGCATGTAGCAAGGTTACAGTAAACTTTGATTTCCTGTAAATTAGAAACTTGTTGCTTTAGACTGACCAGTTGAGCCAGAAGAAAAGTCTCAGAAACCTCATTTCTGGGTCCCGAGATAGATTATCTGGAGATTAACTAGCACAGATAAATAGTTCAAACAAGCAAAACACAGCAATAACCCCCCCACCTCCAAATCTCTGTATCACTGTCAAACATAAAAATGGAGGGATGTTTTGCCTGTCCCACTCATAACACCATTCTCTACATGGTCAAATGCAGATTCTTCTTTTCTGTACCTCCCTTCAATCCCAGATAATTAAGTACCTTTTCAAACATGGTATTAGTACAAATTACTTTAATATGAATACTCTGCAGAGAAGAAACAGACAAGATTAAAATGACCCCTCAAAGCTGACTCCCACATACCTTCAGTAGCACTTTTCAACTCCAAAAAAAAAAAAAACCATCACAAAAGAAAAGGTTGCACAGCCATGTACTGTTCATCATATTAAGTTAGAGACAGTAACAGGGGAAGACGAGGTCTTAAACCCCCACTCCCACACTCCTTCCTACATCAATTAAATACCAAAGTGTGCACTACAGGATTGTCACTTGCAATTCTCAGGGTGAGAGTCATCCTGGAATTCTGAAATGTGGGGGTGGTTGAAAATGCACATGGAAGAAAAGGCAGTAAATGTGAAAAGAGTAATTCACATACATGCCAAAGTAAATGGAAAAGGCATTCAACTCATTCTCTGCCAGTACAGGTTCACTACCACACCTCCTGCTTCAAGGAATGCTCACTGCTAGCCCAAATACTGAACTGTTATGAAAAAACACTTAAAAAAACCTAAAATTAGAGTGGTCCCATTTTCAAAAGCAAGCATATAGCATCAGATAAAACAATTCTAGAACTTAAAGTTTAGACTGAGATGGAAGAGAGTTTTCAGATCATAATCCAAAGGGTATTTAACACTAAGAATTCAAGAGCTAGTGGGTTTTCCTTTTTCCTCTTCTATTTTTCAAGCAAGTCTCTTTCCACAATGCTCAGTCCAAGTTAGTTATGCTCAGCACATTACCAAACCCACAAAATGTAAGCTAATGCAGCAGCTTTCTCGAGAAAGAGACAATCTCTGAGCTACCCTGTTTCAGCTACATGATTTTTGTCACTCAGCCTTTCTCCTATTCTTCCATATTAAGTAAAAATCTTAACAACCACATCTGGTTAGAACTGCAAGCAAAGTATACAGCAGATGATAGGTACTACAGGAAATGAGAACAACAGTTTTAGATTGTTTATGGGTGTAATTGATGCAGTGGTTAATACAATCAATGTCAGATCTGCCAGACTGAGACGTACAAGTTGATTTTCCAAGTTTTCTTTTCTTAAATAAGCATTTCACTTAGGGACACTATAACTGCAGTACTCTAGCTATGAAAAACTGGTCCAGTCAGGGAGGGGGTGGAGGGGGAAGATGAATGTGAATCTTAGTATAGACATACAAACTAATTCAACCTTGTTTTAAACCCATTTAGCTTACTTTAGTAAGTATAGTAACATTAATAACAACTAAAGCAATTTAAATCTTCCTGTACTTCGAATTTACGTATTTAGTTATATTTATTTAGACAAATTAATCTTATAAAAAAATTACAAAAAAACCCCAACAAAATTACAAACAACATCGTCTCAAGGCCTATCTTCTCATTTGCCTATTTGAAGCTCCTCATTTTCAGAAGATATAATCTTAATAAATTTTACATTTAATTTACAATTTACAGTTATCATCAGTTTACTGTCTAACTTATAGACGTGGGAAAACTTGAAAGATGCTATACAGCATCAATAGAAACTGATTTCTATTTTACACCCTTAGCTTCAAGAACACTGCAACACCTGTATAGAGCAGCTGTGTTCTGATGGACTCTTGCACTCTTAAAACAGCATTGCGATAGAATTATTTCCAGGATCTATTATACTCGGGGAACATAGAAATTTGATCAACAAGCTTTTGACATCAATCTGGTTTAAAAATAATAATTAAAAAAATAATAGGGGGAAGCTCCTAAAAGCACCAAGATTTAAACTATTTGTAAGGAAAAAAAAACACCCCAGTAACACTCAACATTAAAAAAATATCAAGACAAAAAACATATTTTTTGATTTTACGACACATAGGAAACACCCTATTAAACACCCTCCTCCTCTCCTATGTTATTACTGTGATTTGAAAAGTTCTATGAAATACTGTGTTCAGTTACTAGTTTAATTGCAAGTATAGTAAGTCCAAATTAAATTATAATTACTGAGATAATATTCACTAAAGAAAATTCCCATTCTTTAATCCTGAACAATTCTAGGGATCCTGAACTAGTCATTTAACAATGAGAGGCATCAATTTTCAAGAGAAGAAAGATGTTTCAGGAAACTGATATTTAATATTATACTCCTGGTTAAAACCTACAGTGCAACAAAAAGCCTCTCGTTCATGAAGGATTCTTCCTAGAAGCCCAACCTCAAAAGACCATAGGATGAATCAGAAAACCACTGTTTAAACAGAAATATGTCATGGGAGGAGATCCTAGGGAAGAGGAAGAAGTAGCTGAAGTCAAGTATTTGTTTCTTTCACAGCAGACAGGCTCTCTCAGCCAAGAATTACTCACAGCAATAACTAAATCCCCAAACTCTCAAATACTGCTTAACAGATGTCAATGTACCAGTGACACAGTGTAAGTTGTTGACTGCTTTTCTTCTTTCTCCAAAAGACAGAAAGCCCTTTTCAGACACAAAGCTACTAGTTTACCTTCCACCTGCCAAAAAAAACCCAAACCAAAACAAAAGACAAAGCCGATAATTCTTCTATTGAACTAGGTGAGATACTAATAATTTGCAAAATAAATGTGACCTTTGTCTAATGTTTTCTACAGCAAGGTCTAGGCCTCACATGCTGTTGCAGTATGGAGGCAAAGTCACTCCCTTTACACAGTTTTCTGGAACAAATTTGCAAATACACTGTTCTATGACTGCCATTCTAAACAGGCAGAGTATTATCTTTTTGTTATTATCTGTATGGGTTTCCACAGTCTATTTTTAATTGCCAAATTCAGAACTGAAATAGAATTTACAAATTCATATTTTCCTCAGACAACAAAAATCTATAGGTCTCAAATATTAAGTTGCCAAATACAGTCAACTGTCATACAAGTCCGTAGAACATTTAAGTGCAGTTTTCAGCAAAACCTAAAAAACCAAGAGCGTTTCTAAGAGAGGGGGGCAAAAGTACATCATACTGGAGGTTGCTCAATCAGAGGTTTCAAATAATATTATGAATAAACATCTATCTACTTCACAGCTCAGTGATTTCAGTAGATTGTGGTAACTTCAAGTATACTGCTTATATTACAATTACTCTAGACAGAACTCTTAAAATGTAAAGAAATTAAGTTCAGTTAGCTGTGCTATCTAAATTCCAGCTCCTACAAATGTTAGAGTGCTAGTAAGTGTTTTAAGTGACACCACTTTTCAGGATGCTACACTGTGATCTTCTTAAAACATCTGAAAGAGCAGCTTGTTTATCTTGCCAACGTCCCTGAAAGGAGAGCCTGGCACTGCCTTTACACGGACTACCCTCTGGCAGTAGCACTCTTGTTTACTTTACAGGGTACCTAAGGCAAGTCTTGACTGACTGCCCACAAGTTACGACAAAGGCAGACAAGATGAGGAGGAAAAAGGGCTGGCCAACAACTCACCGGCTTACTAGGGTAGACTTTAGAGAGGTGAGACTTTAGCTTGCCCACAGTCCAGTCCAAAAAACAGTTAATGGTCTGGTCGGTGTATTTCTGGTTGGGGGCCTTGATGATGAGGGTTACCGGGTGATCCACGACGCTCTGGTCCATGCCGCTCGCTGCCAGCCCTGCCCCTCTCTTCTCCCCGGAGAAACGAAGCCACTGGAAGCTCTGGGGGCTCCGGGTGTGCTCAACGGCCAGGGAAGAACTTCCCGGGGAAGGTGAGGGAGCCCATCCCCGTGCTGCCGCTCACACCGCGGTCAGGGCGGTGCACCGGCCGAGCTCTGCCCGCCAAGGTGGGGGTAGGAAGCAAGCAGAGGGGCGGCTTTAGCACGTCACACACGGGCACACACCCACCCACACCCCCGGTAACCACAGCGACTGGGGCTCGCCCGGGGTCAACAGGCTCAACCTCACCGCCCGACCCCCGCCACCACCCCACGCCGGGCCCCCTCCCGCCGCGCCCGCCCCCAAGGAGAAGGAAAAGAGACGGGAAAGCCCGTTACCCGCAACGCCCCCGCCCAAGCTGGGCCCCTCCGCCCGCGTCACCGCTTCAACCTCCGGCCCGCTGTCGTTTGCGTAAAATGGAGACCGGAAGCGCGGCCGCGGCCCTCCTCCCTCCTCCCTCCTCCCTCCTCCCTCCTCCCCGCTCGCCTGCCCGCTCACGCCACCGGGGGGCGCCCGCGGGCCGGGCCGGGCCGGGCGGGGCGGGCGGCGCACGCGCCCTGCGGCTCAGGGCGTGGGCGTAAATAGAGTGGTAGAGTTTGTCGGGTTGGAAAGGATCTTTAAAGGCCATCTAGGCCAAGCTTCTGCAGGGGCTGGGGACACCTGCACCTAGAGCAGGTAGCTGAGAGCTCTGTCCAACCTCGCCTGGAATGGTTCCAGGGATGGGGCTTCTACCACCCTTCTGGGCAGCCTGGGCCCGTGTCTCACCACCCTCAGTGTAAAAAATTTCTGCCTTCTATTCTAAATCTCCCCTCTTTTAGTTTAAAACCATCACCCCTTGTCCTGTCACAACAGACCCTGCTAAAAAGACTGTCCCCATCTTTCTGATAGGCCCCTTTAAGTATTAAAACATCTTGACAGGAAGGTCTCCCCAGAGCCTTCTCTTCTCCAGGCTGAACAACCCCAACTCCCTCAGCCTGGCCTCACAGCAGAGGGGTTCCAGCCCTCGGATCATTGCTGTGACCTCCTCTGGCCCTGCTCCAACAGGTCCCTGTCTCTCCTGTGCTGAGGACTCCAGAGCTGGGCCCAGCACTGCAGGGGAGGTCTCATCAGAGCAGAGCAAAGGGGCAGGATCCCCTCCCTCGACCTGCTGCCCACGCTGCTGGGGATGCAGCCCAGGGTGCCATTGGCTTCCAGGCTGTGAGCACACAGTCCCAGCTCATGTCCAGCTTCTCACCCACAAGAAGGCAGGCTTGCTCTCCCTCTGGGAAGCCCAGGGCTCCATGGCATTCTGCCAAAGGTGCAGTAAAGAAAGGGAGGGGAAAGCTGTGTTGGCAGGGCAGGGCTCAGGCATTTCGAAATATACTTTGCACTGGGGTGGAATGTGGGGAGACAGAAGCAGGGCAGTGGAAGCGCAGGTCCTCGGTCTCACCAGGATCCAAGTTTGTGGCCATAGATGGAGGCCCGTGATGTAGGACATGGGGTGTCCACCAACTTCTTCCATCAAGATGTCAGTTCACAAGACAGCCTCAAGACTGAAAAAATTAAATACCTCCTAGCAACAGAATTGAAATTTTATTACTTGTTGTGCTTCTCACTTCTAACACCACATCGTGGGATCACCTCAGTGTATTTATCCCCAATATCCTTGTGAGGTGAGGCTATACTATTTTATAACCAGAATACAGCCATAGGAAAAGATTCACCTTATGTCACACAAGAGACCTGTCTTAAATGATAAAACTAGTTTCTGAAGTCCCAGATTGCCATTGCAAACTCAAATCACCTTTTGTGATTTTCACCGGCTGAGAAATTAAAACTTTCAAGGTTGATGGATACAATGACAATGAATAAGGGAAAAGTTCAATTCATGGCACTTCTGCTAAAGGCCTGTGCAGTAAAAATTGGCCACTAAGTCAATAAAAACAATAAACTGCCTATAAAAACCACTTCAAATTCTCTCCTGAAAAGAACCAAGAAATGGTGCTTTCCTTCTACTTCCTCCAGGCTTCAAATGTTTTATGTAACTACAGAAGGCACATGTTTCAGATAGCTTTGATTTTCAAGTACATAGTGTTCCTTTAATGCCAACAAATTAAACCTTTCATTAAGCTCTGCATTATGAACAGAGTCAGGCATGGAAAAGTTTTTAATAAAGAGAGGGCCATAACGAACTCCAGTGTCTGAAGGGAAGGAGCCTGAAGGAATATCAGCACCCAGAACATAATTCCCCTTGTAAATAAAACCTGGATATCAACAACAGCTAATGTGAGAATTTGGAAAACAGAGTTTTAATTTTTATATTTATCAACTTCTAATTACTTTCCTCTACAACAGCTCCTTTGCAAACCTTGTGTTTGAGATGGAGCACGGGACCTCTGTGTTCCTATAGCACCTGTTGTCCTTGAGATGGCTTATCAAATTGTAAATGTGGGCAACTGGTACTTGACAACACCTTCAAACGTAATGTTTGACATACTCCTATCGGTTTCCCAGCTCCCTCCCTTGTTATATATGAACAATTACTTGCACTTGAAGTTCTGAACATGTTGTCATTACCAGGGCATGGGACTTGGAATTTCCAGGAATTTCCAAGAATAGAAGAGAATTTCTGAGCACTAGGCAAATATTTGTATGTAGGGTGATGCACCAAAATGGATCAGCTAGATGCGCACTTGCAAGGATCCATACACAAAAATCAAGGCAAATGGTAATTTTTAAACTTCTCATTTAAAGTGGCTGCAATTGTATGGTTTGGAGGTCTGCGTACTGTGTAATGTTTCTTGCAGCACACCCATTAGATACTGGACAAACCTTCAGACTTGAGATGACCAAGAAACCTCCCGAGTCACAACCTGAGAATAGTAAGATCTCTTCTGGGGTGTCATCTTAGAAACCAAGTGTTGTGCCAGCTGCCTGCGCTGTGCACAGTCATGTGGGCATCAGGATTACACGCTCAGTCATCTCATTTTAGGACTGAAAACCTGGTAAAAATAGGTTGACACTAATTTACATTCCAGAAAACATTTTGTGAATACACATGGTGAAGTATCGTAAAGTATTGCACCAAGAGGCCATTTAGTATTTTAACATGCAAGATATGATGTTGTTATTCTTAATACTTGTCTGACTTGACATACCTTGAGAAAACCACAATAATCATTTTACATAATTGTATTGTCTGTGACATCTCTGTAGTTTGGAGGAAACATTTAGGCACATCATCTTTAAGAATACCAAAACTTTTTTTTTTTTTTAATATATATATAAAGGAATTCATGCATTAAAGCTTTGTGAAAGACTGAGGGATCATCTCCTGATTCTTGAAATATCTGTAACAGGTACCTGATTTGAAAGTTGAGGCTCTTTACACAGCCTTTAGACTATCCAAGGGAAAATTCCACACATAAAAGATCCTATATCTCTAAGCTCTTAACCAAGTTGGGCACAGAAGATACACTTTATGATTAATCTATGCTGATGTCCATTTATCAAGTTGGAATAGATCAAAATCTCATTATTGCCAGTAAAATAGCTCCTCTGTTTCTTGCTTATTTTTTATCATTCATTTAGTTACTTAATTCTTTTCTGAAAGGATAGTGAGGGTACAGCCTCAAAACTCTGGATCACCTTTTCCTTTCATTCTTCTGCACAAACCAGCAGTGCTTAGCCCAGGTGCTGTAATGCCAGATAAAATCACAGCAGTTACAAGCTGCACTGTAGCTAATAAATTCAGCCTCTTCTGATATTTATACTTGTAGTTGGGGTCATGTGAAATTACTGACCTGTATGTGGGATGACATCCAGAAAGAACTTGAGAATCTGTTTGCTCAGACACATCAGTTTTCTCCAAGACTTTTTTACAAACTCTTTTTTGCCATGGAATGAAGACAAGAATTACCACATTCCTTCTTCATTAAAAAAACCCAGCTTTGAGAATGTCACTATTTCAGCCCCTGCCAGGATTTTCACTTCTAAATCACAGAATTTACGTTTCCTTTAATGATCTGGAAAACTAGACATACAAGGAGGAAAGAGTGGGTTTGTGCTGTTTGTGCTCCCTTCAGTTGTATACATGAAGCCAGAGAGGCTGATTCCTGAAGAAAACTAAGGGAAAGGTCATGTTTGCATGGGTTTTGCTTCAAGTGTCTATCATATCTTCAGTACTAAAAATTTTGCTAATTCCCAACAGTATAACAGGATTTTCCATAATGGATTTCCATGAGGAAAAAATTGCTCTGTGAGTCTTTTTGTTGTCATATAAGCAACATTGACAAACAGGTTTGTCTACATCTTTCAACAAGTGGTATACAATTTGTCAGCTTTGCTATTTCTGTAAGCAAATCAGCTGAAATGCATACATATATATTTAAATACAATAACAGGCTTTTCAGATGTTTGTCAAGACTCATATGCTGAGGTTTTCTACACGCACCAGTTGATCCACCCTCTGACCTTTGAGTCCAGTGGCCAATTTCCATCAAACTTCACAAAGATATCACAGTGATGAAAGTTTTAAGATCTGAGATGCTATTACATGGATGAGAGAGAGACCTTACAAGCATATCCCCTGGTAAGTAAACTAGTAAGCTTTCTCCTTTCTAGACACCAGAGAACTCAAGTGGAGCAGCCTGAGCAGGAAATACAGAACTACTCACACTTGCAAATCGCCTGTAAAGAATGTGACCGCTTAAGGCCCCAGTTGTCCGCAATACATGACTGGTAGATGGACTGCAATATGGAAGTGGACTACTACTGAATTCAGCTGGGCTACACAGTTTGAACAGTTGACTTCTGGAATAAAGTCCTGCAAGACCAATATCTGGTTTCTAACAGGAGGATAAAGATGGTTTGATTGACAAAACCTGAAAGGACTATAAATGGATGGTACCTGGTTTTTCTAGATTTCCCATGGCCATTTTGCAATCTCTTTTAAAGTATTTGAAATTGTGCTTCTTTAGCATTCCGCAACAAAACAATTTATAGGCACTTGGACAGTGGTTTTGATAATTTTCATAATGTTTAAAATGGATGTGAAGCACCTCAGTTGGCAATACGTGTCTAACTTCTGAAAATGGTTAAACAAAAATGTGATTCATCTGCAAATATTTTTGCCCAGATGACAACTTCAAGATGGAAAAGGAATAGCAGCTACCGATAATTTTTCCCTCTTACATGTGAGGTGCATCAAAAGAGACATACAGGTAAGAGAATGTTTTGCATTCTTATTGTTTAATTAATTAATTCTTCTTAAGTGTGGGTTCAAATTAGACCTATTTTTTCAATAATTTCACATCCATTCACATCCTAACTAGGTACCATCATGGGGTTTGTTTTTTTTTTTTTTTCCTAGAAGAGTATTTGCCTTTGTAAAAAGTACCATTTCCATTTAGCAAATTCCTTGTCTTTTTAAATTTCAAATAAGTCTACCAAGAAAAATTGTAGACAAATCAGTTTTGCTACAAAGGAAGATCTCTTTTGCAGGGCAGTGAATAAAAGAAAATCTACTAATATAATTGATTCTTAACTTTCAAAAAGCCTTTTACCTTACTGCCCACAAGAGGCTACTGATGAGGTTGCTGTGACCCAGCAGCTTCTTTCATCTGTAGCATTCTTCATTCATGTGATGCCCCATTACCATTAAGGAACCCTGTAGTCTGCACACATGAAAGAAACTGCAGACAGCTCCTGCGCAAGACACTGATGGAGTAATATATGATAAAGTCACGCTAAGACCTGCCATAGTATTCATCATTCCAAATGTTTCCTTGTTTTCTCTTGGTTGTCTGATTTTCTTTTGAGGTTAGAAGCCCCTTGGAGGAGAGACCATTCTCCACAATGCCTAGCTATAGACTGAGCAATGAGCCCATTGTGCTTTACAGACAGGCATGAAATGCAGTAGGTGCGTAACTGTCGGTAGAAACGGGGCTTGTTTGTGCACTGTATCGTGACACAGTCTGTGCTGCCCCAGAGTTCTGGGGCCTATAACAGTAGAAATAATAAGTCCTAAAGGATCCCTCATAATTTGAGAATAAAGTGATACTTAATTAAAGTTCATCATGAGTGAGCAATGAGCCCTCATGACCAAGAAAGCCAATGGTATCCTGGGATGCATTAAGAAGACTGGCCAGCGGGTCGATCGAGATTCTTCTCCCCCTCTACTCTGCCCCTGTGAGGCCACATCTGGAGTATTGTGTCCAGTTCTGGGCTCTCCAGACAGGGAAATACTGGAGAGGGTCCAGTGAAGGCTACAAAGATGGTGGGGGGGCTGGAGCATCTCTGTGTCAAGGAAAGGCTGAAAGACCTGGGGCTGTTTAGCCTGGAGAAAAGAAGACTGAGAGGGGATCTTATCAAAGTTTATCAATATCTAAAGGATGATTGTCACGAGGATGGGGTAGACCTCTTTTCAGTGGTGTCCAGTGACAGGACAAGGGGCAATGGGCACAAACTAGAACCTGGGAAGTTCCATCTGAACATGAGGAAAAAATTATTTCCTCTGAGGGTGCCAGTGTCTGGAACAGGGTGCCCAGAGAGGTTGCGGAGTCTCCTCTGGAGAGATTCCAAACCTGCCTGGATGAAATCCTGGGCAAGGTGTTCTGGGTGGCCCTGCTTTAGCAGAGGGGTTGGATGAGATGATCCCCAGAGGTCCTTTCCAACACCCACCATGCTGGAATTCTGTGAACTAAGAGGAAACAAAATTAAAACCACTGTGACCCTTTTCCTTAGCTCTTTTTACTACAGCATAGAATTAGTCCGTGGAACTTACTATCTCAAGATAACGCCAATCCCCAGTGTTGGGGGCAGTGTCAGGAAGGATTTGGTTAGGAAAGGGCATAGCTTAGAGGGGGACTGGACAAACTTCTCCCCCATCTAAGCACTCATCAAGTGCAGTCTGAAAAGATGCTTGTTTCATTCTCTGTAATATACAAGCTAGGCTGAGGCATTGCCTAGAAGGGTATCATCCCTTCTACCTCCAGGAGGCAGTGATGGACTCATCTGGATCGTTGGAATATGAAATTTGTTGTCAATGAAAAGATCACTTCTTCCTATAATCTAATTTTTTTCCTTGACTGTATTCAGGATTACAAACTTAGGAAAGAAAAGAAGTGACTTGATGATAGCCAGAATTTTTCAGGCCCAAAGGAAACATTCTTCTGAAACCTGATAGGCTGCCAATTTACATTACAAGGCCTGTCAGATATTTTAGAAGTATTTTAGAAGTATTTTGTCCTATCTTGAGTAAAATTTGTTCCAACATCTCTAATTTCAGGACAATACAGGCAGAAGCAGGGATACATGCACTCCTGGCACATATTTCACTAACTACCACCTGTGCAGTAAGTGTGACACACTCCAGATACTTCAGATTTATCCTCACTTGAAGTGCAGTTGATCTGCATATGTGTGCTCACCAGTTATCTGGACAGCCATCATTTGATCTGCACTATTGCACATCCAGTCAGGTTGCTAGTTATCTGTAAGTCCCAGACATCAGGCCAAATTCCTGTTCTCCTCTCTGAACAAAATTTAGAGGGTGAGGGCAAGAAAGGACACGCATGGGAAGAATTAAATATGTACGTGAATACCCAGCTTTTTTCTTACCGAAAGGATCGTGCTTCCACTAACCACTACAGTGGTGCTTGTCCTAGCTCCTGGGACATGATGTGAGGAAATGGCAAGGGCTGAGCAGAGCAGCACTGCTAGTTCCAAGCCTTCATCGACACGCTCCTGTGATGGCAATGCTACACAGGTTGAAAGTAGCCACATAAATAATTCACAAATGTTGGGCGAGCGTGTGAGGCCAAGAATGCGCCTTCCTCAGGGGTAAGAGGAAAAACTACGCTACGAGGATGATGAAGGGACTGGAACAACTGCCTTGCAAGGAAAGGCTGAGAGACCTGGGGCTTTTTAGTCTGGAGAGGAGAACGCTGAGAGGGGATCTAATTAATGTCTATAAATACATGAGGGCTGGGCATCAAGAAGGCAGGGAAAACCTCTTTTCACTTGTGCCCTGTGATAGGATGAGGGGCAGTGGATTCAAGCTGGAGTGCAGGAAGTTCCACCTCAACATGAGAAAGAATTTCATTACTGTAAGGGTTACAGAGCACTGGAACAGACTCCCAAGAGAGGTTGTAGAGTCTCCTTCTCTGGACACTTTCAAGACCTGTCTGGATGCACTTCTGAGTGATCTGCCCTAGTTTTTATCCTGCTCTAGCCAGGGGGTTGGACTCAATGGTTTTTGGAGATCCCTTCCAATCCCTAACATTCTGTGATTCTGTGAACTTTCAAAACTGCCAGTCTAATGATTCTATGCCTATATGCTTTCTCAGCCTATATGCTTACAGCTTTATCTACATGGCTTATTATATATAATAAAATGACCAAATGCTTGCTAAGCATTACCCAGTCCATCACTTTTCAGAAGGCTTTGTCATTTTTGAAGTCCCAGTTCAGGTTTGCAAATGTCACTGCACATGGCTGGAGACTTACAGACTCTAACAAAGAAATTTACACACGAAATTCAATGTGTCCACTTATGCACATAAATATTTACAGAATCAAGACACGATTGTTCTGGAAATCAGTATGTTTTGTATATTTATAATTTGTTTTGTCTGAGCCATTATTGTGATGATGAATTTATTTTTGAATGGAAACAAACCTGCTTAGGTTTTTCTCTCAAATATTTTGTTTCCAAGTGCTTTTCTATGCTTGGTTGTTGTTTTAGGTGTCATCCTGACACCAGCACTCTGGAAAAATCAGCCTGAAACCCTATTCTTGTAGCTTTTAATTTTATAATGGCGTTGTATTTATCTCTGTCCATTAAATATTACACTTACATTTAAAGAATGTTTTTACAAGTTCTTGAACATCATAAGGAGAGTCTCAATTGTCAGTTTAAAGTCTCAAATGCTTGTTGCTTATATGCATAGAGCTTTACACTGCATTCTAAGAATCTGTAGTAACGTCTTATTTACAATAGTAAGATATATTTAAACAACCTAGGAGTGGTATTTTGCCTGTAATTCTTGAGGCTTCAGCTTTTGGTTGTTCTAACAAATTGCAAAGAGTAATTTCAGCCTACATGTTCTGTAAGCAATAGGGATTAAACATCATTAAAATTTAAATCAAGCCATGCTGAAGTGGTTGCAGGAGGAAGAAAGGCCCAATCTCCTCAAAATGACACTTCAAAGGGAACTCTTGGTCATGTACATCTGGATACTCCAGTTCCCGCAAGAGTAGGAATCATACGTGTGTGTGTAATAAGACTCCTGCCTACAGAACTTTTGGAGCTTTCAGAGCAGCACCACAGGTTCCACAACTCCTCCTCCTAAATCTAAGAAGGATTGTGGGACTTAATTCATCATTTCTGAAAAAAAAAATGACTTGAGGCTCATTGTGCAGAGTCGGTTTTTCTGGTCAGTCTCGATCCCTACAGTCATGTCATAGAAATGTAAGACTGTTTCTGTATTGGCAAGTACTCTGCTGCCTTGCTATGTTTTTGTGAGTGCCTTTTGTACTGCTCAGCCAGCTCCTTGTGCACCAAGCATGCCAGGTATTTTTTTCAGTTTGCTGACTCAGACACTGTTCCTGCTGAGCCTTATATGATCATTAACCAACATTTTCCTTTAAGGATTAGAAAAACTATTTGGTAAACGGGAGCTTCTTGACATCCATCCAGGACCTAGGTGTTTCAGTAATACAAACCGTCTTTAAAAGAAGCATTTCATCCACTTTCATTCCATTTCCATTGTGGCATCTTTCACTGTAGTTGTATGAACTTGAAATGTTCTCCAGTAGTTTGTTGCAATGAGAGTCTGCGGTGAGACAGGGACTTGCTGCAAGATTCCATGATCTTAGGACATGTGAGCCCTCCAGTCACGTTACACACAGGGCATTATGTGTCAGGATCCGTTTTCAAACACCTGCATCATCACACAACCTATGAATGGCTCTTAAACACAATTAAGCATCCTGAATAATTCTCGAGTCAAAGACTTCTGTCCCCTTATTTTGCCAGGTTGCTTCATGGACATTGTGTTGGTGTCTGGAGTGTTTCTTTGACTTCTACAAAGTGATCAGTGTTCAGCAAACACCAACCTGAGCTGTTAAGAAGGGAACAGAACAGCTACAGACATCAGGGAGCCTTGTCTTGTTCTTCAGTGGAAATTTATTGTGATGATAATTTTTCGCTTAGCCTTCAGCAGCAGCAGAGATGTGGGAATGGAGCCCTTGTATGTGAACTGCCAGATGTGATGCCATCTTCCACTCGGGAAAAGATACGGCACATGCTTAGGAGTACTTATACATGCAGCTACCTAACCAGATGCCAAAGCAATGAGTAATAAGAAGAGTCAGCAAGTTACTAATCAGCTATTAATTGTGTGCTTCAGTAATTAGTTTCTGCTGAAAACCAGTTTTCCACAGGCCACAATTTTAGGATGGAAATAGGGAGTGAGTTAATTGACAAGTGCATAAACATGCTGTCGTTAACCTTGTCAGTCAGTAGATGGCTGTATTGCTTCTAGCCATCTACTGGGGAGAAAACTGCATTTCCATGGCCAAGGATATACAGGGTATTTCCCCAGGGATATACATAGGGAGCCACTGACCATGTGCGCAGATCTCTCTACTTTTCCATATTAAAATAGTTCCATTTGCACACAGTATTGTTCCTTTACTTATTTGTAGGTAATTATTTATTAGTGATACAAAATCTTCTTAAGGCTCTGGCTGAGTCATCTGTCTATTGCTATTGTATATAGATTAGATGAAGTAATTAACATCTGCTCTTGACTTTAATCACTTTAATTTCACAGCAACAGCATGCAAAATAATAATTCATAGAATCATAGAATGGTAGGGGTTGGAAGGGACCTCTGGAGATCATCAAGTCCAACCCACCTGCCAATGCAGGAACACCTAGGGCATGCCACACAAGAACAGATCCAGGGGGGTCTTGAAAGTCTCCAGAGGAGACTATGGAGGTGGAACTGGGTATTTCAGCTGCTTACAAGTGAGCCATGGGTTTCTTCAGCTGTGCTGTGTGCTCAGATGTGGTCTGTATTCATAGCCACTGTCATGGTTCCTTCTCATTCTCACCTGGTGGTCAATTGTATATGTGAATGGTTTGCTGTCAGTTTAAAACAAGCCTCACATCACCCAAAAATACAACTGCTTCATTGATTAGCCCCAGCAATGAGAATGAAAAAGCACAGAGTTCAAACTACTCTTTCCTTCCAAAAAACGAGTCACACCAAATTGGAATTGCAGGAGACTGCCAGGGCATCAGGAGGAACTTTGCACTGTTAGGCTCTCCCTATTCTGCAGATAAAAACAACATTTCAGTTACCCAGGAAATCTATTAATGAGTTTTCTCATGCATTAAATGACCACACAAAACCCTCTTCCCCTCTGCCCTAAAAACAGAAGCCAGCATGGTGCCAGAAGAGCAAAGTGGTGAAGGAATTTGCAGTGGACACAAGGAGACTGTACTGACTGCACTGGAAAGAAATGAAAGAAGAGACAAGTTTATTCTTTGGCAGTTGTGGATGAGAACTTGAAAATAAGCAGCAGATGTAAAAAGCTCAGGAAAAAAAATAGTATGCACTTTCAGATGCAGGTGGATTTATATTCAGAAGCTGGTGACATCTGAGTTCTTGGAGTGCTGTCACAGCACAAGGAAAGCAGCCTATAGGTAGGATCTGCAGTCCTCTGAAGGCACTGGAATGTTTTTATAGGTTTCAAGAGCTCTTAGAGCCACGGAGCTGACAAATGTCATCCGTTTCTCTCAGGCTAGCGGGGACCTTCTCATGCTGACCTGGCTTTTGGCTGGGTTCTCAGGCACTCAGGCTGGCGGTGGGAAAATGTGGCAGGAATTTTGGCATGTAGTTCTGTCTTGGGGCTGCTAGAGGCCCCCAGGGCTCTGTTCCTGAGGCACGTAGTCATGTCCTGTCTGTAACTGGATTATGACCCTAAACACTTATCCAGGCCAAGGGAACCAGGGTAAAGATTCCCAAGCTGACATGTCCATAGCCAATATGGCAGGATCCCCTCCAACATTCTACTCCAAAGTAGCTTCTACCTGTAGAAAGTCCAGGAGATAGAGCATTCACTGCTTTCCTCACCCAGCAACATCTTACCCATCCAGCATCCTTCTGCCACTGAAACCATCTGGGTTGGTGTCTCCCCGGTACTGTCAGCCATGGTGACCATCTCTCCTTATCAGTCCCCTTGTTACTTCCTAGCAGCACCCATCCAGTGGCCCTCTCCAGCACCACACTAACCCCCCCACACACTTCTGCTCAGCCACGACTTAGACTAAAATGAGTTGCTCACTAGTGTGAAAATTGTTTGTGATCATGTGTGAAATTACACACAGGGAGTGGGGCATGTGTTGGAAATGCTGTTTCAGTCCCAGTCTGGTCAAACATAGTGAGGAGACAACAACAAAATCAAAGAAACAGGAGTAGCTGAGACACATCAAACGTTTCAGCTCGTAGAAAATGCCTACAGTGGAGGAATGACTACACCATGTGTAGAAATGAATGACCAAGGTCTGAAACAAGATAAGTTTTATACTGTTGGATGTTTCCCATTGGATGGAAAAAAAAAAAAGGCAAACTGCTTGAACTAGCAGGGGAATTTACCTAGAAAATGATGCTTTACAGAGCTATGAGAATATGGAACGTTAAAAATTCACACTCAATGAGGGGTCAAGAGAGGTATTTAACCCTTCTTGGACTGTACACATATGAAAAACTTGTGCTAGATGGTTATGAGCTTTAAAGAAAGCTGACCCATTTTGCTGTGTAAAATATCATATGATGCCACCTATATATAATGACCTAGATTTTAAAAACAGTTTGGGAAGCAGACGTCTAGAAGCCTGCTGTGAATTTTAACATTTCCCATACAAAGATCGAGTGTAAACTTGCAGTTCAGTTTCACTTAGGAAAGACTAAAGTGCTTCTAGGACTTCTCAGTTACATAATTTGGATAGTCTCATTTGGGAGATGATTGTGAAGGGACAACTGAGCCATCCTTCTCCAGCCAGATTCCTGTCTTAAGGGACACTCAGGTAAGCGCAGGTCTCAAGTCATCACTATCTATTGACCATACAGTTGTCTATATGACATATCTTAATATGCTTATTAGTAGTAAATTTGTCAGTGTCACGAAATTCACCAGCACCACTAGCGCCTGCTGGATGAGTTATCACAGCGACTGACAAACGAAGTGGCAAAGAATGAATTACTTTGCCAAGATGAAGCACTGGGGATAAATCAGACATGTGATGAAGTAATTTTGAGGATGACTTCCCCTCTCCTCAGATTATCAGGCTTCAGTCCATGGGTTTGTCTTCCCAGCTCTATTCTCTGGAACTTAACCATCCAAAGCATGGACGATGTGAAGTGGCATTTCTAGGGCTGCCAAAAGAATCTCCTCTACTCCTATTTTAATATGAATTTCTGTGAGTTGAGGAAACAAAATTAAGCGGTCATATAAAAGGGATTTAGTGGCAGAAAATATTTTGGAAAAAAAAAAGAAGGGTAAACGGAAATGTCTCCTTTTGGGTTTTAAATGGGAAAAATATCCCAGAGCCTTGTAGGCTCAGGGAACCAAAGGTCAGTAGAAACAATAAGTAGTAAGCCTTAAAAAAATAAACTAGTAGGGGGACAAAAAAGGGAAATATGTAAAAAAATAAGCAAAAGCAAGTTAAAGGGTAATTAGTGACATAAATAATGCTGAATTCCAAAAAAATATTTCAGCTGACAGCAAAGGGACACAAATATGTTTTTAGTGGAAGCTTACCAAAGATAACTAAAAACTGGTCCACGGGAGCACAATTGGCTTGATTGTCACAGCTATTTAAACAAGAAGTTTGAGATTATGAAAAGGGTTGTGTGATACTACAGAGAAGGCTTATTAAATGAAAGCCAGCATTTCTGCAAGCTGCTTTTCCTAGGAAAAGGTTTGATTATAGTTTGTTCTTAATAAACACTCTTCACAGCTTTTAGAGACCAGTGTACCCATGGAACCAGAGGAGAGGAACATTAACTATCTGGAACTTTTCTTCCATGGTTGCATCAAAACCTTAGTGAATCACAGTCTCTTTGTGAAAAAAGAATTAAAAACCCAGGGCTCATTCTAACCCCCTGCAAGTCTCGCAAGTGCAATCCCTGTTACACAAACAAGGAAGACTCTAGACACAACAATTATTTCTTGAGAAATATCAATCTGAATCATCTTTCACCAGGACAAATAAAAGATTAGAGAAGATAAAAGACTCTAAAAGCATGTTATCCATTTTAGCAGATGTCAAGGAATAATCTTTGCTATAATACAAACACTGGATGAAGTCAAAGCTAATTTAAAGTGATTATTGGTGTGCAGACCGACACACTAGCAGACATGTGTGCTATGAATTGGAACATACCAGATGCTTGTTCAGATGAATCTTTGTAAAAAAGAAGTCTAGCACAGTAAACTTTACAGCTGCAGCTTCTCAGAAGAACACATTTTGAACTACTGCCCGTAAATATTTCCTGGTTACTCTTGCAAATCTTCTAATTTCCTGGCTGTGGTCCCATTAGGTATGAGATGATGTTCCTGGAGTCTATTAAAGTCCAGCACCAGAGGGGACTTCCACCTCTTTTATGCTGGCCCATGGCAGAACACACTGGTTTTGGATGAAGGAAGCATCAAGGGCACTTGTGTGACAACTGGAAGAAGCACGTGGAAATCCCTGGCAAAGGAAGGCCTGCAGTGATGCAGTGGACGCACAGAGCCTGAGCCTGAGCAGAAGACAAGCAAAAGCTAGGAATGGACAGAAAGATGCTGCAGCCAGACTTATGCTTTAACACCACCTGAGTGACAGCCAGTAATTGTCACTTAACTGTTCTTTCTTATAGCTGCAACACAGTGAAGTTTTGCTGAAGCTTCACAGTCTTATCTGCACTTGCAGGGGAGATTTTAAGCCTCACAGAAGCCAAGATGGAACTTCTGGTACTACCTGATTTTTTTTTTAACTGCAAATGGAACTAACCTTTGTTAGTGTATGTACTGTCATTGCCCAAACTGACTAGTTATTGCCCATCGTATATTTCAACTTTATTTAAGAATAACTCAAGTAGTAAAAACATTATAGCCATCTCACAGCTTGCAAAGTTTTAGCAATTTAAAGTTCATGTCCTGCATGACAAACATGACAAGAGTCAATCCCCAGAAGTTAAACGAACATCCTCTGTGAATATAGCAGCCCCCAGCCATCTGCAGCAGGCTTGAGAAAACAGAGCTAGGAGTCTAACCCAGAAGGTCAATAAACTGATTCTTTCAGACTTGTGCTATGGTGGAGTTGGAGATAAAAGCCAGGATGTGAGTGAGATTCCTGAGAACGTTGCTTTTCTATCTATAGCTGCACATTCATGAACTGTCTAAAGCTGATTCAGGGCTATATGAAGTCTTCGGCTTGTCACACTTATTTGATATTTCATAATTACAATTCTTTACAGTGACGGGCCTGTCGAAATTCCTATGATCCTTGTTGTAGTTGTTTTGCAGGCTTCCTTTATCTACATAAACATTTCCTGTTCTGCTTTCTCATCCTCCCCCAGTGTCCTGTAATATCTTTCTATCATCGGGTTTTTACCATTTCTTTCACTTGAGTCCAATTTTTTTTTACTGGTGACAGCTCTGTCTGTGATATTTCTTACTTTAGAAATATGTCATGGCTTCTCACCAAGTGAAGAGGTTTTCTGTGTGTTACTAAATGCTTTAGATAAAATGTGTAGCATGATGTTTAAAATTCTTGGCTGCATCTTAATTTGACCAGAGCTCAGGAGCACTGGTTCATTGCATTGTTGTGGTGGCACCATTCTTTCCTGCACGCTCATGATGTACAGAATGTGCTTGCCACACAAGAGATCCTCTCAAGACTAAAATTAAATACCTTTTACCACTACTTTTTCTCCAAACAACTGCTTTGCTAGTATTCCAACCCTGTGGCAGGAGAACCACTCGTTCTACATCCTACCCTTTTGTAGTGTCATTTGTACAGCTGGGTAAGCTGTTATTCGTAGAACACCATAGGTGTCCTTTAGATACCTTTTAGGTGCTGTAATGACTCTGTGCTTTATACTTAATGGTTTCCTATGGAGTCTGACTGAGAAAGTTACAGACCACCCAGCAAAAACCAAGGGAAAGACCGAGGACATACAGCACCAGTATAGCTGTTAATCAAGTCAAAGTCAAGCCTAAAGACTGGAATCTTAAAGAGGATCTTAAGTCTTTTTTTAATGTGGAATAAAGGATGCAATGCATTCTGAGGAAGGTCTGGGAAACAAGCCTGAGGGGCTCCTCACCCTCACTGTTGTGCTCTGCCCCAAAAGAATGTCTCCAGTGATTGCTCATCCACTCTGCTCTGCTGCCTATCCCTACTGGCCTTAAATCACATTACAGGCCTTTGCTTCTTACTATCTTCCTTTCTAGACATAACATTTATAAATAAAATTAATATCCCCGGCTACAACCACTGGCCCAGTCATCCTTTCTAGCTCCCCCAGTTTCTTGGTGTTTTGGTGTCTCCCATAATCGCGTGCAATTAATCTGCAGCACACTGACACCTAAACTTTACCTACACCACAGCCAGCAGGATTCACCCTGTAACACTAAGAGGCCTTTGTGCTCTCTTTTGGGGTTTTTGTTGCAAAAACATACAAGCCTGGTCCTTTTCCCTTCCCTGAAGGCCTTTCATGAAATACTACTTTGCAGCATGCAACTGCATCCTTCTCTGCAGTGGTGAGGGACTACGTCCTATAGACCTGCAGACATTTTTATGGGCAGATCTCAGTTCTTAAGTGCTCATCATTAACATGTACACATTGGCATCATCATTGTCATTATTCTGTACGGTCGCCAAAGAAAAGATGCAATTTTCTGGATCACTTCACTAAAATGAGGGTCAGTTTTACCTCAGATGGGAGTGGAGATGGAACTCAGCCACCGTTTAGCAGTCTGCATGTCACTTAAGAAGAAGGGGTTGTAAAAATGGCTTCACCCAGCTCTGAGGATTGCGTTGGTCTGTCCTCAGCTGGAATGTCTCTAGTATGGCTCTTATCTTTGGAGGAAATAATGGATACAATATAGTTAAAGTAGGAGATAAGGGAGATAATTGATTCCTGCTTCTGTTGAAGGAAGGCTTGAGTAAACTGTACATGTCTTGCAATCTTTTTTAAAAAAGCAAGCGATGAGCTGCATTTTTTTCTTTCTTTTTTTTTTTTTTCATTCTCTTTGCCAGATGAATTTCTGTAGCAAATGTGTGTTCTTCACACTCAGTCTCATCAACTGATCTGAGTTTCATTTCAGTCATGACAATTACATCATCCCCTCTCAGCAAGTATCCTTGGAGTGGTAGGAGGGAAATAGTCATCAATGGGGTTGAACCCCATCCTGTGGAAAGCTGAAGAGAGAAAGATCGTTTTTCTGATGTAAAGAAACTACTGAATGTGGAGTCACTGAGTTGTGGGGAAATATCTTCTGACATGTTCCTGTTTACCTTTGCAACATGGTGGACTGGTTAGTGCTTCTGAGGACCTTTGTGGTCTGTTTTAAAAGACAGAACATTCCCATATTCTGTCTTGGAAATAAAGAGCCACAGGGATGAATGCCGCAATTCCAAGAAGCAGGTTGGATTAAAATGGAAGGACTGTAAGATGACTTCATGACTGTCCATACACTGGTGACCATTAAGTATTACCTGAACACTGATATTCTTGATACTCTCTCATATATAATCTCTCCTTAGCAACTGATGGAAGGAGGGGAAAGTTGTGATTTCCTTCAAGTGCTGTACCATCTGTCATCTCTACTCATTTTTTCTTCAAACTTATTTTGAGTTAGCTTCTTTTCTCCTCCTGACATTCACTATTGCCAGGCTTGGCTATAGTTGGATGATTGTAATGCTCAGTGTATGCTATGAAATAAATATATCTGTTCATTTTAGAAAGCTGAGGTATCTCATCAAGGGACATCCCATTGATGCAAATATTGACAACTGGCTTTCCACGAGGGGACAAGAAGCAAGGGAGATAACCGATATGACCCTCTCAGATATTTCTGCAAGCAGCACAGACAGTTTTAATCTTTAGAATGACCCCACTGATCCCAGATAGCTTCTGTGGAAAGGCAGCCAGATCTTAAGTTCACCTGTGGCAAAAGCTGCTGATAAACCTCGCAGACTTTTACCGGACATACAAGGATCCTATTGCACAATGGTCATAAACTATAATAAGAAAGATCTGGATTCACGTGAAAGGTGTGCATTCCTGAACCTGGATATTTAATATTTTTCTTGAACTTAAAAAACACAGTGATTATACAATGCAACAACTATGATTATTTTATATTTAAACATGGTTCTTCTATTGAGTAACATCTGGATCATGACTGTGGGAAGAAATTATGCAGCTTTTGTAATCCTGTGCCTGTTTGATTAGTCTTAGTTTTGAAAATACTTTTTAATTTTCCTTTTGCTGTCAGTAGAACTTTAGGGTTTTAATGTATGGACTTCTCCGCAGTCTCTTTCTTCTACAGAATACTAACCCTCAAGAGGGTAAAATGACAAAAAGGCACATCCTCATACAATCAGGCCACTAAACCCAGCTGAGCAAAGCAAAGCAGAGTGCAGATGCAAGGCAGAAATAAACCAGGCAGAAAACTCAGAACGGAAAGAATAAAGAAGTCAGTAAGGGCAAGCAACAAGAAATTAAACAAACACATTCAAAACACAGCCCACGAGAGAAGCAAACATGCATCAAATATAATGAGACAGGAAAAGTCAGGCTTGGGCCATCCCTACTCATTGGCAACACATGAAGAGAGTCAGCAAGTGAAAACTGCATGGGTTTCTGGGGGAAAAAAAAAAAAAAAAAAAAAACTTGATTTGTCAGAAGTGCTTTTAAGGCTGTATTTTTCTTCTGTCTACTAAGCAGCAGATCGCTTTGTAAAAGCCACTCTCTCCGGAAAGTCAAAGCGAATCCCAGTATGTTGTTCTGTGTTTTGTCTTCTGGGGAAACGTTTATCCCCACCGACTGGGGGTAATCGGAAAGGAAGACTTACAAATTACCTATGGAACTTCAAAATTTAGAACAGCTAATGCATAATTCTCAATACATGGATGTTATACATGCACACGGAGCAAAACACACATATATACACCTGTGTGGATGCACATGCACACCTCCACCATGCTGACGCTGAGGCAAGAGGCAGAGAGACTGGAGAAGTGAACAGCTTAAGTGCTCTGAGCCCAAGTTCACACATGTTAGACTTCTGTTCTAAGCCCACCCACGCTGAGCCCTTTTCATCCACTTTGCTAGTTTTGAAAAGTCTGACGAAGAGCCTTGGCACGTGGGAAAAAAGCTCATAGTTTGATGAAGCTTTTAGGGCTTGGTCTGCCTTTTTCATCCTTTGTTCAATGCACTTGCTACCTGGAATACATCCTTTTTTTTTTCAAATTGAAATAAAAATAAATAAATAGCTAAAAGGAGCTTGCTGGGAAATTAAAATTATCAATGTGTTGTTACAATTCTGCTAGCAAATACAGAGTTTTTCAGAGAGAGCAGCTGCGTCTCAGGTCTTAGAAGAACAAAAAAAGGCAGAAATAAAGGAGTAGGGAGCCCCCAGCCCAGCACCTATTGCTAAGCTTGTCATCCAGAGGCAGTGTTGACATACTGTGAGCTCAGGAAGATCTCATATATCACATAGATGAGATTAACAAAATTTAAAAAGATGTGTCATTTTAAATGGTAATGAATAAAGATATATGTACCTTGTGCCATATTCCAGAAGTGAGCTGAATGAGGAACTGAATAAACCTATCACTTCACATCACTTTCAATTCTTCTTCCATAATTTTCCCAGGCAGAATACCTTAATGGGAAAGAGACACAGGTCACCAACGTAACAAGACGCTGAATGTCAGATGGTGAAAAAAAATCATCAGTGACCATAACATTATCCAGAGAATCAGAGGCTTGTGCTTCCCTGAAGCAAATGGTATCTACAACTAGTTCTCACATCATTTGAACCAGAGGAACTGCTGATGCGAAGCAAAGCAAAAAGAAGTTCAAGACCTACTGCCAAGGGGCAGAAAGGTTTAAGCACAACAGACACCTCAGCTTGACAATATAAATTCTGCAAAGGCTCCAACAGAAAGGGGCAATTACTGCCTCATGTTCCAGTTCTAATCTTCAATTATAGGACAATTTCCTA
Organism: Todiramphus chloris collaris; assembly: GCA_025345505.1. Taxonomy (NCBI): domain Eukaryota; kingdom Metazoa; phylum Chordata; class Aves; order Coraciiformes; family Alcedinidae; genus Todiramphus; species Todiramphus chloris. The sequence goes on along the minus strand of JANVCC010000019.1, from coordinate 33,012,150 downwards.
ATGAGGGGGAACATTGCTGGAGACAGTTGTGGTAGATGGAAGGGAACCCTGTGGTAATTACAGACCCTTGCGCATTAGTGACAGAAGTTCCCAAACTCCAAGGGGAAACACCTTCATAATGCTTGTTTCTGCAGAATCAAATAACATTCTCAATTTGCAATGGAATGGAAATGTTCCAGTCTGTGAGCACTTAAACTGGGTTACAGCTCTGCATGGTGGTAGTAGCTAGACTAAGCTGACAGAGGTGAGCTAGGTTACCAGGATCCTAACTCACACTGGGGGGTACAATAATGACGGTCAACTAGAGAAATGCAAGATAGGGCATGGATCATGGGAGAGATAACAAGGAGACAAGTCTGAGGCAGGACATTGACATGGCACAGTCAAGAGAAACTCATTCCCTTCTTTCAAGATTCCTGCTGGCAGCAAGGACCTCAAATATTGTATACACTTTCATATTACACAGAGCATGTTGCTGGAAAGGCCAAGAATATTATTCTTGATTTCACAGTCTTTGTGAGCTTTACAGTCAGATGCAGTGGTTTACAATATGTGGTCTACAGACTCCTTAGGTTCCACAGGTGACTTCCAAGGGCTGCAGGAGAGGTAACTAAGGAACAATCTGTTGCCTTGTCCCTGCCCAAGGGTCTGCATCTATCCTGCAAAGTTTCTAGGGATCTCTAAGTGAAGAAACCTCAAACCCACTGCTTTAACACTATTACTATTACTATTACATGAAAAGAAATGGATGGTATTTTTCTAATTAGTACTTCCATGGATGACTTAGCCCCTAGTAGCATGACACATAACTATATTTCCAGAGTAGCTCTGCTTCGGCCACTACACAGAACAAAAGCTGGTCATGTAACGAGCAACTGTTCAATGATTTGTGTTCTCCTAGTTGCTAAACAGGGCTTCAGACTTTACTGTGCTTTATTCTTTCAGTTTGCTCTGAAGGAAGAATTGTTTGTTCCCCAAGATACTTATTTACTACCATTTAACATTATAAAATCTTAGTACTTCAAAAATATCAATTTATTTATTCTTTTTAAATAAAACTCCAAGGTGAGTGGCTGAAAAGTGGGAGGAAAAATAATTTAATTTTAGCATCCAGTTTGAAATATGAAAACCTGATCTTTCTAAGAACTTGACTGGTTTATTTTTATGGTAAACATGAAAAACATAGTCTCCATTGACTTTAGCTATAGCTCTGAACACTCAGCACTTTCTCACATCAGGCATCCCATTGATCACCAGGGAAATAAGGACCTTCCAGATAACCATATGCAAAGTTTACCTGGTTGTGCAAGGAATTCTAGAGCAGCAGGACAGAGTCCAAGGCAGCTTTAAAACACCAGGGGTCATTTATCTGCACTACATCTTCTCCTTGCCCTCAGCTTTACTTTCTGTTCCTCTGATTGAGCTAGTCCTCACCTCCACTACCCAAACTTCCCACCCAGTCCTAATCTTGCTCAGCAAATCCTAGGTCTTGGCAAATCCAAGATAAATGGACTGCAGACATCAGCCCTGTGCACAGCTCATTGCCTGGACTAGCACCGTTATCCTCTCTCCATCTCAGCATCACTGTCCCCACTGCTCTTCCCGCTTTCTCCTGTGCCACCTCAGGCAGGTTCAGCTCTGCTTGTGGGTACTTCCCAGGTCCCCCAGTTCTGATGCTTCCTTCCCAGCTCCCTCACAACTTCTGCCTTGCAGTTTGCTTCAGTGCCAGTATTCTCCCCCTATCTCTGCTGTCAGTTTAAATCTCTCACCCTTCTTCCTGCCACCTCCAGGGCCAGTTTCCACCATACTAAGGCTCCTTCTCCCCAGCAGCTTCCCCTTCCCTCCACAGTGCCAGCCAGGGGGTAGTGACTGGAAATCAGGCTGTGCCCCTGCTCAGTTCAAATCTCAGCATGAAGTGTGACTTGCCACAGAACCTCATAACAAAGGTATGGGGGGAAAAAATATCTGAAATTTGGACTGGGGTGTGCTCAAGGCGGACAATATCATAAGGACAGTTAGGTGCTGAAATTTTAAAGGTTTCTGTTGAACATGTGTGAGCTGCAAACTTTCAAAGGCCTCTCTCTGCCTGAGCTAACTGTGGCTAAATTTGCTGAAGGAGTGTAAAAGAGAGAGCCCTTTCAGAAAGACCACTTCCTCCCTCCTCCCCCGACATGGCCTGAATGCAAAGACCAAATCCTCCCTCCACACCCCTTTGACCTGAGCAAGAAACACATTTCGCTTTTATCCTGTATCTGAAAAGTAAATTCATGTATCCATCTGTGTACCTTGTACTGCCAGACAGCTCTGAACAAACTCAGAAGTTACAGCTGTCTGGAGATGAGGCATTGTAATGAGAGGTACAGACAACTCCAGTAATACCTGCAGCCACCAGCCTCATCTACAATAACTGATTTAATTTGGAGAAATCTATACAAAAACTTTTGGTGAAGCCTACAGTAAATAGGGTTTTGTTTTACCCTCCTCTTCCCTATGTTAATTGTGACAGATACAGCCTGACATCATTGTATCTGGGAACCAGATAGTTAGGGGAAGAATTGCAGACATACCAGCACCTAGCTTTCATCTGACTTCTTTTTGCTCTTTGATCTCTTTACCTGGCTAATTAAGAAGCTTGAATCAGCACCCTGCTGAAATAGGCTATGCCTTTTTCTATACCTGTGACCCTCAGAAAGCACATCAAGTGTACTCATGTTCAGTAAGAAACACATTACTTGTGATCCTTTCAGATGTAGGTGACCATATGAATGTGTGCTCTGTTCTACTATGGACCCTCCTCTTTCTACATTTCCTATTTTAAGATGAATTGGGGGGGGGGGGGGGGGAGGGGAAACCACAATCCTTGACATCACATTTTGCAAAGAAAGCAAGTGCACGCCTCCCTAAAGTCTCAATGAGTGGCCTTTTAAGGTGACTGCTGAATTAAATTCCTGAATGATGAAGTCAACAGGCATGAGGAGGTTCTTATTTCCGAAAAAGAAAAAAGCTGCAGGAAAAAAAAACCAAAACAACAACCAAGAACACCAAAAAAACGCACCCTGTAGTGTCACTGCAGTGCTGAGAGCTGAATAGGAGCTGTTTACTCTGACTCAATATAAGATCCTTTACTCAGCTTTGGTAGTAAGTCAGCTTCTCAGGCTGAAGGGAAACGGGGATATACATATTCTGAGCCTGCTAAGCTTCTCTAATGTAAGACATGTGCATTTAGTTGAAGTCCTGAAATACCTCACTAAGAAGAAAGGTGTTCGAAACCTGAAGCACCTCTTTCTGGTTTTCATACATTACATATTTCTGACATACTTTAAGCAGTACTGTATGCAGCTGACATTGGTCTTTTTATATATAACATGCCTGTAAGGTATGCAGCTAAAACCCAGCTTCTGTGAATACCTAAAATACCCTTAAGACAGAGTAAAAATAATCTCATTAGGGGAATGGGGCACGTCTGGACATTCTCAGGATAGAAGCTCTACCCAAGCACAGCCTGTCCTTCTACCCTTGCAGAGGTAAATCACAGTGAGTCCAACCACCATGAAACACAGAAATGGAACAATTTCCCTGAAATCCTGAAAAAAAAAAAAGCCAGACAGCTCCATTAAAACCGTCAATTCCCTAAAGCTCAGGAGGTCACTAGTAGTTGGCTAGAACCACATAAGCACTTTATTATTTTTCGCAGGTATATCACAGAAAGACGAGAACACATTGGACATTAAATCCATTTTTTTCCTCTCCTTATACCTGCTGCCCCACTGTAACTCTGAAACCTGGGTCTACACCAGACTCTTCTTGATAGTATTGTTGGGACTTCCCTTGTGTCTGGATTGTCAACAGCAATATGAGCTTTAGGGCAGGAGAGTTACTATTACGTGTCAGTATTTTTTTTGTTACTATATGAACCAGACATGCTTTCAGTAAGGTTAGACCATGCAGTGATAAAACACTGATGTTTTATCTTAATTGTTCTCAGCGTTGATATAGGTGATAGTGCTACACCAGAGATAACAACGTTAGGGCATGGTGGCTATTTTAGGCAAGCCTACATCTGCAGGAAGGAAGGGAATATGACATTTCTGGAGAGATTTAGTTTTAAGATAAATGAAACAGAAAGCAGTGATTTTCCTTTTTTGAATGTAATTTCTCCTACTATCATGGATTTACAGGTGGTAAATTAGTTACTTGGACAGTTCAAATAGGGAGTGAGGAGGAAGCTCAATGATGGCTTGAAGATCTCCCATAGGTTAGTCACTTCAGTGGACTAGAAGAATGTTAGGGACAGACTGTCAAAACAGGCAGAGGAACACTGCAGTCCAAGCCACTTTCTGTGTCTGTTTTCTTTACTCTGTATCTACTAAAAGAGTGAATTCCGAGTTTTGGACCCTACATGTATTTTATCCATAGCAACCACAACACTTCCCTCAGATTTACTAAAACACAAGCCTTTAATTTAGAACAAAGGAAGATGGATCTTCCCCCGATACTCTACTTCAGAGCTTGCCTGAAATTTAGAAGTTAAGTATCTTTGTCAGCATCAGGGTTTCCTGATGGCCCTTCTCAACTTAGATCCTCCAAAATCTGGCTTAGCAACCCATGACCTCTGCTAGTAATCACTAGGAAAGCTCTGAAGAAAAATTGTTGAGTGATGACTCACTCTGACACACTTTGGTTGGTTTATCATTTTCTAATGGGAAGATATTTTCTATTGTGACAGACTTGTTTTCCTGCTCCCTAGGAACAATGATCCATAAGGATTTTCTGAGGAGTGACTTCTTAGAGTGTGTGATATTTCTTGTCTCTTAGCTGCTGGAAGGATAACTGAATTAACCATCACCCACTTACTTACTACCTTCCTGTTCTCTCGTGCCTTCTCGACACCTACTTTAACACAGAGGGCTCCTCATAGGGCATAGGCACTAGGAAACTAGGTACGACTAATGAAAAGCCTTCAGAAACCAGCAGTGGAGGAGGAAATACATAGGAGTGGGCTAAAGCAATCAGAGGCTGCACATAGACAACAGTGTTGGGGATTGCACACAGAAGGGAGCAATGCTGCAGGTTCAGTCCTGGCTCTGCTGGCCTTCGGTGTGAAATCCAGCTTCAAATGGCCGAGGGTTCACAGCAGAGGACTTCTTTCTTCTATGATTGGAAGTAGCACTTGGGGCTTCTTAAGAAAGCAAAGGCACAACAGCAGTCAAGGTTTATCTGGTTGGGCAGAAGGCCCAAAGCCACTACATTCTTCTTTTATTTACAGCTTTCAGCAAGTACTCCTCTCCTCTGATGACTGCAGATTGTAATGTTTCATTGCAAGCACAGCTGGCTGGTTTGGGTGGCTTACAGGCAGAGCTGCACCTGCTAGATTAGATGCTAAGAAAAAAGACTTGTTCTGACAGACACACGGAGATTGTCTAATCAGTGAATGGTTGCATGGCCAAAAGAGCTTGTTAAGACCATCCTGTGTGACCTCCTGCAATGACCATCCATTGACTCCCGGTTGGGTGATAGAAAGTCTTTTAAGCTGATACCAAACCTATAGAAATTACTCTGATCTGATGGTGAGGATGGGTAGATATATGTGCATGCCTTGAGGTCATCAGGGCAGAAGAGATGCCAGTCACACTGCATAGCTCGCTATTGTCCCTTTTGCTGCTCCCAGGAGGCCGGGAGAAGCAGCTGGATTGCAGGGATGCCAACTGTCAGCAAAATACAGCAATTGTTTTATGAATTTAGTGCTCTTTATCTCCTAATTTATTTACCAGGGAGATGTGTAATGTTCAGTGAAAGCCAGTCTGACGAGGAGAAAAGTCTTACAAACACCCTTCCATTTGCTACTGTGCTATTTCTTATTAAATAGAATTGTTATGTCTTAGAAAATTAAAGTTTATTTAAAATAAAACACAAAAGACTGAGAGTGGAGAGTGAAGTACCACCTCATCTTACGCTGAGACAATACAGCAGCAGGTAATGGGAAGCAGATCAGACACATCACACTGTCTTTTTCTAATTACTTGCCACAGTGAGGACAGGGACCCTGTTGCCCTGGGAGGGTATGGTCCCAGCCCCAAACGCTCACCCACAGAAGGGTGAATGGTCACTCTGTGTAACTGTATCTGATCTCCAGAGGTCCCTTCCAACCCCTACCATTCTATGATGATTCTATGATTCTGTGAAGGAGTTCCATCTGATCTCCACACAAATGCAAGAAAGTGGCTGGCTTGGAATCTGCTAGCTTGGGCACCGCTGTCTCCTCTGTGTTCATATACAGGTATTGGTGACATCCAGGACCCCACGGCAAGCACTGCCAACCTCAGAACCCAGTGGAATTAACTGCAGGAGAGGGGCCAGCCATGGAGCAGATAAGAGGAATCTAGAAAAGCGAAGGAGGCCAGACAGCGTTAGATAAATGGTGGTGAGGAAGGCTGCATTAACAGCACTAATCACTGTGTTTCCTGAAAACAGAGCAAGAAATTCCCCGGTATACATACTTCTTGTCCACCAAAAGGCCTTCTGAATTCCTCAACAATCAGGCAGGAAGTGGTAAAATCTGTCAGACAAAATGACCAATATGTTATTTTTTCCAATATCAATAATACATTTTAGATCAGAGCTATTACTGAAGAACATTCTGTGGCCAATCAGATTTATTTTTACAGCCATACTAAGTTTGCTGGTGATGTACAGTAAATGGAATTTCTGTGCACAAAAATGTATTTTAAGAACTTTGTTTCAGTCCAGATGAGAACTTTACCTTATAGGTGCATTATTCATAAGCATTCACTGCTCTTTCAAATACTTGCACAAATACAAATTATGGTTTAGTTTTTTCCCAGTTAAGTAATCAAAGACCAAAGGAGAATTATAATAACTATGGGTTTCATGCTGTCTGTAAACAGATGGAGTTTTTATCACAAGCAGACGTAAAACATATAAAGGAATTTCTGATTTAATTTCATCACTTTGTGTGATGACTTTTGTTTAGTTTCCTTCATGGCACAAGTCAAAGCATTGACTTTGTCAAGGTTTAGGGACTCAAACCAGGACAACTCTGTACCACAACAGGTTTAGAGCCTTGTACCTAGCTTGCTTTGGTGGGCCATTCTGAGAACCTCCTACCAAGATTTCCTGATGTCTCCATTTAGAAGAGCTCTGTCTTTTCACTGATGACTGGAAGTCAGTGAGACCCACCTGGTGCTGCTGCCTGAGGTCAGTCAGCAGAGTAATATTGCGATTCCTTCCAGCTTCATTGCTTAGTACATAAAGAGGAAGGAGGATGCTAGCTTAATATTTTCTCCCCATTGTGCCCCAGAGGTTAGGCACCATGCCAGATACAGATGTTATCAAAAATGGAATCATTTTATAAATAAACTGTGAATTAACAGCAGTCTGGATAAATGTATGCTTTGGTTCAAGACCGATGTATTCCATTCTGTGATAACCTTCTCAAAATAAACTGGGAGTTTTCATTTTGTACTTCGTTATGATTTATCACATCACAATTTATTTAGGTCTTTCAATGCTCTCTCTTCCATTTTCTGCACTTGAGATAGGGAATTAAAGTACCCCTGACTGCACAGCCTTCCCTCTGCATTCGAAGGAGAAGTCATGTAGCTATCACAATGGATTAAGGCGTCCTACATTAAAAACCTGTGTCACTTTTGCAACTGTGTGCGTTTATGCAACAAGACATCAGTAGCTAATGGGTCATCTAAGATAGTAAGTTGAATGGACACTGTTCTTTTTTTCGTAGCAGTGGTAATTATGAATACTCTGAAAAAGGGTTCTTTGCCAATTGTAGCCCACGAAAATTGAATACTGTTCTCTTGCAAAAAGTTGTCCACAAGTATTCAGCCATCCAATGCCATTACAAAAAACAGCGACTTGTTTATGCATTGGAAGCTACATGCACATACAGTAGATCTCTGGAAGGTCTGTCCATACTGCTTTAGATTGCTTTCTGTCAAAGACACATCCTCAAGCTATGAACCTTCTCCATCTATCTGTTACAGCCAGCCCATAAACCCAAGAGATCCATAATCATAACAATTCAATGATCCCTGATTCTTTCATATGGAATTATAACAGCCACCTTGGCTCTCTGGACTCAGCCACAACAGAGTTGTGGGGTGATCCACCCATCCACAGGAAAAGGGTTTCAACTGGGGGACATCTCCCAGGAGATGAGGACCAAAGTCTCAAACATGCCCAAACTGACTTTTTCTAGAACCAGAGTTTTTCATGAAAGAATATTAATGGTGTTGAGATACATTCACAGTAAACACCTTCTGCTGTTACCAAACATACCAACTTCCATTTGGTATTTAGTTATGCCTTAAACCATTTATTTTCTGTCTAGTTATGATTCATGTAACTATATATTGCCAAGTGAATTCCATTACCATGGGAATATTTGCAGACATTTAAAATAGTTGAGATAAATACAATAAAGTAGAAAAAACCCACTAAGGAATTAATTGATGTAAAATGGGAGATCATTGTCTTGCTAAATGGAATTAAAGAAGTTTTGGACTAACCAGTCAACAGAACAGTAACTGCATGAGATGCATATTAATATGCTACAGGTAGAACAATACTACAGCTCTTTTTTTCAGTAAAAGCATTCAAAACACTTTTTAAAGAAGGGTAACAGGCAAATATTTGCTTTCTGCACAACTGAACCCTCTATCAGTAACATTCTCCAGATAGCTATTTCAGAGAAATAAGAACACACAGCAGGTATCTGTAACCTGTATCTGTCATGTCCAATAGACTGTTTCTGCAGCAGTGTCTTTGGAGTAATATCCAAAAATGCGCATGGGCTTTACAAATGCCCATGGAAGAAGAGTTGGAAATAGGTGATCTTTAAGGTCCCTTCCAACCCAAACCTATGATTCTATGATTCTAAATATTCCTGTATTCATAAAATATGAAGTCATGCAACTAGGTGCTCCATGTATACTAAAAAAAAGTGGTCTTATTTAGAATATTAGATAACAGAAGTGTTCCCATGCACTCTGTAGGGCACAAGATTAACTATCAAAAACTTCTATCAATGTACAACCAAACAGTACATGCTTCACACATATTCAACTGCAGGTTTTAACCATGGTTTTTACAGAACATTGGGCATTAGACTGTTAGGAAGGAAAAAAAAAAAAAAAAAGAAGTGTTGGCAAGGAGCTTAGGAAAATCCTGCATAGGAAGAGCCTATACTGCTAGTTAGTCCAAGAAGGACATTTAACGACCGCATGATCCAGAAAGGGGGGGGGGGGGGGGGAATGTTGTTTCATAAAACTTATCTATGATACATTTCAAATAAACCCCAAACCTAATTTTTCTACACTAACACAGATTATGTGCTTTGCCATTAAAATGTATACACTGAAAGAACTGACCCTGAAGTTTGGCTCTGTAACAATCACATAATTTCTTCAAAAAACTCTCTAACTTGATGTTATTACAAAAATACAAGAACTTTTCTTATCTGGAATACTGAGGATATGTCTTGGGTTATGATAATGGACCTACTTTGAAACAAGCTCTTGAAATATTGTTGGCTTATGAAGTGGATTCATCATCAAAAAGACCATTATCTTCCATTATGAATCCCAAACGACTACATAACAGATTCTTTCAGAACTGTGCTCTATTTCAAGTATTGCTCAGTCATCGTAGTAAAATCACTAAGTACTGTTCTTCTTATGTAAAAGAAATTCAGCATGATGTAATTCAGAACAAAAATACAAAACCAAAAACAAACCAAAAAAAGAGTAATTTGAAATAATTTTCAGCGATTTCCTTGGTCTGTGTTTCAGTTTATAATTATTTCCACATTATGCAGTTATAATTGACCTAACTGGTTTGAACTCTAATGTGTTTTGACTATTTCTAATTTACGGGAATTTTTTATAAACAGATCTACCTGTAGGAGATTGTATAATCCTTAAAACCAACTGCAAAATTCCTGCTGTCATCAGTGGCAGTAGGCTTCAGTCAGTTCCACGTGTAAAGAAACACCAATCCTTACACATGGCTTAAGAAAAAGATCAGGTTTGCTTTTTACTTATTTCTAAGTGTTTAACATCACCTTTTTTTGCAAGGGACAAAGTGAGTAGCTCTACTGGATTAACTGGAGCTGCATACATAGGTATGTTCATCTTAATGGCTGACGCTAGATAAACCATCACCAAAGCCCAAAAGATAGGTACAAATCCACCATCCTCTGACAAAAGCAAGACATAAAGCCAAGCAGTGGACTGCAAAGATTGCATTCATTAATTCTAGCCCAACTCATTTTAGGCTGGAACTCAACAGTCAAAAGCTAGTGGGATATCTGAAACTGAAAAGTGCAATGGAATACCTGAGAAATGACTTTGAGGAAGAGTAGGCTTGATGTTCTGATGCCAAGACAGCAATAATTTTGTTCCCACAAAGCAGCTGGTCAGAAAAAAAAGGAAGGATGGGCTGACTACGTTGGGTAAGTTACATGGGTACGCATGTACTCCACAGGCGTGGAGGAGGTTCAAGTGCTTCTCTCTGCAAAGTGCCACTCTGCTGATGGTCATGATTTGTTTTGCTTAATCAATTCATTTAAGTGCCAGGTGCAGCCTTAAGGGGTGGATCTGGGAGACAAGTCATGTGCAGGTCAAAAGAATAATGTGGACTCAGGACCTGCATACTCAGAGAGAGAAGGGTCCAGTCTGGTCTGACTTGCAGTATGAAGGGAGAGACTTGTTCCTTTGGAATGAGTTTGGAGAGGACTGTAGGCAGCCCAGTAACCACGGCAAAAGCTCGAGTCACATTTTCACAGGTAAAGGAAACAAAATGAAGTGACCAACTGATTAAAATTACAGGAAGTAGCACCACCTGCAACACCTTGCTTCGGCTGTTCAGTGTTTGTACCCAAGGCCTTGCTGTGACATACTCAAGCCCCATATCACATATTAGACACACTATTGCTTTAGCATTTGCAAGGACAAAGCACAATGCAGTGTTCCTAAGGTGCTGCAGATGTCCTTTAATCCAAAGAGGACAACTGGAAACTACAAGGCCGGATTGCTGGAACCACAATGGCACAGGGTACACAGTACTTGTCTCCTATCAGAACTTGTCATTGACTTTATTTTGTCTAGAAATGATTTTCTTTATATGAGTAAAGGGAATAATTACTCTGTTTCAATTCTGTAATATTTTACTATCATTTATTCAGTACTATTTTACTTACAGAATGAAACAAAAAAAACATCCTGTCTAGCATTTATGCGGGAAATTAATTTCAAGCTCATTAATTAATTTTAAGAAAAATTATTTTTCTTTCACAGGGCATAACTCCTTTCCTTAAATAAAACTCAATAAAATGCCACATTGCTTGACATTCCTAATTAGTTTTTTTACATGTAAATAGGCAGCAAGTCCAACTCTCTGAAGGCCTAGCTTCCACAGTGTGGCTCTACGAGCAGAGTCTTTATGCCCACTGGACTCTGCTCAGACACAACGGGTCATCAGCACGTGTTTGGTTGCTGCACTGCTTATTAATGATTACACATCTGGGTATATAGAAAGCCTCTTAAGGATTTACAGAGACCTGCCCAACCCTTGTGGGGTTTACTTATTAACAAATAAACAAATGGAGAACTGGAATTACAGGACATGTGCTGCACACTATCACCTGGCTCCTGGTCATCCGAGCTGTTGCTGCTGGCCTTTCCTTCAGGCTCTGGCTCTCCATGGAGCAGGAAATAAAATTTTCAATCTGTCAGCTCCCTGGCTTGTGTCTGAGTGTTGTACAAACAACATGGTAAATGGTGCATTTTTCAGTTAATGTTACTGGAAATCTGCTGTGTTTCCCAAGCTGCGAGTCCTCCACAAGGATGAAGGAAAGGACCGTGAAGGTTTTATTTCACCTCATTTAAGGAAGCAATCATTATTGGTATGAGTACATGACTAAGGGCAGGGCTGCCTTCCTTCTTCTACTGATTTATATTCCCTGCCACACAAATACAACTGCACAAAGCAGCCATTTTCTACCTTAAACAATAAGTGCATGTGTGTGCCTCTCACAAGGATCACATCAGTGGCTGGTAATCTATCAAAGCCTCTTTCTTCAGATAATTGAAATAATGGATGTATACCAGGAAGATACAGTAAACATACTACAAAACAAGAGATGCTGTATTTTTCCCATAGCAATTGTTCAATAGAAGCCAGTGTTCACAACTTTTACAGCATTCTACAAGCATTCGTGGATGAAGATAGCTTTTTCTTATTGTTGCAGAGCAAGGTCCTGCACCTGGCTTGGGGCAACCCCCAGTATTGATACAAGCTGGAGGATAAAGGGATTAAGAGCAGCCCTGAGGAGAAGGACTTGGGGGTACTGGGTGGTGAAAAGCTGGACAGTATCGAGCACCATGAGCTCACAGCCTGGAAGCCAATGGCACCCTGGGCTGCATCCCCAGCAGCGTGGGCAGCAGGTCAAGGGAGGGGATCCTGCTCCTCAGCTCTGCTCTGGCCCTTGCAGTGCTGGGCCCAGCTCTGGAGTCCTCAGCACAGGAGAGACAGGGACCTGTTGGAGCAGGGCCAGAGGAGGCCACAGCAATGATCTGAGCACTGGAACCCCTCTGCAGTGAGGCCAGGCTGAGGGAGTTGGGGTTGTTCAGCCTGGAGATGAGAAGGCTCCAGGGAGACCTTCTTGCAGCCTTTCCATACTTAAAGGGGCCTGTCAGGAAGATGGGGACAGTATTTTCAGCAGGGCCTGCTGCAACCAAACAAGGGGCGATGATTTTAAAGTAAAAGAAGGGATATTCAGAGTTGAGAGAAAGAAGAAATTTTTTACAGTGAGAGTGGTAAAACCCTGGCCCAGGCTGCCCAGAGGGGTGGCGGAAGCTCCATCCCTGGAACCATTCCAGGTGAGGTTGGCTGGGGCTCTGAGCAACCAGCTCTAGTTGCAGATGTCCCTGCTTCCTGCAGGGGGGTTGGACTACGTGACCTTTAAAGGTCCCTTCCAACTGAAACCTTCCTATGGTTCTATGATTCTATGATTTATTTTTAAGTAGCAAATCATAAGATTTAAAAGGGAGCCATGCTTCATTTGCATATTTGTAGAATAATGTGGCAGCCAAAGGCAACAGCTATGATGGCAGCAAAAACGACAGTTAGGAGACTTGTTTGCTGTTCTGCTTGTGAATTTGCAAGGGTTTTCTGTTTCACAACGGCCCTCCTCTGAATACGGAAAAGTACCACAAATACAGGCCTGATTATGGAAACCTTTATTCAGAGAAGAGGCCCTACTGACTCAGAATGTCTCAAAATTAGAAAGGGTTGATTGACAAGACATCAGGACCCAATTAAATGTGACACTAGATGCCTCATACTATTGTTAGCATTTCTATTACCATCGTGTTGGGGCTGCTCCTTGAACAAAGCAAAATGTCAGGGTAATAAATATCAATGAGGCAACAAAGCTCAAGGACGGGAGACATTTCTAGTTAGCATGAGAAGCAGTGGTCAAAGAGTAGTGAAGATGCTGGTAGGGATTACTGCAAAGCTGAGATTTCAGGATGGTTTTGGTGGAGGATGCTGTGCTTATTTAGTATTGAGCAACCTCAGCCTCCTATCTTGCAAGATCTAGATTGTTTACAGGAGTGTGAGGACTTCACCCAGTTGGTGTAATGAAACTGGTTGGTTTGGCAAGGCATTGCTTGCTATGCAAAGCTCTGTAACACTTGCAGAGCAGCTCAAGGATGCTACATACATTGGATCGGCTGAGCAAGCGTTATTTGGTCTGGAGATGCACCATGTGCCCTACAAACCCAGAATGCACTGGAGCTGCTGTGGAGGAGCAAGTCCACAGGTTATAAGCACAGTCATTCCAGCACATCCCATGCTGGAGGTAATGCTAAGTGCCAGTTCACCCAGTGAGTCACATCTGCTTGCATTAAAGGAAAAAAATGCAAACAAAATAGTCATCATAGATCTTACTGGCAAGAAGACACTGAAACTGGGCAGGCTGGTTGGGAACCAACCTAGCAGCAACCCTAGTTGGCAGACGTTGTAAATAAGGTGAGTGGCTTCTTTTTCTCTGTCTGAAGACAAGGAGGACACAGATGGGTTCTGAGTTCTGGCAGGTAGTGTTCTACTTGTAACTCTACAAAGCTTTTTATTAATTCCACAGAAAGCAGTTGCAGAATTGTATCTTCTTTCAAAAGAATCAAATACATAGACTCTAAAGAGTCGAATTCAGTATTTTACAGTTTAGTGATAGATTTAGTGAAGTCTTTTCCTTTTGAAGGAATTGCTACAGAATGGAAAAGTTTGGATTTATTATATTGTATGCAGAGCACAGTATTCTTCAAACCTCAGGGATCTATTTGCATTTGCTTTATGACTTCTCAAAATGAACACAATTTTGCAGAATCTTCCTAACCCTGTAAATTGCTGTATGAAAAGAGAATTCCCCCCCTCCCCCCCAGCTATTCACAACACAGTAAAATGGGACATTAACCTTACATAAAACCCACTGCCTTGGATCTTGCTTCCTCATTAAGCCTGTGCCAGTTTTGCAGCAGATTTCAAAGGTGTAAATTCACTTTTGTTTTGCCAGTTATCAATCCATCAAGTCATGTCTTACTTTCCTTAAAAGCAAATTACTTAACAAGCATCGTTCCCTTTTTGAAGGCCTCCCCATCATTACATATTATTTTCTCAACATCACATACCTGAAAATAAAGGTAAAGGTTTTTGAGTAATTTGAAGCCCTTGCTACAAGAAATAAAACAAGGATTATTCATATTGCTTGTTTTCCCACAATGTGTTTTTATGGGAGTGCTGCAGGGACTGTGTTTTGCATTCAGTGAACATCTTCTGTGGTGTAAAAAGTCTCTTTTTGGTATTCATATAACCACAAGAGCTGTGCATCCATATCCCATGGATATTACCACCTAAACCAACCAGAATGAAAAAAAAAGGTTATTTCTTACCTCATCCATTGTGAAAGACACAGATTTATGAGATACCACTTGGCAGTCCTGTGAGCAATGATAAAATTTCTTTCCCTTGGGCATCCAAGAACCACAGTATATGGTAGTACGTCCAGTTCTCAAACAGAACCAAACCATTCACTACAGGACTGCATATCTTTCTGAAAAGAGAATGGGTTTTTCTTGTCATAAAAAGTATTTATTTATCAAACGCACCCAAAAAAGAAAGTCAGGCAATAGACACAGAAGAATTGGATGGAAATCATCAAGAAACAAGGACAATTTTAGCATCTTCATTGTAGGTAGTGACTTTACTAACAGAAAAACTTCATTATTGAAAGTTTCCCTTTTGTTGCTGAAATGAAAATTGCTCTTTTCATCTTTCTAGTACCAGGGCACACTCTTAAAATGTACTCTTAATGTCAGAAATAAATGATATAATAAATTCATGGTTTTTTACCTTTTTGCCAAGTACCTTTCTCTACTAGAGTAGTGCCCTGTGCCTTGTGTGAAAGAAAAGGCAAGGAACAGAGACACCCAGCAATCCAAAACACAAAAGCAAGTATGTTAAGTTTCAAATCACACATCATAAACATAGGTCTCCAGTATTTTAGTTAGGGCATAAAATATTCCAGAGTTTAAAGGGCTCCAGAAATAGCTGTCCCAAACACAAAAAGGGAATACCTAGAGAGCTGTTGTGGAATAGGAAAGGTAGTTTTTCTGCCTCTCTTGCGAGTCCATCCTTTCCCAGTGTCACTCCTTTACAGCAGCAGATGTTTCCTCCAACATACAGCAGCACTTCAGTCAGTAATTCAGGGTCCTGGGGACATGCTAGACCAGCCCAAGCAGCAGGGCTTGTCTGTGTGATTCCCAGTGCGTATGAGCACCCCTTTGGCCTCCTAAAAGGACCTCATCTGGTGACTGACAACAACGTATGTTCAAATAGCGTTTCATTTTTGAAATACAAACTATCATTCGTGAGGGTGGACTTGGGAACCAAATTATAACTCGCTGATGGCCCCAAAGGGCTGTGGGCCTGATGATGGGGATGCGACCAGCTCGGCAGCGTCATCACCTTCCCATCGCAGAGCCCACACCTGCTGGACAAGAGCAGCCAGAAACCACCCCCGGCATGCTGCGGGCAGAGGGCCCGGGCTCCCGGGCTGGCCGAAGTCCTCTCACGTAGGCGGGCGGGCAGGCGGGCGGGCGAGCGAGCGGATGGCTTGCCCCCGCTCCCCTTCTCCAGCCGGCCTCTGCTACGCCAACTACGTGAGCGGGAGGGAGCGTAAGCTTCCAAGGCCGGGCGCATATGGAGCAGCGAGGCTCTGAGAATCGCCCCGGAGAAAGGAGGGGGCGTTGTAACCGCTTCACCCAGCCCGTCAAAGTTGGCGGCCATCTTTGTTTCGGGCAAAGCCCGGCGGCCGTTGTGGGCGTTTTCGCGCTCTTGAGCGTGCCCGGTTTAAAAATGTTCGCCGAGCGGTCTCTTTTTTTTTTCCTCTGACAAGGAGGGGGAGGCAGTAACAGTCAAACCCTGGGCTGGGAGAGAGGGGCGGTGGTAGAGACGTGGGGACGGCGGCGAGCCCCACAGCGAGCCGGAAGCTACCGCTGCGTGCTCGAGGAGGCGGGTAGGGGAGCGAGCGTGTGCGGAGCGGGCGGGAGGAGGAGCAGCAGCAGCAGCCGGCACAGGCGGCGGGTGGAGCGGAGCCGCGCCGAGCCGAGCCGCTAAGTCCGTCCGGCCGCCAGAGCGGCCGCGCGTAGGCGCTTGTACGGAAGGGCTGCGGCCCCTCGGCGGAATCGGCGTAGGGGGCGTTGGAGAATCGTCGCGGCGGCCGCCGCAGGGTTGGCTGGCGGGAGACGCGCGGGGAGGAGGGGGCGGCCCGCTCGGTGCCTCCGCGGCTGAAGGAGGGCGGGTAGCCAGCCGGAGCCCAGCGTCAGCAGCGGCAGCGACACCGCCAACCGCCGCCGGCCAGCGCCATGGGTGAGTCTCCAGCCCGGGGTCGAGGTGCGGAAGGGGGAGATCGTGACAGGCCGAGGCGGGAGCCTGCGGGATCTCCATGATGGGTGGGTTGGGAGGCAGCGAGGAGGCAGGCGGGCGGGGTAGAGCGGGTGCAGCGGGTACTGCCAAGACCCCCATCCCGGCGGTGCCGGGGACCGGCTGCCGGACGAAGCGGCGGCCCCGCCGCGGGGCCCCCAGCCCCTCTTGCCGCCCCTTGCCTTCCTCCTCCTCAGATGCGGCTCCAGCGCCCCTCGCCGCCGCCATCCAACCTCCCCCCCCCCCCCTCCCCAGTCACTTCCTGCCTTGCCGAAATTGTATAATGCCTGCGCGGAGCTGGGGAGCCAGGCGGCGAAAATGCCGGAGATATTTCTTCTCCCTCGCTTTCTCCCCTTCCCCCTCATCCCATCCCTATCCCTCCTCCCCTTTTTTCCTTTTGCGCCCAAATTTGGGAGGGAGGAATTCGATGCAGGAATTAAAGCAGCCTTCAAATATGCGGGAGAGGAGCGGGTGGGACCGAGATCACGGCGCCGAGGGGGGGGAGGAGGAAGGGGAAGGGGGCGACTGTGCGCGGGTGGGTTCGTGTGTGGCAGCGGGAGAGGGGCCGAAGGCATCGCGCAGCGCTGGGCCGCCAGCTGCCTACCTGCGTCTATAGCTTTATATTGTTTAATTTCTAGGGCTTCGTTTATTTATTTATTTATTCTCTTTCTCTGAGGGCTTTATGCCGCTCTGGTCTGGCTTTTATTTGCCGCCTCGGCGGGGCGCCCGGTCCACGCCCTCCCGAGATGCCCCGACCGGCTCCGGCTCCTGCAGCGGGCCGGGGCCTCGGCCGGTCGTTCTCCAAACAGACGGAAAAAATATTTATAAAGGCAATTTACCAACGGCTCCCCCCGAAATTTACATTAAGTGCTTTTGGAGCAGTTTGTTCGATCCCCCTCGCTTAGCGAATCAGTCCTGCAAAACAAATTGGAGGGTAGCTTAGTATTTCAGGAGGGGTGACTGGGAAAAGCTGTGATTATATACGGAGATTTTTAATGGGACACTTAAAAAAAAGCAGCTAAACTTACTTTGGCATGGAGATGTTGACTTCACGCTAAAGCAGTGATGTGCAAATGCAATTCTGTGAAAGACAACGTTCAGGAATCTTCTGCATGCAGTTTGTGTGCCGCCTCCTGCAGATGAAAAATCAGTGACTGTCAGAAGGACTCATTCACTGAAAGTTTTTGTTAGTTTGTTTGTTTTTTCTTGGCCGCTGGAATCTCCCTCTGACTGATAATAGCTTTAGGTTATGTTCCATGACAGAAATGCTTCTATATGTAGAAATACCTAATACCTGTATTAATATTGGGACCAAAGTAACTTCAGCCTGTGTGAGTACACTGGCTCTGCTCCCATGAAAGTTAGATGGGCCATTGCTGTATATTTTGGCTGAGAGGTTGATTGTACCTTCTTATGCAGGATTTTTTTAATAGTAGTAGCATTTCAGTGTTAAGTTTAATTTCTTACTTTCTACTTAATTTCTGAGTAGAACTTTCACTGAGCTATCAAGCAAATACTATTGTAAAGCATTTCTCCTTTATACTTCTGTCTGCATATATTTTAAAGTTCCTGCTGCTGAAATGTTTGGAGATTGGGGAAGGTGTGATTTTGTGTGGTGTTTAACGTCTTTCACTTCATACCTGCTTAGTTGGTAATGTTTGTGGCTTGTTTGCTCTAGGAGATTACTAGCATCTTTAGTGATTTTTGAGCATAAGAGCATTGTTTTGGCCTGGCTTCAGATGACTGCATTTTAAAATTTTTAATTTTGTTTTTTTAAGCTGACATATGAATAACAAAACCCAATAAATAGAAATTTTACTTAGGAGAGCAGGTTTCAAAAAGCCATTGCTTTGAAGGTCATTACTGCCTTGTCTGTGGTGAAACCTGAACTGAAATGCAGGAACCTCACCTAAGTCTGTGTTTGCTACCCTGGAAGAAAGGGTTCCTACTTACACATTCTGAAATAGAAGCAAATGCACCCAGAACTGTGCATATCTGTCTGGGCGCTGGTAATAACTCACAGTGTTTCCTTTGGTTTACCCACAATGACAAGTGACTAGTCTGGGTTAAAATGCTGCTTCAGATGTGTACTCAGTGTGACAAACAAATATGCGTTTGTGTATATATGGATAAAAACTTGATTGTTTATCTGAGGCAGAAATAAAGGATTGGATTTCCCTCCTTTGTAAGCTAAAATACAACAGAGTTTGCTTTCTTTTTGCATAAAACTATCTAGATGTGTACGGTAGATCTTTCTTCATAAATGGCTGGCAACTCTGTGGTACTTTGATTATTCTCTTCCATGAATCAGGCACATACTTGTACTTCAGTTGCCTCAATTCTAGTAGCTCAGTGTTGCTGTGGTCATATTTTTAATGCTATCTTAAAATACCCATTAAGACAACAAATAGTTAGAAAATACAATGACTATAGATTCAAAACCTCATTTTAAAACACAAAATCAGCAAAGGAAAATTTGCTTTGGAGAAGGTGTAGGAGAAAGGCTTCTGCTCAGAACTGTAGTGTGATGTACATTATTAGCTTTAATTTATTGCCAGACTATTCACTTAACCCGTCTAGACCAGAGATGTGTATGCATGAGTGATGTTCTGTTTTCTGTAACTTGGTGCTCTAGCTTCTGAAATAATCTAGTTAATTGCAAATGTGTTGTCTGTAATTAGAATGGCATTTAGTCACCATTTAAGTAGTTTAGTTAAGTCTTGTTGAAATTAGTAATTCAAATTTGGGGTAGTGTTAAACTGTAGGTGGTCACAAACCATTCCCTAGGTAGGTTTGAACATCTTGAACTGATGTTTATAGATGTCTTACAGAAGTGGGGATGATGGCATAGGTGAGGTAGAGACATTTCTCTACTGTGAGGACCAGAAACTGGAAGCACAGAAACCAGTGACTTTCTGTTCACCTTGCCAGAGTGAAGTTACTGTATGTCAAGGGTGAGTCAAATGGATTTTTTTTCCAGCCCTGATTTAATGGTTGTGTCGTGATAGTGCTGTAATGTCATCAGGTAGCTATTTTTTTTTTTATGCACAGGAAAGGATCAAATCAGTATTTACTTCCATAACTTTTAATTTTGCCTTCTGCTTTAGTTGAATGCAGCTGACATGCAAAACTAGGCTATTTATGGCATTGCCCAAGCATGGCCATGGAGCTACTGTAAGTTGTGATATTCTTTGTGGCACATTGAAAATCAAAAGGTAACCAGCTCAAGCACTTCCTAAGACAATATGTATTCATTCTGGTTTTGACAGAGCTTGAACTAGAGGTCTGCAAGCATGTGCCTGACTGGACCTTGTTCTGATGTACATCCTGGCCTTCGTTCCCATGAAACCCACTTAATCTTCAGCTTTCCATGCATCAGTGCTTCCACACTGCTAAGTGTGCTTTACAGAAACCTGCCAGTTGCACACTGTCTCCAGTGCTGCTGCACTGGGCGGTGTGCTGCCCAGTAACCCTTCTTATAAGGAGTCTGATCTTCCGTGGCTCTGGCTCTGTATCTTATTTTCAAATGGCTCTTTGTGTGTGGCCATTTTCATGCCAGATATCTCTCATTTAACTCCATGATAGTTCAGAATGCATTTGCAAATAACTTTGGAAGTGGTATTACAGAACAATAACCTTCTGGGTGTTACATTCAGAAGCACTGAAGCAATTAGAATAGAACTGTATTATTTCGTAGTAGCACAGAAGATTTAATTATTTTTTTTTGGTCAATATTAAAAATCACATCTCAATATGTAGGTTTTCTAATGGCTTCCCCCCCCCCCCCCCCCATTTTTTTCCACCTAGTGGTTGTGTGTTTTTTGTTTGGTTGGGTCTTTTTAGCCTGAATAGTAAAGATGTTAGGACTAACAAGAAGTTAGTCAATAGTAAGATACAGCACCTAGTTTTGCTGTCAGCATTTTTAAAATAGAGCTTTGTAAGTGGAAAGATTGCATCATACTAATACAAGATGCAAGACCTGAGGAAAGAAAGAGAAGGGATTTATACTTGCCTTTCATTTGACCACAAAAAATACCAAGAGGTGACAGTTGTCTTTGAGTCATGCTCTCAAAGGAAAGAATATCAAATGCTAACCTTTTTCTAGTGCTTTGAGGTAAAGTATGACAGGAACGATGGCCAAAAAAAAAAATGCAAGCTAGATATGTAAGGCATGCTCTTTAATGTTGTTGGTGAGTGTTGAGCTGCAGTTTATCAAATTCCAATCAAAATACTCATATTATATGTAGAAATCAGTCTCTTGTACAGTAATGTTATTACAAAGAGACCTTTCAGAAAGGCAGCTGAAGTCATTGATGGCAGAATTTCTGGTGTGACATTTGTCTGAAAAAACGTTGTAGGTCATTGCAGTTGATGCTGAGAAAAATGTAAGATGGCATGAATGTTGGTACTTGTGCCAGTGGTTATCACTGTCTTGCAGGCAGATCATTAGAAGAATAACGTATGAAAAATAGTACCTCTTTATATCTCCTACACTAAAAGGACATTCATGTAATGATTCAAGTTGATCTTTAAATAAAATGAAGCTTGACTTAGTGAGATAAGCATTCTTGTCAATTTTGACTAAGTTAACATTAACATAAAGCTTAAATCAAACCTTTTCCAGTGTTGGCCAGTTGAAGCGTTTTCATCTCATTTATGTGCAATTCTTTCTCAGTTTGTAGGAAACTTTAGTATGCCCAGCAGTATTGTCAAATGGTATCCTCTGCTTTTTGTTTGTCCTCAAGAACCTTACGTGATTTCATAGCTTACACTGGTATAACTGGACTGCAACTCAAACATACTCTCTTGATTGTTTTTTCTCTTTTCCTTTGTGCTACCTCTAGTGTTCATATACTGGTATGATTAGATGAGCTTGCAGATGTAACAGAAAGTTAGCCTTATGGTGGAGTAGTTTTCAGCTGGCTATGTGAGCTAATCTAGTTTGTTCCTGAGCTGTGCATTTACCAGAATGACATGAGGGAAGCTGAAGCTCACCCCCAATTGTAGAATTTCTGGGTGAATCTGTTGTCCAGCTGCTTGAAAGGAGGCAGTTCTGCTGCTTTCCCCACCCTTGCAGTGGTGCCTTTTGACTGGACAGTGAGTCAGTTCACAGATCTCAGCTCTCAGGAACTGCCTGTTTTTTCATCCCCCACAATATTTTTCTTTCTATCAGTTGAGCTCCCTGAACCTTTCATGTCACGGCATCCCAGAAACATTGGCATGAAAAAAGAAATGACAGTGTGCTCTTGGCAAGAGATGAAACTTAAACTGGCTATTTTGGCAGTACCCAGGTATGCACTATCCTGGTTTAGTGCCTGTTTTAGACTGGTGTAACATGGCACTTCTGCAAAGAGAAGTGAGCTTGAGTTTCTGAATCTGAATGTAGGCTGAAGGTTGTGGTGGTGTGCCCAAGGCAGCGGAGATGTGTAGTAGCTGATCTAGTCGCACAACTTGTTTATTTCCGCTCCACTGGTGGTTAAGATAGGGAAAGAGGAAAGCCCTATTCTGGTGGAGGAATTAATACTGATGCTTGAGGAGCTAGAACTCTCCCTTCAGTGTTGAGCTGGTGACTTAGCTGAGGATCAACACAAGTGGGCAAAGTTTAATGGCTCTTGTTTCAGCTGCTGTAATTTACTCCTCAAACACGGAACGGGTGAGGTGACTTGGCTTTTTATTATCTGCTGTTTCATCATTACCTACTGTGTTTATGTTAATACTAATCTTAGCACTGTGACTTTGTTGAGTGATATGCAAAACCAAAGCCCTGGCTAATCATGGCTGCAGAAATCTGTTGCTGCAAAGGGTCTTGTAGTCCTGACCTACTGATGGTAATTATGATAATACCTTAGGTAAATTGAGATACCAGTTTTAGCCGACTTATCAAAAACAAAGCAGTTTTGAGGCATTAAAACTGTTGCTAGAGAACTGTAATTTTCCTGGAGATTTTTCTGGCTGTGCAATTTTACCAATGCTCACTGTTGTTTTTTGAAACAAGAATGCAGAACTCTGGGTTTATAACTCAAAATCTGAGTTCCAGACACTGGTTTAAATGTAATTGAATGCTTTCAAGTTTGGAACAGTGAAAATTGCCAAAGTAGAGTTAGGCCAAGAAACACATCTTATTCTCACTCCTGATCCTGCTTGGAAACAAATACTTCCTACTTGTAGTTAGTAAAGGTATACTAATAAACCAAAGGATTCAAGATTAAATTAGTTGCTTCTTGGGAGGCTTTGCCAGATGGCGTGAAATGAAAGTCTGAGTAATCTCTTGATGATGGGTAAAGGGAAGCCATCCTGTTGGCACCTTCTGTGTTCTTTATTTTTGTTAACGCATAGTTGAGGGAGAACTTACAGGGGAGAATAGTTTGCAAACTGCTGCAGTATTAGCTGCTGAAACTTATGGTCATCTCCTACTGTTTGTCTGTACTGAGTATTTACTTTCAGTGCTCTTATTTGCAGTTCTGTGGACATCTGCAAACCTCTGAGTTTTCAGAGCTGTGGAAGGAACTTGCAGTTTGTAAGTGACAGACTGAAGCAATGGGGAACAAGACCTGAAAGAGACTGGACCAAAACTGTGAGGATATGGCTGCTCAGTCCTTTTTCATATGTTGTAAAGTTGTAGATTGTGAATGAAAGGACTCTCCGTTTTAAACACTTAAAGGAAAAAATATCTTAAATTTCAAAGCAATACTGAAAACTAGGTGCTTGAAAGGAGGATAAGATAGGTGTAATGAGCACCCATCCTATAGAAATTTCACAAAAAACCTGGGAATTTCAGCAGGGAGTTTTTCCTTACCAGCAGTTTCAGTTGTAATGAGCAAGTTAATTTTTGAGCTGGTTGGTGTTTATTCCTTTTTAGGTGTTCAACAGGACCTCTGTAAAAGGACTTTGTAAAAAATTTGTTGTGTGCTGAATCCATAAACAATTGAAATTTGCAGCATATATAATACATATATACTTCAAAATTATATTAGTATTCAGTATTTTCTGCAAAGTTATTTCAGTGTTAATACCTTAGTAATGAAGGGACACTGACATCTTCTTCCTAAGAGTTGATTTTGGAAGACTTTGGAAGTGATTAAGACACAGCTTCTCCAAAAAGAGGTTCAATGGATGGCCTCTAACCTAGTCTTCAAGTACTCTGGTGTGGCAGCCAGGTATGAAGAGGAATTGACTCCTACTCAAATAGTAGCAGGGCTCTGCTGATATACGTGTTGGACCATGTAATGATTGGTCTTCCCAGACAGTCTTGTTACTAATGCCAAAACCAGAAGTACTTGGGAAGTTGAGAACCTGACAGATTTGGTGCTGTTGATCACTGGGATGATTCGCTATCGAGCTGTGGCTTCATTCTTTGCAGTCTGTAGTTTTGTGCTCCAAGGCAATTAGACCGCTGGTGTTCTGGGCACACTCAGATGAGTTGCCTTTCTCTTTGAAAAACGCATGCAATAAATGCCAAGTTAAAAATTAATTCCTTGACATGGAATAAATGGAATCAAAACTTAGGGTTTCTAACTGCTAACTTACATTACAGATGAGTGGTAATTATATGAATGCTATATTATAATAATCTTAATATTAAACCTGGCTGATACATTTTATTATCAGTGTGGACAGTTCTTTTCTTTCGGTTGCCATTGCAACCTGCAGGGAGACAATCTTGCATTTACTTGCTGTCTTCTTTCCCCATTAATTATAATGGGAGCTATCTTTCTGTGCTATCTCTCTATCTTAAAAACAAAGACAATTGAAAATTATGCAGCCAGCCAGCTGTGTTTCAAAACATCTAAATTTAACACACAGAGAGATTTTTATTAGTATAACTCCTTAAAATAGCACCCTCATCTTTTTGTGTCTTCTTGGTCTCAGAGTTCATTATGTTATAAATACAGAACTCATCAGAGCGTGGAAATAGTTAAAAAGCAAAATTCTTTAAGTATTAATAACTTAATTATAGCCTTAGGACCTCTCCTTGTAGTCTTTGATGAACCTTGTAGCAGGAGTATTGAATCATAAAAATAAATATGATTTCAGCATATTCTGAAAATTCAGTTTATAATTAAAAGTCCAACTTCTTTCTTTTAGTGTCATTAAATTATGTTGTAGTGTGGGGAAACGAATGCTGTGGAAAAATATGTAACATACTTCAAGTGAGGAAAAAATACAGTCACTTAACTATGAGCTGCCACTATGCTTTTCTTTTCCCATTAAAAATGTGTTCTAAATGATTAGTTGGTAACAGCTTGTTAATGATAGTTTCAAGATAGACTTCAATTTTCCAAGGAAATTGCTGAAATTTTATCTGAGGCAAAAGGATCGGTGCTCTGAAAAGTGCTGTGGTTTCACTGTTCTAGAGTACTAGTTCACTGCAGCACAAAAATACGATCAACCTTAAAAGACACGTGACAGGGACATGTATCTTCAATTTTAGCTTAAAATGTCTGTCTTGGTGAAACCTACACGGGCTGCTGAAGACTGCTTTAAGTTAAAGCTTGAGATGTTCAGCATAAAAAGTAGTAGTATAGGTAAATAAGAGAATATACAGAAAACCAGATGGCTCCCATACAGGAACAACTTGCATCCAGTATACAGAAATGTACGGGAAAGGCTCTTATAGAATGGTTTGGGTTGGAAGGGACCTTTAAAGGCCGCCTAATCCACCCTCCTTGCATTGAGCAGGGACATCTGCAACTTGAGCAGGTTGGTCAGAGCCCTGGCCAACCTCACCTGGAATGGTTCCAGGGATGGGGCTTCTACCACCTCTCTGGGCAATCTGGTCCAGGGTTTCACCACCCTCAGTGTAAAAGAATTTCTTTGTCCTTATCTAGTCTAAATCTCCCCTCTTTTAGTTTAAAACCATTACCCCTTGTCCCGTCACAACAGGCTCTGCCAAAAAATCTGTCCCCATCTTTCTGACGGGCCCCTTTCAGTACTGAAAGGCCATCTCCCTTCAGCCTTCTTCTTTCAAGGCTGAACCCTCACCCTTGTTAATTCAAAGGAGAATTCCTTATGTTAGCAGAAGCACCAGAGATGAAATACCGTAATCTTTTTCATGATTTTCAGGGTAACACATTTCACTTAGTGTGTTGAACATAACCTGAGTATTTCTGCATGAGTGATTCATCATTCATTAGCATTTCTGCATCTACATGTTCAGGAAATCTTACTATATCTGATAGGAGCCCTTTCAGCTAGAAATGTACTGATGCAGTGTCTTGTATTGCCAGCCTTATGGCTGCTTGGTGAGAAGAATAAACTCCCTAGTAGTATATACCCCTCCTGTCTGTATTCAAGATGTAGAACAGAAGGGAGTGCGGAGAGCCCACCTGTGAATGCCTTTTTTGGAGTCCTTTTGTTGAAATACTGCCAGTTGGGTTGCAGGAATCTGCTCTTCCTCAAAAATTCAGTCCTGTGCTTGGACAGATAGAAGATGCCCTTTGCTGTTGCTGCTGCATCACCCAGAGATTTGGGATGGGAGAGGGAGGGAATCAGTTTGGGTTTGGGGCTTTGTTGGTGTGGTTTTGGTGTTTTTTTTTTTTTGTTCCCTGCCCATCTTCAGGCCTTGTCTCAGTGTTTCTAATGGAATAAACATTCAACAACAGCAAAATGGAGGAGGATTATTTAGGAAGGAGGTTAAAAGTGGTGATCGATGCACCAAGTGATGTGTGGTTGATGTTTGATCTGCTGTGGCTCATGACGCTAGTTCCCTGGCTGCTGTTTTTTCTGACCTCTTTCTGTAAGCTTTCCTGTGTCCTGTGCCATTTCTTGCTGTAGTTATTTTGATCTGTACTTTATGGAGTGGAAGACAATCAGTCACTTTACTATCAAATTTGATTTTGAGTGGTTATTTCCGTTAGATGCAAGTTGCTATGTGAGGGCAGTTTGTGCTGCTTTCTGCAGGCGGACCAAGGCTTTTGCTTTTTAAAACTGGAAGGGGAAAATGCACGAAAAGAACAAGAAGCTTTGAAATTGTAGTTCTGTACTTCCAAATTGTACTTTAAAATGCCCAAAAAAGGTTTATTTTTCTTTAAGGAATGAGTAGTCTAGCTAATTCTGGTGAAGGATGAGCTATTACCCTGTCTGTAGCTCAACAGATGGACTTTCTGATCTTTATAGTGCAGCATCCTTGTGAAATCTGTTTGCTCATAGACATCACATGTGTTCCAGCACTATCTTTCAATAAACCAGATGATATTGTCTGGCACAGGAAAAGAGAGAATCAAAAGCTCACTCTTCACCTGTACTCACTCGCTGCGCCCAGTGAGACTTTTGAAGACCAGTTGAACTGAAAGTGCGTTCACTGAACCAGCGATTGAAGTTATTGATTATCAGCTTAATCACCTTGCTCCTAGAGACTGAAAGAGATCCTCACTTCTTAATTTTGGTTATGCATTGAAAGGAATTATTTAATTAATTTTTGATCCTTTGTAAGAACAGTTTTATTTTTTTCTAATGTAGGCAATATCATAGGTTCATACTTGGAAGCCAAGTTGTCTTGTTATAAAAGAAGGCTTTTAATAGGTTTCTGCTCTCTGCAGTTGATGTCTTTGAGGTAATGAAAGTGCTAATTTCCTTTCCCTCAGTACTAGACTTCTGCCATGCAGATTGCAGCAGATGTTTTTAATTTACTTTGCATAACGAAAGGCCAAAGATATTCATAGATGTTCTTCTTCACGGCTGTATATTGTGTGTATATATATAGTTATTTCCATACTTACTAAAAATCAGATTTTTTTTTAATGTGGATTGTGTATACTTTAATTTATGTACTTTTTCAAAACAAACATTATCTACTACACTAACAAGTGTTCAAGGGCTTGAAGAAAAGTTACTATGTTAAATACTGTTACCTAAAGCTCCTATTTAGGAATGTGGTAATAAAACCTGTCAGTTGAAGACATGAGGCATTGCCGTCTGCTTCTGGGATGTGGCAGGACAATTTAGGCATATATATTAGCTGTGTATTTTATATATTGCTTCCATGTTGATGATTTGAGAAAATACAGACTTTGTTAAACTGTAGAAAACTTTCAGGGATTCTGAAGATGTTGGTGAATGAATCACTAGGCCATCTAGCAGGTTTCAGGGTCTTGTAGGTATTATGTGGAGACTTTAAACATCTAGCATGGTTGGAAAGAAGGAAATAAGTTACCACATCATGTATATTGCAGGAAATATAAGTACTAGGAAAAGTAAAGGAAATACCATGGCTAAAGAGTGTGCAAAAATTAGCTAAAAGTTATAAAAAGACATTTTTAGCTTTATTGAATCCCTGTTAGAGCCGGTAGAAATTCTTATGTTTTGGCAGCTCTGACATCTTTTTAAAGTAAACCGTGTATAAAGGAAATTTGTCCTGTGTCTAGGTATCTTACAGGAACAAATTGACTCCATAGCAAATGTAAATTGTAGAAAGAAAGAAGAAACAAAAATTGTGTTCAGAAGGTGTTCCCTGTTCCAAATCTGTGAAATAAATTAAAAATAATAGTTCCTAGAAAGTCACTGGGGTGCTAAATACTGCATTTCTTTGTATTGAAATAAGTTTGAGACTCCAGCTTCGACTGGACATTGACTCCTCTGATGTCACACTGCTCTTCTGTTTTGTTGGGTTTTTCTCTTCCCTCCTCCCCCCCCCCCCCCCCCCCCCCGCTGTCTTTTTTAATATTTGCTGTTAGTTTGTCTAGATCAGAAATCCTCAAAGAGTTTTCATAACGTGGTGTAACAGGCTGTTGGGTGCTACCAGTGCACAGCAGCTATGCTTACCCATGTGGAGTGTGAGCTGAGCTCTCAAGTTGCATGTAGTAGAGGTAAAACAATGGCTGTAGCTCCCCTTGGACTTGCATCCCCTCTTGATCAGAGGGGTAAGGTATGTTGTTTTGTGAGGCAGTGGACTTTATACTGGAGACTGTCATTGCTTTTCCCAGATGGTTGTACCTGAAGAGGACTTCAAATTTATCATTCTTTGACACAGTCAGCATAGAATAATGGAAAGGTGTGAATTATGGAGCCTGGGAAATAACAAAGCTGATACACAAACTTGACAGAAAACAAGCAAAAGAGAGATTCTTTTTCTTTCAGTGTTCTTCCTTAAAGCTCTTTGGAAGGTCGCTGATGGTGCCTCCTTTCTCTCTTTTCACTCATTTGCACAATTCCAGCAGACTGCTGCTCGCTGTTAATCCGTCGATTCAGATGATGGATCTAACACCACTGGCTCTGCAGCTGGTTTATGTGGGATTTGACATTTTGCTTGGGGGAGATCTACGTAAAAATAGCATTGAGTGCACAGAGTGGATACATCAGAAGTCAGCTAAGGCCAAATTAATTGTTTGTGCTAAGGTAGAGCAGAGATGATGGACTGCTTATATGCTGTGTGTTCAGTGATAAGCTGTGAACATCTTTTAAAGCTCAGGAGCAAGGTTTTGGGCCTCTGTACAGTTCACAGTATCATCAGCTTAGTACTTGGAGGGAGTTAAGAAAGCAAATTGCACATTGAAAATCGGTAAGAAAGGATCAGAGAACAAGAGGTACCACATGATGAGACTGGATCTGTGGCTGCTGTGCCTCTTGGATGCTGTATGTAGCTCTGTTGCGTGATGCTAAGGAGAGTGTACAAGTGCACAAAAGACAAATCAGTCAAACTATTTAAGTGGAAAAATACCCCTATCTTAACAAATGTTTGACAGGTAGGTTTTTGGTGGCTGTGAAGGTGTTTAGAGAAATACTGCTGCCTGTTTACACAGTTGTATGAGCTACCTTAGATGTACGGGTTTGGCCGTTGAAGGCAGGAACTTTGGTTTCACCCATGTGGGTGTTCTTGCTGGCTGATGGTTTTAAAACTGCTGTTGTCTGGGGAGCTGGGCCCTCCTGTGCACTTGGTGAACTGATGTAGAAATGTCTGTGCTGGACAACCCAACCTTGTTTCAAAGTTGAAAGTAATGACGTGCAACATGATAAATGATAGTAACGTGGTGCTTAAGGTGGTTAGTATCAGAACCATTGGACGTTCATACTGCTGCAGGAACTGAGGAACTGGTTGTATTTCAGCCTGTACGTCTTGCTCCAGTTCTGCTGCATACACATCTGTCCTCCCAAAGCTAAATGGACTGTTTTGTGACACCTTTCTACAGAGCATAAGAGTGCATTTGTCCTCTCAGAAGGGTACAGCAGCAAATTGGCCAATGTCCTGAGTCATTCCAGCTCTGCACACGGATAGGATATGAGAGGGGCTTTAAAAATAAAAGGCTTCTGTCCAGTTGGGGACTCCCAGTGCCACTCTGAACTGTAGCCTCCATCACAGTGTAAATGTTCTAAACATAGGCTTTAAGCCTCTGGGAGTATGGGATTGGTTACAAGATCAGATTTTAGGGTGCAGAAACATTGACTGCTGGCCTAGAACTTGGTATTGAGATTTTTGTCTCCTTTGTTTGTTTATTTTGGTTTTGTACTGATGTCTTGAAATACTCAAGCATGGAAAGACGTTTAGTGAAAAACAGAAACTTAAAGGCTCTTTGTGATATGTGTTTGTAGTGACAAGTATTTTCAAGTGCCATGTTGAAGAGCTAGCGTAGGTCTCTTTGTCATCCACAGAGTTATATGATGCTGAACAGACACTTAGCTTGTGCCCCCTAATCTGTTCTTTATTTTTCTGTCTGTTTAATCATGACAAGCCCAAATTCGCAGCAATGCTCTAATGCTCAGTGTTGCAAATGAGGTGGATCGACACTGTTCACTGAATGTATAAAGTGCCATAGAAATAAAAAATCCTGAGAGAGATTTACAGTGATACTTTTGATCGTTGTACCTTTTCCCCTCTAAAATAAAAATATTGCATAGTTGTGTGGTGAAATGAAATTGCATGTTCTTGTGAACACCTCAGAAGAAGATGAATACCTGTGAACCTATTACAGGGTCAGATTGTGTATGTTAAATGAAAAGCACACTGAATATCTTGAGTAAAAAAACTACTGAATAATCTACCTGTATTGATCATTAAATGATCTGGAGGTCATGTAGCATGTTGTCATGAAATGAAGGTGTCATGTATAAAATTAAATTAAGGATACATAAACCCCTGTGTACTAAGCCTACCAAGTGGTAAGTGTTGTGGGTAACTTTGGACAAATGTAAGTAACTTTTTCTTTCCTTTTCCTTCTCTCCTTACCGCCCGTCTTTCTGTTTGGATTGCTGCTGCACCTGCATGGACTTGTTTCTGCAATGGTTCTAATTCATCATTTTACTGGGCTACTTCGGGATGTGTTCCACTGATACCTTCAACACTGGAAATGACGGAAACGTGTTGTTTACAAAGTAGCTGTAAGTATTACTTTGACACAGCTGTACTACAGCTATTGTGGAAATAGATGAAGCATTAGGGGTTTAGTAGGTGAGCTGAAACTGAGCTTAGGTAGCAGCTGGTTGAAAATCGGGAAGGGATAAAAGCGAAAGGGAAGCTATTGTAGGTGTTAGAAACATGAGATCTCACCTGTCACTATGACAAATACAGCAGAAGTCAGCACTTCAACAAAAAAAGTAGTAACTTCTTTTAAAAGCTGTTGTGGAAATTTAAGGAACTCAACTCCTAGTTTGTTTCTGTCTGTTTAGAAGTAACAAGTTATGAGCAAATACTGAGATTTTAAAACAGTTACATGTTGAAAGCTTCAATTTTCATTGGTGTTGATATACTAGAAATCTGAATCTGACATCCTTTTTTTTTTTTTTTTTTGAAAGGCTCTTTCATATGGACTATAAATGCACAACACTAATGCCAGCATAACACTTCATACATCTTTCTAGTTAGTAACATTTATATTTCATGAACTAAAATTATGGGTGCAAATGCTATGGTTGCATTTAACAGAGGAAACAACCCAAAACTTGCCATCTATTCTTGTTCAGTGTTTCATACTCTGTGTTCTTAACATTCTTGGCTCCACATCCTAAATGTGGAGCTCTGTATGAAGGAGAAGAGAAATAAAAATCATTTAAAGCAAGAATTACGTGTAAACCCATTCTTTTAATCAAAAGAAATACTCCTTAGTTGTAATAAAGGGGGTGAGCTGTTTCTGGTTAGCATGACATACATTAAAAATTATGTAGGCATTAAAAGATGCAGGTGGTTGACAAGTAGAACTATAAGGAGTGTCTGGCTGTACTTAGATATTTTACATCTGTCAGGATGAATAGCAGTTGCATATGCTGAATGGTTATTAAGGAACTACACTGTTCAGGAGCTCTTTAGCATCTTAAAGAGCACCCATCTGAATGTTGTGTAATATCTCTGCAGTGCTGGCTTCTGGTCAGTGTTGCAGTTTGTGGTAGATTGTATTTCTCACATACAGTTGTAGTAATCGATTGGAAAAGTAAAACAGCCTTTGGGTTTTTTAATTTCTGGCTAAGGTTTTTTTTTTGGTGTTTGTTTTTTTTTTTGTTTTTTATTGAAACCTTTAAGATGGGACTATTGCTGCACCAAAGGCTGAATTGAAACAAAAAGCAACTTAGAGTTTCTTGATGACAGAAAGCAAACGTTTAGAGAAGTAGTAACATTTGTTACATTGTGAGTATTTGAACTTGAAATTACAACACTTATCTTTAGCTGGTATGAATAGATGCTCCTCTCTAATGAGTGCAAAAATGCTGCCGATTTTTAAACTTGGAGAATGAATACAGTGTATTAGTACTAAACAAGGGCTGATAACTAATTTGCAGTGGTATTAAATCTGTATTTTTCAAAGTAGTCCTGCTAAGTTTGGACTTACCACTTAAATTTGATGATGGCACCATGGTCTTTCTAGTGATGTAGCATTGAGAATAATGGTTTGTTTGCCAAATCGAGAAATCAGTTACATGACTTAAATCAGAGTGTCAATACATTGACTACTGCTGCTGGATTGCAAAGCTTGTTCTTCTTGCCTTCAGTACTGTAAAAGGGATGGTGTTTTTATATCCTTGCAAGGAGTGTTTTCTTTAATCAAAAAAAAACCCCAGGTTCTTTTAAACGCTAGGAGTTAGTACTGTAATAAATTTATTCTGTCCATTTTAGAAAATATATCTGAGTAAGCATTGGTCAACCAGATGTCAAGCTTAAATTAACCATACTCTATCCTATACAGGGAGTATGGGAAAGCTACATTCATACTAGTTGCCTGCATTTCAAATGGGCATTGGAACGAAGTTGATTGTATTTTAATCTGTGTTTGCGCTGGTACCCTCTGGTCATAATGTTGTAAATGTACTTGCCCAAAATACTGCTGGCATAGCCAGCCTTTTGGGTACCCAGTCTCAAAAAAAACCAAAAAAAAATCAAATTTTCTTACTGTTGTAGTTCATTACACTGTCTTTGATGTAAACAGCTTAAGTTGTTGAGAGGTTGGGTAGATAGCAGCTTAGTACCACTCTACAGATGTGAAAATGATCTGAACATTTAAATAACTAAAAAACCAAACCGAAACGCCTCATTCAAGGTAAGAAGTTAAAAGTTTTTATTTAATTTTTTTATTTCTAAATATCTCTTGCCTTAGCAACAGAAGAACCTTGAAGGATATGTGGGGTTTGCAAATCTTCCAAATCAAGTTTACCGTAAGTCTGTGAAGAGAGGATTTGAATTCACGCTCATGGTAGTAGGTAAGCTTCTTTCTTTGTTTTGAGTCGTGAGCATTTGAAGTATATTGATGTAGTTCTTAAAATCTGTGGAGATGATGTAAATATGTTTTGTATAACTTCATGAGAAAATACAGATGTTCCACTTCTAGACTGTTTTCTAGAGTGCTTTAAAAGAATGTATTGTCTGATATGTAGGTGGATGAGGAGGAGAATAAAGAATGAGAACTGTTTAGTTCATGTGGTCTAAGAAAAATTATGGTGTGGGTCTATAGTGTGCTTTGGAAGTATGACATAACAGAAATAAGTTGAACTTGGATTTCCTAAACAAAAAACAAACAAACAAAACCATAAAGAACAACAGAAAACTCCCCATCAAACAGACAACCCAAAGCAAAAACAAGCCAACAAAGCAAACCCAGACAAACAAATAACCAACAATGGAAAGAAACCAAACAAAATAAGCCAAAACAAAACCTGCTTTTGCAGTCGAGTGTAGTATGGCAAACTGAGATCCAAAAGTAAAGTTGGTATCTTCCTTGCACATAACCAGGCAGCAGGATCCTGTGTACTTCTGTGGCCACAAAACTGTGCTACAAAAGTCAAAGCTTTAATTTAAACAAACCTTGCTAGTTTGTATGGTTGCAAAGAAACCCAGATGTAAACAGTGCATTCCCTATAGACTACATATAATGGGAAGCTATAGTTAGTATGGAATAACAATTCATTTAGGCTTCAGTGATGATCCAAATTGTCACCTCTCCTGCTAGGACATCCGATTTTCCTTTTTCCCCCTCTCTTCTGAGTACTTGTATGATAGTAGACTGTTACTATGATTTGGTATGTTTGTGTGTAACTGATGTATATACTGGATATGTGGCTTAGTGATATGCTAGTGAATAAAATAATAATAATAATAAATTTCTAATAACCAGCTGATATCTACCTTTATCTCTTGTAATTTGGATAGTTTGATAATGCTTTGATATGTTGTCATCAATATAATGGATATCTTGTGCTGTTATGTACATGTGGTATGTTATATAATAGTCCTATTAATGGAGTTAGAAATCAAGGTCAAACTGGTGAAAACCTCATTGTTTTCTTTTGATTACAAAGTGAGTTAGATTTTTCAAGTGTGGGGTTTTTTTCTTTTGAAACTTGATTACAGGTTCCTTTGTAATCTAGCATCCAAGTACATAATTCATTATTTGGTACAAAGCTGTTTAGTCTTAAATAAAATTTGGTTTTCTTCTATCTACAGGAAAAATGGGAGGAGGAAGGGAGGAAACTGTCTTCCTAAAGTATTATTCCAGAATGGAGTATCATTTGTGCTGCCAGGTTTCATTCTTACAAAAAGCAAGATGCTTAAAGCACAAATAGCAGATGTAGTGATGTATTAGAATTGGAGAAAGTATATAAAATTAGTCTAGTGTTCTTGCATTTGCCTGTGGTACAGCCTAATGCAGTTGTACTTTAGGAGAGCCATCAAAAATTGTGGTTGTCGAGAAGAAAACTGGGTCCAAAATTAGATAAAAATGAGATGTTGATCAGGAAAAGTTTGCTACTAGTTTTACTTTTAATATTTTTGTACTCAGTAGTAACAATTCATTTGTATGCAGATTTGTGCCATTGTCTGTAAATTTACTGGGGGAACCAAGAACTGAGTGTTCATGGCTGCCCTTTATTGTGGATTGCAAAACTACTGGTCTGCTGAGTGTGCTTTATTTATAGGGACTCCAGTGCCAGTGTGTTACCTGGTTGTCCTGAAATGTAAAAAGAGAAAAAAAATGCTTGTGGTTGCTGAACAGGTAACAAGGAAGAAAACAAATCACGATTGGCATCTGCGATCTCTGTTTCCAGCTATTTTCAGGTGTCTGTGAGGTTTGATACTGCAGCTAATGCATTTGTAGAGATTCTATTTTCCAGTTGTCTGTTTAGTTTGGAATTATCAGTTACACTTAATAGATGCACGTAGTTTGATATCTGGCTTCTTTGTCTTGAAATGAGTAGTACAAAAGGTCACTGGCTTGGTGTTATGGGGGGACTCACCATTGTGTTTGTACAGCTGTACTGACTGTTGCAGAAACTTTTCAGTTGAACTATGTGAGATACTTGTCACTGAGAAAGTGGTAAGTACAGCATCCAATAGATAGGGCATTATTTCCAATAAGAATATTTATAGGAAGATAAATCAGTTTTACAGAGCCTTTCTTGTGCATAAAGCATCAATGTACTCCATGAAACACATATTCCCCAGGACACCAAGTTACTGTCGTTGCCCTGGAAGATGATGGGGCTGCCCACAGCAGTGTGTCGTGGCTTCCTGTCCTTTTGTTATGCCAGTGAAGTTGGAGAGATGGCTTTTAAATTTGGAGGTACATAAGGCTAAGTGGTTATTGGACAGCCTAAAGCCTAGTTTATGGAGCAGGTTCAGGTCTTTGGTGCTCCCCATCTGAGGTGCCTGGGGCATTGCTTTGGAAGTGGTTCCATTTCATCCATGTCCTGTGTCTGTCCTGTAATGTGTGCTTTGAGTTGGGACTTGGTAAGGTTATTTGAGGCTTCTAATGCTTTTCTGTAAATATTGCTAATTTCCAGGTGTTCTGGTGTTTACATTAAGTGTCACTAAAGGTTGAACTGTTTATGAACTACATACCTCTAAGTATAAAAAGTTGATGTTAAAGTATCCTTTTTGTATTTGATATTTTAAGAATCATTGAAAAGTTAACAGTAATAGGAACTGGGCTTACTCAGTGTTTATCCATAATAAACATTTCTATATCATTAACTGTATTTATGTTTTTTCTAAGTTGTATTGTTTCTTTTGCTAGTGTTTCTAAACTTTTTAAAGGAAACTGAAGACTGAGATATCCCTCTGTTTATTGATCAGCTGTTATTGGACGTTGGTTTGTCTTTAAAATCTTTGAGATGATGAATTATATATTGACACATTCTAAAAGGCTAATCAGTAGTTTCACCCTACTTCTGAAATGACTTGGTTTTGTACAATAAAAACTAACTAGCACCTCCTCTGAGGGTAAGACAAAGCAAGAAGAAACGTGTATTGAACTGAGCTTTGTTTTCCATTACAAAACAAGACATTTAAATAGTGGTTTAAAGCAACTAAACGTCTGAAATATTAAAGCTTAGCAGTAGAAAAAAAAAGTTAAGTTCACCTCAGGAGGCTGCTGCTTCCTTCATAATCATGTGTAATCTCTTCAAGTACAGGACAGTTGTTGAAACACTTGAGAACCCGACATAAATATTTGGTCTGCTTGAAATCCGAAGTGTATTCTCTGTATTTCTCTGCTGTGTAGGTTTTTGGGAGGAAAGTACATGCTTAAGTCAGAGCCTTAAGAAAAGAAAACTTCCAGAAGCTAC
This sequence comes from Todiramphus chloris collaris, assembly GCA_025345505.1. Classification (NCBI taxonomy): domain Eukaryota; kingdom Metazoa; phylum Chordata; class Aves; order Coraciiformes; family Alcedinidae; genus Todiramphus; species Todiramphus chloris. Next base: position 32,975,160 of record JANVCC010000019.1, on the reverse strand, counting down.
CATGGTTAGTAGCTTACATTTAAAGGAAGTCTTAATTGTGGAATTGTTATGTCTGCTTATTAATATAATTAGAATTCCTTAAGTAGTAAGCATGTATTTTTCTTTCTGGTTTAGTGTAATGAGGTGTGGAACAAACACAGTTGCTTTTCAGAGTGTCTCTCTTCTAAACACTGAATCAGGAAATCCCTCTTTTGTTCTTGTATTGAAATTATGCTGGTAATGTAATTGAACCAACACCCAAGTAGATGCAAAGTCATAATTGAAAAAAATATTTTTTGCCTATATACTTTGTCCTTAAGAATAATTATTTGGGGTGGCTTTTCCTGGCACTGTATACTGTTAAGGTGTTCAGGCTTCAGGACCCTTACTAGAGGTTGATATCTTAAATTTTATTAAAAAAAAAACCAAAAAAACCCAACTCTGATTTACAAAGTGCGGAAAACTTAGTCAAGTGACTTTCCAGAGTACCTTTATATAGTTCCTATTTTTTTGAACAACTGTTTAGTAGCTTCAACTCTGAAAACTGTTTTGAAACCTCTCCTGTAGTAAATTGTCTGTTTTGTTTTCTAATTGTCACTTTAGCCTTGTAGATCACCTGTAGATTTCAATTTAAAGCAAAATGTCATAGGGTATTGTCAGTGTTTCATTTTTAATTGCACATGGCTTTTTGGCACAGACACGAAGGAAAGGGAAGACTTGGAAGTTGTGTTAAAGAAAAAGCACACTCTGATTTTAAAGTGCTTTTGCTGTTCACTGAAGAAAGCTTGGACTGGTTTACAGGTATCTTCTGGTGAAGGATCATGTTCTGATTAGAATTACCCCTTTCATTTGTTCACATTCTGTGGTAGTTTATTTATCAAGCCAACCCAGTGTTACCAAGAGGCTGCTCACAGTTCTTTGCTAGTCTGATACCCTCTCCCTCAACTTTAAAGCCAGGAACAAAATCACTAAGCATATGGCAGGAGAGGAAGAATAATCAAGTGGAAAAATAACCAGTGGATGGGTAGTACAATTTAGTAGAGACTGTTTTGGGATGTTCCCAGTTTTTGCGATTTGAAATCTTCTTAATTAATGTTTCTGTAGTGTCCTTACTACCGCAGTATCTGAGGATGTGTTTGACCTTTGCTGTGACCTTCATACTTGGCTTCTTATGATCAGTGAAGTATCCTTGATGGGTATTTGTTGCCTAACTTTACTGTTATTTTAGAGCCTAGTGTCCTAGGCTCTACTGCTATACAAATATATTAAAAAAAGTTTATATTAAAATATAAAGTTTATATTAAAATGTGCTTGCTTTTAAATCTACTAGAGTAAAAAAAAAAAAAAAAAGTTGACCTTTCCAGTCATTTCTTGGCTTCCCTTGGCTGTGTTGTTGTATTATCAGTTATGGAGCTTTTCTTTGTGTATACAGTCAGGAGTCTACACTGGTGTATGTATCTTAGGACAAAAAAAAAGAAGCATATTATGAAAAAGAAGCAGTAAAGCCTTTTTTATTTCTTGAACGTGTCCTGCCTCTTTTTCCCTTGTAGCTTCACTTCTGCAAAATACCTCAATTCCTTCTCTCATCTTTTGAAAACTGTCCCATGCTGCAACCTTGGCTGTACCCAATTCTGAGCTGCTTGCATGACAACTGCCTGCCTAGCTGGTACTGCTGTGCCAGGGAGCTTGGGCCAGGTTACACAGCACTCCTTCAGTTCCTTCTTTCTGTAAAGAATAGTAGTAGTCTGGTTTCCACTGTTGTGTAACAGATACATATCTCTTAGGAAACTAGATTTAAAAAAGGAAGGTGGGGGGCGGGGGGGGGAGATTTTAAATTGCATTTAATCTGTTTTCAGGATTGTGAGGTTTTCAGTAAAGTACAGAAATAAGAAAGGTTCTCTGAAATATTTTATAACCTAAAAAATAAAGAGTAACTGCCTTTCATGTAGTGGTTTTGTGGATACGTATTGGAGCAATTATGTCTACAGAGTATTAAAGTTGATGGCTTAATACTTACATGTACCTAATGGGGATGCCAAAGCAAAATATGATGAATTCAGGAAAATTGGCAGAGATAAAAATGAAAGCAATAGAGAAGTGGTGGAACTTGGAGCAGAGGCAGGGTTTTCCTAGAGATGACACATTCCTCTGGAGTAACACCTCTTGATGGAGTAATACTTCACCATATTACTCATTTTTGTGGAAAGTTTGATAAAGGCTTTTTTGGGAGGGCAGAATAGATGAACTCTGAAGATCTTACTGTGGAAAAGTAGTGAATATCTCTTCAAGATGTGAGAAGTCAGTAATCTTAACAGTCGACTGGCCTGCAATAAATGGTTTTTTTTTTTCCCTTTGTTTTTCTCCTTTTCTCTCTTGTAAAGCAATGAAGTATAGTTTGCAGTATGCTTTCACTTCACATTTTTTTTGTGGTACTTTCCTGTGCCTTTTTCTAGTGTTGGGGAAACAAATTTCCACAGTCTAAAACCTGATGGAGAAAGATAAACTTGTTACGGTGTATTATTGTTGAAACTTAGTGTCAGGGTAAGTCAGTTAGTCTTTCCTATTTGAGAAACCATGGTTCTTTAGTTACTCTCTGAAGTTGCTCATTGCATTGCCCAATGTGAAAAAAACTTTTTAAATCTTACTTTAAACTAATTTTAAACATTTCCTTCATTGTGAAATAGCTTAGACTTGTACTGAAGGATTCTTAGAGACGCTGATGGTCAGAATTGGAAATCATTTAAATTAAAAAAAAAAAAATTTAAAAATCATTTAAAACATTTAAATATGAAGGATATATAAATTTAAGACATTTAAAAATAATTTTAAAAAAACATTTAAATAAAATGATTGCTCTTCAATTCACAGTGTTTCATTGTTTACAACTACAATGTTAACTGGAATTGTAGTGTTTACTGGACAACTTTTAAACATCCTCTGGGTTTTTCTTGTAGATAATATGAAAGCCAACTTCAGTACGGTATCTCTTAATGCTGTCATATGCATCTTGAGTTCTGACAACTAACCTTAAGTACCAAGGATTATTGTATTGATGTTGCTTGAAAAGGTTTTATAAAGCTGTTGTAATTATATTTATGCTAAACTGAATTTTTCCTTTTGTGTCAGCAGTGTTGTCAGAGCCTAATTTATCTTTTAAAGTCTTTTGTTTTCTGGCAAAGGGTTTTGAGGGAAGAGACTTGTACCTGAGCATGTGGATGTCAACCCATAATTTGTCAAGAATCTACCTGTAACCTAATTGGCTTTTATTGCTTTAAACAAATGATGATTCCATTGGAAACACTTTATTTTTTTCTATTTCATACATAATTTCCCTGTCAGTCTCATAACAAATGGGTAAGAATTCTTTGACTTCTGTCTGTATTTAAAACTGGGTATCTTAATTCAGGGAATTTCATGAAAACCATCTAATGAGATGCTGTACTCTCTATTGTGTAGGTCTCATCTTCTCTGGTGTGGGGTTTTTTTTTTTTTTTGTTTTTTTTTTAAGTTTTTTTTTTTTAATTTCTCGGTACTTACCTGGATAATTATTCCAGTCATGGCATTAGTTGTCTTTGGGCCAACTGTAACTTTTTCTATCTACATAGATATTTTTGCTCTAGTTGTTTTTTCTTGCCCTGTTTTACCAGTTTTTATGTCCTTGCTGCTTTTATACATCTGAATATGTGTGCACTTGCGCACAAACATAACAACTCTCTTGGTATTTTGTGTATTACATCATGCTTGTTCCTTACGGTGACAGCAGCATTTGAACCTGGTCCTTATTCCTGTTGGTGCCAGATTTGTATGTCGCTATTTAACTCATAAATGAATCGGGGTTTTTTTTTTGATATTAGAATAATTGGTCACTGCCTGACGTTGTAGTTATGCTTTTGTAGATACTCGGATTAATGGTGTTTAATGCGTGAACGTAAACACCTTGTAGAGAAGGTACCTAGCTGATGGATACATTTTACTTCTTAAATTGCCTATCAGGTGGCCAACACTTGTTTTGATTCTATCCTCAAAAATCAGCAGATGGTCCTGAGCTGTCATGTTGAGTTGGAAGGGTGTGAGCTAAATATTGCATGTCTTCTAAGCAATGACTTATAGTTCCTTAGCCCTGGATAATCAGGTGCTGGTTTAGCTCAGGACTGGGTTTGGTGCCGTTTTTGCTGCAAGCCTGGAGTGAGATTCAAAGTAGAAGTCAGGGTTTTTCATATAGATAAACGTGCTGTATGAGTTGAAATCTGCTTCTTTCTTCCCACTGTCTGAAAATTTGAGGCTTGCCCGTTGTATGAAGAACTGCTGATCGTTTCCTGAATGAATAGGTTAATATTGTAACCAAGGTGATATTTTTGGATTATTTGTGGTCTAAGTATCTAGTTGTAGTAAAGCCGATGTGATTCATTAAATGTGACTCTTCTGATGCAATGTGTGCATTTTCCCTCTGGTGGATTTTGCAACAGTCAGTTCAGATCTTCACTGTGAATCTGTTTGAAGCTGTTAAATCTTGTTCCTTTTCCCAGAGTTTTTCTCTAAGTAGTGTGGCTATTGCATGCAACTGTTTCATTTTGGTTTTCAGATATTTTTCTGTTGAGCTTCTAAGCACATCTACTGACAAATTAGAGTTTATACCATACTCTTGTGTACAATTTCTCTTATGAAATAGAATGAGCGTCTTCTAAGAATAACTATTCTCATTTCTCTTCTGGTGTTGCAGTCTGATGCTTTTTCCAGCCATTTACCATAACATAATGCTTAAGGCCTTAGAGGTGAGAGGCTGCTGAAGCTGACTGCTGCATCATATTAGTTTTTCTGTTTGAATTCTTGTCAGCCTTTACTTCCATCCCAGTTTTTCACTCTACATAGTTTTATTATGGATACCAAGAGCAGAAATGTAAGAACTCTTACACTCTATCTGGGAATGGTGCTAAGTTTCCATCCGTGTTGCTAGAAGCTGTATTAGGAGTGTAATGATGCCATTCAGCATAGTTCCTCTATTAAGCTTGAAGTGTAAGTTTTTTGAAGGGTCTTGACTTCCAAATTTCACAAGCAGTTCTGACTTCGTATTTCTGAAGTTTTGACTTTGGTCACTGATGAGGCTAAACTAGAAATTATGCTGATGTCTTACAACCTTACAGCAAAACCACACATGTGTGAAAGCTAATGCAAAGTGCATAATTCTGATACTTCTGTTCATGACAAGTCTGCTGTGTAGACTCAACAAGGATGTTTTTTTGTGGGTCAGATGCTTCTCCAGAAGGGCAGAAATGGTCTGTAATTTAAGGGAGGTAAATTTTTGGCTTTCTGCAGAATGAGGAGCAATGCAATGGAAGGACAGAAATAAACATGGGCTGGATGAAGAGAGCAAGCGTCTGTTCTAACAGCATCTGGCTCTGTTATTTTGCTACTCAGGTTGTGTCAAGTGGTGCTTTCTGTGCAAGGTTGCATATTTGAGAAGAATCTGAAGCATTCCCAGGTGACATCTCTAGCTGCAAAGTGCAGTGCTTTTTAATATAACAATTTTTGCAGTCTGGAGTAATTATATGTTAACTTGAATTTATGGGCTAATCCTGAATCTTGGGTCCTTTTTTCTATCGTGAAGTCAGTTTTGGGATGCTTTGATTTTTGTTACTGATTAGGTAATCTCAGGAATATTCTGAAGTTGTCCCATGAAAGTTTTGAATGGTTCAACTTTGATAAAATATTCTGGTAAAGAGCTAGTTGAGCTTTCATCTATGAATCTCCTCAAACCCTATGATGTAAATCTGTAAAACATTTACTTTGTATCTATATTAAACTGTGATTCATTCATTTGCCTTCAAGTCTAAATGATTTTTCAGAGGAGAGGATATTGATGAAGTTTGTCTTGCGTGTGTTGCAGAGTTAAAAGGGAGCTGTAGGTTTTCTGAAAGTGAACATTGTTTCCCCATCCTCCAAAACTGTGTGAGGGCACTAATGCAGGGATTAACCTGAGTGAAGCCTTGTCCCACATACAGAGTATGTTCCACAGCACTACCATTTGTGCCAATTTGTTAACTTCAGTGAAATCTAACCAAGTCAGACCTTGAAGAGCACGATCTCACCTGGTATGCCAAATCCATTCATGTGTAGATTTTTATATCCATAAATTTGTTCTGTAAAGTTGTGCTGGAATTCTGCTATTTATATTTTTTTATGCTCTGAGGTGCTTACAGTACATAAAATTTGTATTTGAGTGATTCTGTTCAAGAATATATTTTGTTTCCTACTTATTTCTGAGTAACTGGGTCTGAAAAACTAAACCATTACCACTGCAGGGAGATGTCTTCTCACAATGAGTTTGCAAAATCAATACCTGCTTCTGCTACAATACAGTTAGAGCTTAATCCAGTAATGCGTGTTACTGATTCACTGAATAGACTAAAGCAGTTTAGAGGTTGGAAAAGTAAATCCCCGTGTTTTTCTTCTGAGGAGATACACACTGTATCTCTAAAATACAGTCTTTTCTATGTATGTTTTGTTCTTTTCACTTGACGTTGTTGAACTGTTTATAGTGAGGCCACTCCAAACACTTAAAGTGAATGCAAAGAAATGAGTTGAGATTTGGATGATCAGGACAGATTTTAGTCTTAACTATTCCTTGGATTAGAATGATTTGTCTTGAATTATCACTGTCACTTCAGCCTATAATTAAAATGATGTGATTTTTATACACTGTTAGGCTGTGGTTTCAAATAAAACTGACTCAGAGGAAGCTTTTATGAACTTTGCAGTACTTGAACTGTTTGAGGTTGTACTTAAAAACCAGCTTTGCATTTATTGCACAACTAATTAAAAATATTTTTATATACCTGTCTAGTTAGAAAGGTTTTGAGACCTACAAGTTCAAAACATCAACTGTTCAATGTAATCAATGGACAAACTTCTAGGCAGTATATTTTTATCTTCTTATCCCTCAGTTTTGGCTCTCTTCTTAATTTCTTAGAAGTTACTTGATTTTAATTTCTTAAAAGTAATTTGCTTTTGGGGCACAGTGTAGAGTGCTGTAATTGCATTTTTCTACTGCCTGTTAAATTCAATTGAGTGGCTTGTATCCAAGCAAGGATACAGACAGCAGGATAAGTTAAAAATACAGGAAATCAGAACAAGGATCAGAATAATGATCCTTGACATGGTAATGATCATGACATTGTACTAATTTGGAGAAAGTAGGTATCTGTAGAGGTGAATGAAGAGGTCTCCCCATGTGTGCTTACTGCAGTTTCTTGGCTGTGCATCTATAGCGGTCTTTTAAAAGGCTTCAGAGTAGACCTCCTGCTAGTTAGTGTTAAGCAGATGTTTCTTGCACAGAGTTTGTGACTAGCTGGAATTGGTGCCTTTGGTTTTTGAGAAATAAGTTTTGAGGTTAATAACATCAGGGTCTGACTGTAGCTGATATTTCTTGTTTACTTTTTGTAACTTCCCACAAGCACATGCTGTTTAAAAGTCAAAATAAAGATGTCTATCAACTAGCACCATAAACTTTTTGAGAAGTTGTATTTTGAGGAAATATCACTGCTTGCTTACACATCTTTTTACAGAATCATGGAATCGTTCAGCTTGGATGGAATCTCTCAAAGTCATCTGGTGCAGCGCTGGTTTGAACCACTCTTGGGTGTTTTTGTCCTCTGTCAGGAGGAGGATACTGGGTTAGATGAAACCTTTGGTCTGACCAAATGTTCTGTACCAGCACTGTCCTAAAATGCTCGCATTTTTCTTAAAACTATCATCAGTTGTCACTTCAAAATGGGACCTGGCTTATTTTAAGTTCTGTATGTAGCTTTTATTGAAAAGGCTTTTTGAATTATTTTTAAATGTTATTGAGCAGTTGCCTGGCTTTTATGCTCATACTGAAAGAGCAGTTCTGTTTCAGGCTAGATTTTTTGTTTGTTTTTCCTTGTACTTGAAGTCACACTTGATACTGGAGTTTTCTGAATGGTCTCTTGTATGTTACCTATGGCTATGTAATATCTGGGGAAGCAATGTAGGTTTTAAGGGGAGGAATGAAGGGGAAAAAAGCAAAATCCTGAGTTTGTGTACAGTCTTGGTTCATTTTTCTGCAGGCTGTTTTGCTGCTGTACACTACAGTTATGAAAGCCAAAGGTCAAATCCAGCAGGACCATCCTGCTGATGTTCGTGCACAGTCATATGTCAGTACTGTAGGTATGGTAGAACGTATTTGGTCCACATCATGGCCATGTCGTCTTGAATCAAAGTATACAGTGGTCTGGCATCAGTTCCATTATTAACAGCTGATGAAACATAGGCTCTCCAGTCCGGTCATTGAAATTAATTGACAAATATTTCTGTCAAATGAGTTTGTGTTGTGAACTGAATAGTTCAAGAGTTTCCAGACACAGACAACATTATATCTGATCTATTCGTCACAGATTCACTCAGGTTGGAAAAGACCCTTGGGATCATCATGTCCAACCATTAGCCCTACTCTACAAGTTCACCCCTAGACCATATCCCCCAACACCACATCACATGCGATCACATGGGTGAGATGCTGCATAGGAGTTTTTACCTTTCAGCTTTCTCATTTTACCACTTAGGCTTTTTCATTTTGCCTCAAAAAAAAAAAAAAGCACTAAACTGCAAACCACTTCTATAACATTTGAACCAGAAGCAGAGTTCAGAAAGATGGATGGCGTTGTTGATAGTTTGAAAGGACTCTGAAATCTTTGTGAATCTGTTGTACTTCAGACTTTTTTTCTGGCTATATTTTTGTCCTTTGCAGTTCCTACTCAGTAAAGTTAGGCCATTTTCAGTTTCTCATTAACCAGATACTGTGAAATTTTATAAAAAAGTAGTTTTTTAACCGAAGATTAAATAGGATTGCCTTAGATTGGAACTAGCATTCAGTTAAACTGCATAATATGACAGTTTTTATTTGAATATGCAGAATATTATGACCTTTGTTTATGTATTTTTTTTTAAGAAAAGATCATACAATTGAGTAAACCTATATTTAGCATTTTAAAACTGATACCTCACTGCATCATTTTTTGTGCCAGTTGAAAGCAGGTCAAGAAAGGCTTTCTTGTTATGGGTAAGGAAGATGAGCTGATGGTAGATGCAGAAGTTTTTTTCTGCTTGTTCAAATAAGGTTATATTTGTCAACATTGTGTATTTACCAATTTCCTTAACTGCTGCATTCAAAAAAAAAAAAAAAAAGGGAAATCAATTTAATGAAAGTCGAATATGGTTAATATTTAAATAGTTTATTGCAGTGAAGTAATAAAAAAAGCCCAACAATCATGCTTGACTAAAGATGTGTTCTTTGGTTGGTTGTGTGTTCCTAAGTGGTTTAATTTGTGTCTCTTCTAAGGTTAGATCATCTTTGACTTGCTGAACATAAAAATCAGCCCTAAAGTTAGGGGCTTAGCCTCAGCAAAGATGAATCTTTACTGACTGCATATTGTGGTTTTGGGGAGGGGAGGTGTTTCACAACTTGTTGTATGTGCTGTTCGTATTTGTGCATTGTGGAATGCTTCCTCCTGGAAAAAGTCACCCTTTCTCTTCAGGTGAGCTGTTAAAAGCTTCATTTGCATTTTCATCCATAGCCTTGGCTGTAAAACACAATTCTCTAGAACCATCTTCCCTTTCCAATCCGTAAAACGTGGTGGGGTTTTTTTTTTGGTTTTTTTTTTTTTTTTTTTGTTTTTTTGGTGTTTTGTGTAGGTTTTCATTAAGGAGGAGGAGAAAGCTGCTCACTCGTTGTCCAGCTACTGATAACTAAACCTTTGTATGTACGCTGTTATGATTCAGTACTTCATAGCAAAAGCCTCACATCTGAAGTACTATGTTTTCTTCGTACAGACACATTGTTCTGACAACACCTACTCTCAGTGTCCAGTAGATGAAACTTGAGGCTGTCTCTTACTGAAGAAGAACTTGAGAGCCCCATGTGCTTTCAACTTTGCGGAAAAGATAAAAGATGAACTTTGACACAGTTAGCAGTGATGCAGATTGTGGTGGCCTTTGGGGAGGTGGATGTATAAACCAAATTTAGGTTGTCATTAATTGCTGGGTATTTCCTTTCCTGAGAATTTGCCCCATGAAGTATCTATCTTTTTAAAATACCTAGGGGGTTTTGTGTAAGATATTTCTGGTGCATATACAAGTACTGACAGTGTTACCTGAGTGACATGAACACCTCAATAGATGTTTGCTATTTATTACAAAGAGGCAAAAATATGCGGCTTCTCTTACTTGTAATGAACTGCAAACTGAATTTTTTGTGTATGATTCTACCACCACACACCTTCCCCCCTCCCTTTGGCTTTTTATATAAAACTTCAGCTATGAAGAGGTTTTATGGTAGGTTTTGCTACATATAGAGCAAAAGAATTAAAAAAAAAAAAAAACAAACCTGAGCTGTTTATTTCTGAATCACTGAGAAGCTTCTAAATGAGGTTGTCTTTTCTCCTGCTGTCTTGGTTTTGGTTTTATTTTTTAATAGAGAACTGAGAAATTTTTATTTCCTGGCTAAGAAGACTCATATTGCATCTTAGACCTTCTTAGTTTCTGTAGATGATCCCATGTGACTTTTTCGTTAAATTGTGCCTTGATTATGTTTTATACTTCTGAGAACGGAAGATAAAGGGCCATATCTTGCATGCCTTTCTACCTGTTCTGTTCAAGCTGCTGTGTCATAGCAGTACTGTTGAGTATATTTAGAATCCTTTCATGTCCAGTAAATTGGAGAGATCTTGTTTCTGATGTTACTGGCTGTGGCTTTTTTTGTTGATGTGTTTTGGACCCTTTCCGGAAGGCTTTTTTGTTACTTACTGTTCAAAAACATCTTTAGCTCTTTATACAAAATGACTGCATATGTCAAAACATATGTATAGCTTCAGAGTGATCTGCTTCTAGAAGCAGGCAAAAGCTGTGGTTCTTGAAGCTATTGTGGGAGAAAGTGAGGACTTGATATGTTGGGTGTGAAGGTGGGAAAGTACTGAAAAGGAAGGTGGAAACAAGACTAAGGAAACTTCTCTTATTGCTGCTTAGTCTTGAAATGTAAATTTGATTTGAAAAATAATTAGTAATTGAATGTCCATGGATAAAAATGTGACTGGGACAGACATTCCTGGTGTGTGCTGCCCTTGGTTTGAATTCCACAATTTGGATTTAGCACTGGTTTCTTGGAGGAATAGGAAACCATGCAGCTGGCTGGTGACAAATTAGGCAGGAACAGCCGAGAGCTGGGATTCATGGGGAATCTTCCTTGGTCAGATCTGCAAAGAAAGATTAATTTCTGTTCAGTGTCTTGCAGTATGTCATGAGAAGTTGTCAGTCAGTACCTGCTACCCACAAGGGTTTCCTCCAGTCTAGCTGAGTACCACAGCTTTTGGTGATCTTTCTTCTGAGGTGACTGAAGTCCTTGCAAATGCGGCTAAGAGGATGGCATCAGAACTGTGCTTGTTGAGTGAGGTGGAAGAGGTACACAGTGTTTGCCTAAATGACTAAAATAAATGAGTTGCCACTTTAACACAGTTTGTTACATGGCAGATCTGTTGGGTGGGTACCATGCTGCGGACGCTCTTAATAGATGCACTGCTCCATTCAGAATGAATGCAACTGCTGATGTTCACTTAAGCTTTTGGAATTGGTCTGAATGTTGCCTCATGAGGACTTTTTTTAAGTACAAATTTTTCTCTATACCTATTCCATCAGAAGCTTTTTTTTGCCACTTTTGTTGCAAGAGCTAATTGGTCGGTTCCTCGTGAAGGTTTAGATCTGATTTGATCCTGCCCTTTCTGTCATCAGAGTATCACTAAATACATTCTCTAATCCTCTGGGTAACTCTCTTTCTCCCTGACTGCCATGATTCACGTCTAACAAAGACCAGCACTGTAAAAGTGAAGCACAGAACTGGTTCTTGCACAGATATGGTCGTCCATTTGTTCATGGTCTGAATCATGCTATGGATCTATTGCCTACTGCTATCCCGAAGGGTTTATCTTTTTATTTACCTCATAGCTTGTTCGGAAGCTGGATCAGTTTACTGCCTTCAAAGAAGGATGTTTGGTGTAACACTTCAATCTGAAGTCTCCCATCAAAAACTATAGGTCATAATAAATAGCTTCACCCAGACCAGCAGAACATACTGGTTTTATTTCCAAAGTCCAGTGTGGCTATGAAGAATAAAAAAAAAAAAAAGTGGAAGGTATTCCTAAGCTCTTTGCCTTCTTCAGCTATTTTGAGACATTTCCTTTCACTGTAAGCTAGTTACAGAGACCTTCAGTTATATGAATATAGATTTTGTATTTTTTCATAAACAAAAATAGGATATGGAAATTAGTTCTGTATTTGGGCTGGTTTTCTAAGTCTTGCAAAGTAGCAAAGAAAACTTAGAGTACTTTATACTCCATTGGGAACTTATATTAAAAAAGTTTCGCTAAAATCCAGTAAAATATTACCTGTTTCATTGTGTATCTAAGTTGTTCATAGAATGCTAGGGGTTGGAAGGAATCTCTAGAGTCCAGCCCCCGTGCCAAAGCAGGATCACCTAGGGCATGTCGCACAGGAACACATCCAGACAGGTTTTGAAGGTCCCTAGAGAAGGAGACTCCACAATCTCTCTGGGCAGCCTGCTCCAGTGCTCTGTCACCTCCTCATGTTGAGGTGGAGTCTTCTATGCTCACGTTTATATCCATTGTTCCTTGTGTTATTGCTGGGCACTACAGAAAAGAGATTGGCCCCTTCCATTTGACACCCACCCTTCAGATATTTATAGACATTAATGAGGTCCCCTCTGTCTTCTCTGCTCAAGACTAAATAGCCCCAAATGTTGTGTAATGCTGTTTTGTTGAAAGGGTGTGGTTGTTGGGTTTCTTTGTTTGGGTTTTGGTTTGGGTTTTTTTTCTTGTTTCATTTTGGTTTTTTGGTCTTGTTTGCGTTGGGTTTTGTTTGGTTTTGCTTTCCTGGGGTTTTTTTTATTTGTTTGTTTGATAGGGTGGTTTGGTTTGGTTTTTTATCATGTCTTTATTCCCTGTTAGCCCTGTTCAAGTTTAGATGTAATGACTATGGCTTGTACTATGTTGATAATTCAGCTACTTAAGCTTGTCGAAACAACTCCAGCTTGCCTTTCAGAACAGGCTTCTTAAAATCTTGTTTCTAAGCCTTCTAATTAGTAGTTAGCATTGGTCATAAATCAGAACTAAGTGCTGTTTGTGTATGCTAGGAACAGGATGAATGAATAGAGCTTTCTGTCTTCGTACATGCTTGTTTTTCTTGGCACTTTTTGTTTGAGGGTATGTGAAATGTAGTAATTGTCAAATGTTGATCCTTCTCAGTTAAATGCACATGAATTCTAAGATAGTATTTTATTTCTGTTTTGGGTCCAATAGTGCTTTTTTGGAAAGGAGTGAAGAAGATAAGGCTAACTTTAAAGCTGCAGTGGTATGGGTTGGTTTGTTTATTGTTTTTTTTTTCAGTAACACTGATTTATTTAGTTTTCTGTGAAGCTTGTATTCAAAGTGGTTCTCAGATACGTTGTTTTTTATTTAGTCTTAATGAGATCTGGTGCATAATAACGTGTTCCAAGTTAGGAGTATGTCTTCTACATACTGTGCCATCTTTCATTTTCAGAACTGTGAGGATAGAGATTGCATTAAGTTTTCCTCCCCTGTGATCCAAAGGTGCTCAACTCATTTTCATGTAAGACATTCGTGTATATTTGCCAAAATACTGCTCAAAAATAGTCTAGCTATATTTGCAGCTTGCTGCTGCCTGGGTCAGTGGACTAATGTTAGAATTGTAAACAAAATGTTTTCAGTGGACTATGAAATCTCTGAGTAGGAGTGTGGTTGCAAAAATTGCATGGTTTTACATAGGCTATTTCACGTTTGTTTTCTTAGGCAGGATTGCTGACTAGGAGGTTAAGAGACCTAATTTTTAGTCTCTATTTGATAGTGGAGTCAACTGGTTGCTCACAATAATTATATTCCAGGACACCACCATTTATTATAATTTTCAGCTTTGACTCTAGAAGAAGGAAACATTTCTGCTATTTTGCATGAATCCTGCTGCCTTCGTTGGCAAACCACCACTGGGTTTTGGGGGGGTTGGTGGAGGTGGCTCTTGTCTCAGTGAGAGCTGCTTTAGGTGGCTGATGGGATGAGGACTACAAGTACTGCTCTGCTATAAAGGAGACAGTGCTTCTCCACTTGAAGGGAGAGGGAGTAAACAGACCAACACTGATAAGGATAAGGAAGCTGGAGTCCAAAAGCATTGATACAGATGTATATGAAACATAATATAAGGAAAAAACTGTTTTGGGTGTGTTCCTCTCTTCGTTGAATAAAAGCTGACTTCCTTACTTCCATCCCTGCATGTGGGAAGACAGACCCTTAAGTTCTGAGGAAAAGGGGAGAAGGCAAGCTTGTTTCCTTTCTGGATTGAATGTAAATTATATCCCTATAATAGTTTATCTAGGAAAAAGCTTTTAGATAACCAAGGCCAGCAGTGGTGATGCAAAAGAACCCCCTGAGACTGGGTAAGTATTCTGCCTCCAGATTTTAAAATCGGTGGTTTTGTATTCTAATTTTGGATTGCAGATGTCTGTGTAAAGTATCAGGACTACTTTTTCTCCATACTTCTTGTCTGATGCCAGAACACATGCTGGTGTTCTTATAGGTGGCAGATCAAGTGATAATGCTGCCTTTCACTTGATGACACTGTGACCTCTTGAAGAATTTCAAAAGGTGCTGAAAACTAGAAATGTCATATTTAATTATATAGATACTGGTTTTGCACAGTTTTTGTAGGCTTCTTTGACTTTCTTTCCGTGGGGAACAATATAAATTAGCTTTTTCTACTCAACAGTTGCTGTTAGTTGGCTGATCAGTTAGCACAAGTGTTGCTGGCCAGCAGGTCTCCCTTGTGTTTCTGGTCTGGTGTGCTCAGTGTCCTCAATGGTTGCATCTAGAAGGGGTTTGACCTCTGATCCTAACTCCATTTTTGAAGTGGATTTCCCAGTTGTTCCCATTTACTGGACTGTCATCCATATCATGGGGCAATCTGGCAGCTTATAGACTTCATTTCTTACAGGAAAAAATATGAAATCAGAAGGTTCTGTCTAGGATTACATCTAATAACGTGCATTTACTATTTAGCATTCAGCCCATCTGCCTTGGGACTTGTGCTGAGGGTGCCTTTCAGAAAGACAAAGAGAGGTGGGAGGACTGAAAAAAAAAAAACCAACTTGCACTAACTGCCTGATGGGAAGTGATGGCCACTGGTCTAAAAAAATAGATTTGGTTCTTCCAGTTATGCAACAACTTGTACAATAATAATGCATGAAAGTTATAAACCTTTTTTTGTGAGACTGTATTTGCAATTAGGCTAGTATTAACCTCTAACAAATGAAGACAATTTTTCTGAGCATAGCTGTTGTTCCAGTCAAAAGTATAAACATGCCCTTAGGTGTAGTCAAGTCTTAATTAATTCCTGTAGTACAATTTTACATGCAAATTTTGCAGTGTTTGGCCTCCCTTGTTTGTAGGAAGTACTTCATATTTTCTGATGATTTCTTTAAAAACAGAATTGAGGTGTCTAGGAACGAGTTTTAGAAGTCTGAGGGGTTTTGTGTGTAAAAATTCTGAGAATCCATAAAAGCACATGGCATATTTAACATTCAGGCTGTAAACTCTAACTTAAATATTTCAAGTTACATGGAATTATCCAGAGTAGTTGGGACTACCTTTTACTGGTAGGTAGATTGCTTTGTCAACTGTTGCAAACTTGTCAGCAGGAAAAAATCTTAAAGCTTGTTCATATTAATTCCACAAATGTCAAGGTGTAAGCACAAAGCACTTGAGGATCTGTGGTGGGCTTGCTGTTTGCTCTTCCCAATAAGGAAATTAGCATGTAGCTCTGTTTCCTCTTTAATGGATGATGAGGTTTTTTTATCTCTCACACACACACACCCCCCTCCCCCCCCCTTTCTCATTTGTAACATTTGAAGAGGGTCAGTGTAAGCACGTAGAACATAGGTATGGTATGCCTGTAGTAGACTTGAGGGGCTTCCAAACATTCCACGAGCAAAGGCCAGTAGTTTTAACAATCTTTAAGATCAGGAAACAATGAAATCTCTCAGTAATAAAAATGTGCCCAGGTTTTTTTGGTGCTTCTATACGAGTGCTGTGAAGTGACTGTAGCTTTGAGCAAATATGACCTGATTTGAAAGAGAAATTTAATGCCAATCTTGTATCTGCTGCCAGGAGCACTATAGCCGAAAATGGCCTTTGTATTTCTTCCTGTGCTGCAGATGTTACTGTTAAAGGTTTTCATGTAGCTTTTTATTGGCTATTTATGTTTAAATAATAATTTTAAAAACATATTTTTGGGACTGGAAGAAGCCATCCAGGTCACTTTATCTGATCTCTCCCACTCATGGTAACTGATCTTTTCAATGAAGCCTTTCAAATTAAGAAACACTGTGACTGGCCCCCAAAATCACAAACAACATATACTCAGCATATACCTTTTGCTCAAATATCTTCGCTAGGCCTCATACAAGGACTTCAGGAGTGTCTGGTTGAAATACTTAATTTTTAAAGAAATGTTTCAGCTTAAATCTTTATTGAACATGCTTTAAATGACTCCTTTCAGAATTATAGCTAAGGGTGTGTTTCAGGAAGAATTTTGAGACAGAAATATGCTAACTTTATGTCCTGTCCCTTAGAATTTTTTTTTAAGCAGCAGAAAAGATGCAGCTCATGGTTGTGATGGGGAGAAGAGAAGCCCTTGAATCTAAGAGAAGACAAGAGTATGCATCTTACAGTCTTTTTGCAAGGAACTAGAGGCAGGAAGCCGCTCCTTTTCCAGTAATCGGGAAGTTAGCTGGTAGAGAAGGAAATTGTATAGTTGAAAAGTTAGGTCATTTGAGTACCTGAGTTATCTCCGGAGCAATTTATGCCTGTATTTCAAAGGAAGCATTGATATGAGTGGGGAGAGAATTAAAAACAAACAAAATAACAAAAGAAAGAAAGAAAGAAAAAAAAAAAAAAAAAAGAAAAAACACCCCCCCACCCCCAAAAAAAAAAAAAAAAAAAAAAAGGAAAGAAAGAAAAATCAAACCACAAAACCACACCACAGACTTACTTTGTGGAAATTTGATGGAAAGAGGATGTCTTTGGAGGGGTGGTAGTGACCACCTTGATCTCTTATTTTACAGTATAGATGAGTTTTGATTAAACTGTAAAAAGTAGTTAACCCGATGCTTGTACTGTCAAGAGGAGGTTTATTATGGTTGATTATGGAGAGTTTATTTTTGGAAGGAATATTCTTGGGAGAGCAGAGGGTTTATTGATGTACACTGTAACACAGCTCATCACAGCAGCAGAGATCTTTGCTGAAGTCTGAATCTTGCCTAAAACCATTTTCCACAGCTTTCTGATTGATTATTCTGTAGGACTACTTTGCCTCAGCATAACTGGATGCTGGGGTGACCAGTACCACTCTCCCAGTATGATCCTCAATTTATGACTCTGTCCTTGGTTTCTCTCTGAGACTGTATGCCTTAAGTGCTTCACTGTTGAGAAGGTTTTTCTTCTGAAGCAGTTATTTTTTTGTTTTATTCACACTTACTTGTACTTCTGGAAGAGTTTCCAATTATTCTCCCAGTTCCCCTCATCCCAGCCTCAGGTTTTCTGTTGATTCTGGTGTTTGTATGCTGGTTTTTCTTCTGATGAGTATTGGTGTTTCACCCCTTGCAGTGCAAAACTGTTGAACCTGTTGGCTTCAGCTCTTTAGTTCTCTTCCAGACTGCTTCACTTAGGCTTTAGTTTTTGTGATCTTGATTTGGCTGTTGTCTTGCCTTTATTTCTGAGAACAGAGTTCATGAGAATAATGTGACTACTCAAGTACTAAAACTTACCCTGTTTCTTTTTTTTTAAGTTTGAACAATAACTGATGCTGTTGAAACTGCTGAAGTCACGTTTCTTGTCTCCTTCTCTCCTTTTACAAGGATGTTGTTCTACACAGATGTATTTGAGCTGTAGCATTTGGAAGCAATGAGGAAGAATGCAGACTTGCATCTTCCTTTCAAATAAATATTAGAATAAATGCAAATTCCTTGTCAGTCACTGCTTTAGCCATGACTGTTTTGCAGTTCTTTACCTCATCTGGCTGCTTTTTTTTTTTTCTTTTGCATCTCAATACCAGTGCATTTCTTTGACATGGTTTTTTCCCCCCACCAACCAGTCTATTGTGAGAAATTGTATTTTTGTAGTCCTCCTTCAGTCATTTTAATGTTGGTAGATTTGTAATGTGACTAGCATTAAGTTACACTGGAAAATAACTAGAGCTGCTCTCTCCAAGATCACTGGTTCCTTTAAGAGATTTCCCATTGGAATGTGGCAAGGACAAGCACAATTAGTGTCATAGATGTTAGTGGATAAAACACTGTAGAGAAAACCATTTTTCTAATGTGATACTGGAGTCCCTGTTAGACCTGTTTATTTGTTTGTGTGTTTTCTTGTTTTTTCTGAGCTTTTCTGTAATTACACATCTTTAAAAACTGTGACATTTAAATGAGTATTTTCAGTTCAGTGTTGTGGGCTTGTTGGCTTCTTTTTCCCAACTGCGTTACAGTGACTTGGAGGAAAATAAGACTTGAGTACTTTTTACTGGGAGGGGTGGTGCTGGTGTAGAAGCGCAACCAAAAAGAAAACCAATCCAAAAACTTGAAGGGTTTTCTTGCCTAATGGAAAACAGAACAAAGTGAAGGGGAAAAACGTTAAACTGTGCATTCTCTATGTGGTCAGTTTCTTTTATAGTGAACAACCTTTTGAAGGTGCTTGGATGGGGAATTTTGGTTGATGCTGAGGGTGTCAGTTGCATAAATAAAAGTATTGAAATGATTATCCATCATTTTTAAGTACTTGAAGAGGTATATGAGCCTCAGCAACATTTATGAAGTGTCACTCTGGTTTAATTAGGAAAACCTGTGATCCAACAATAGCAGCTGTTCCTCTAGGCTGAAGTTCAGATTTTAACCTGGCCTAAATACGTTGTTGAAAGAACTAATAGCACTGGGCCCAAATGGGATTAGTGTGCGAATCCAGATGGAGAGCTTGCTGGGAGCTGTAAGAAAGGTTTTAGTCTTGTTTGCAGCATGGCCAAAGAAAAACCTTGTGTCAGCACAGAGGAGTGGTATGGAGGCTGGAAAGTTTTTTTTTATGTCAGTACTGGTTGATGTGACAGTGATTAGGCATTTGATTGAGAAACTTGTCAAAATGAGCCTCGGCTGTGTTGAAATAGTGCTTTGCTTTTGGCTAAAAACTTTCAGTGGTACATTTACTAAATATACTGTGGTGGTTGTAATGATGGATCTATGTTTGTCAGAGAGATTTTTTTCTTGAAGAATTTTAAGACTTCTGTAGTTGGAAAGAGTGGCGTATCCTGTGGATACCTTCATACTAAAAATACTAATGAAGCTATGCACAAATCAGTCTTGTAAGATGTGATTAAAAAACCTTCCTAGATAATGTTTATTTAAAATTGTATTGCGTGAATTCTGTATGTGAATTTTTTGAGAGCAAATTCTTAAAGGTGCTGTCCACGAGAAGTGGGAAGCTTTTTGCTGTGGGAGAGCAGTAAGAGTCTTTTTCAATTCAGAGTTTGAAGTTCAGATAAAATGAAAATCCATAGCACTGCCAAGATGGTATCCTCATATTCTAATTTAGGAAGTGTAGAAATTACTAGAATCTTTTAAGTGCTGCTAGACTTGCAAAAGCAAGTAAGTTTAAAATCCCCAGTGAAACTCAGCCTTAGAGTAGCATAAATATTGAAATAGGAGATAGGGAGACATTTTTGTGATACTTATTATAAAGGCTAATTTAAAGGGATACCATTACACTAGTGGAGGAGAAATTTCAAGATGATTTTTTTTTTTTTTTTTAGGTCTTGGAGGCATACACTTCTGACAAAAATACGGAATATATTCAAAGTTGCTAATTTAGAGGAGACTGACTATTGGCAATTATTTCTGCACTGCTTTTCTGCTCCATCTGTGCCAGGCATAGCAGAAACCAATGGCTGATAATCAGCAGATCTTGAGCGAGAGAAGTGTGTATCAAATGATTGCTAATTTACCAATATATCAGTATATTTTTTTCGACATGACCTTTAACTGATTTAAGAATATATAAAAGAAAACATTTTAAGTACTATGTTTTGTATTTCTTCTGCCTAAACCCACTGTATATCACTCTTGCCTTCTGTGAAGGACAAGCCTGTGATTTACCTGATTCTGTGTCCTTGGCTCTGGGCCATGTCCTCCCTAGCTGGCAGGAGCTCCAGAAGGAGTCCTGGTCCACCTCCCATGTCTGTCCTTCAAGCTCATATGCTGCAGAACATAGCAAGCACACTAGCTGGGTCTTGGGGTATCACCTTATCATCAGAGCTATCCATTTTCCTTTCAGCTTTGTAAATGTATGCTGCTGTAGTTGGCTACAGAAGTGTCTCAGTTTTCTTTTAAGTAATTATTAGAAAACTAAATAGTGGCGTCAGTGCTTTGGAAGCGAAGGCAAGCAAAAGCTCTTACGCAAACCAGTTCTCACCATATTAAAATGGATGTAGTCTTGACAACACAAACTTATTCCAGCCTACCTCAGCCTTTGTAAGAGATAAAAACCCCTTTTTTACTACTACAGTGCAAACTGCCTTATGGAAACAAAAGCACGTAACTGCCCCTGGGGAACTGAGGATTCAAATTTGTCTGTTTTTCCAAGGTCACTTAGAAGTGGCAGCAGTGCATCCAGCAGAGCACATCTCTGCCAGCCTTTTGCTCCTTGTTTGACCAACATCAGACCAAACACGGAAAAGAGAATTGTCTTGTCTTGCAAATGGTGTTGCCCTTACTTTTCATTCCTTATTGCCCCACGAAATTTTCATAATTCTGATGGACAATTCTGAAGGAAAGATCCATCTGTGACTGACTAATCTGTGATCTGTTGATTAATAAACTTTTCCTTCTTGAGTCAACAAATGTTGGAAATTATGTACTGGAAATGCTGTACAATTAGTTGTCGGGAGTGATAGCAGCATGAAATTTGTCATCTATATATTTTTATTTTTTAAATCATATAATTGGGGAATTTAATCAATTATATTTGTCACTGTTTATCTCTCTGGAGAGTAAGTCCAGCTCTGCTGCTTTCTCTAGGTGGATAATTCTTTGAGAACAAGTGGTGTGGCAGTCTCAGGTGTGTGCTTTCATAGCCTTCAAGAAAGCATCTTTCTTTAGAATCTTAAACAACTTTTTTGTTACTCTTGCTTTCATATTGAAGCTACATGGTTTCTTTTCTTCTCTTATGAAGGCTCTACTTTGGATTTGTCAAAGCCTGTGAAAATTCAGGGTATATGCCAGTTACAAGGTTTAACTGTAGATTTGTTGTCCTGGAGCTCTGCAGCTTCTGTCATTTCCAGTTGAATTCTTTAACCCAGTTACTTCACAGAGAGCTTGTGCATTCAGATTTTCCATGTAGGTCAGTTCTGACAGCTTCTTGTTGCTTGTAACATCTCTGAAACTGCATTGCAGTATGACTACAGCTTGGTCTTTTAACTGTTAGAGAAGACAAAGCTTTGGCAAGCCTGAGCTGCAGCTGCTAATTGCATATGTGCAATTCTTTGCAAGTTTGGATGCTGAAGGCCAGTTTTTCACAAGTGAGCTGTTGTTGGTACTAGATCTGGGTAGACCAGTGCTGCGGGGTGCCTTGTTGCTGTTTTTGTTGTGTTTGGTTTTGGTTTTGTGGTTTTTTGTTTATTTGTTTGGTTTTGTTTTAATCTGCAGTGATATTGAAGAATGAGAAATGAAGAGAAACTTGTGATTTCAGTTTTACTAGACTAGAACTTCTTTTGAAAATGCCAGAAACTTGCTTCGACTCATGTTTAATTGTTACAGATTTTAAATGGCTGCTTTGCAGACACGCTATTTATCAGACTCAAAGCCTGTGGCTGCAGTTGGAGTGTCTTTCTTCATGGAGTGCCTCAGACTTTTTGACTTGTGAATTTTTGGTGGTTGTTTTGTTGCAGAGAAGAGGTCTAGTTTTAAATGCAGATTTTTATATTTACACTCCATCTTTTTGGAAACCTGTAGATTTACCTTACACAAGTATGGTGTCATCTTTTCCTCACTTTCCCATCTTCAAGCTCCAAATGCCCTGGTTTGCTGGATCTCTTCTTGCCTCACCATGCTGCATTAGGTGTAAGGTGGTGGGCTGGGAGTAGGCAACTTCTCTTTTTTTTTTTTTTTTTTTTTTGTTCCCCCTAGCATCAGCCAAAAATCTTACCAGTGAAGTTAAGCCATTGTTTCATAGCTGCTTTAATCTGTTAGTGGTAGAAAGCTAGAACTTCTGCTTCTTTGAGGGGAAATAATCAGTCATGGAATGGTAGGGTTTGGATGAGATGGTCTTCAGAGGTCCCTTCCAAGCCCCCTGCTCCAGCAGGATCACCCAGAGCAGGAGGCCCAGTATCACCTTGTCCAGGCAGGTTTGGAATCTCTCCAGAGGAGACTCCACAACCTCTCTGGGCAGCCTGGGCCAGGCTCTGGCAGCCTCACGGGGAAACAATTTTTTTCTCATGTTTAGGTGGAACCTCCTGTGTTCTAGTTTGTGCCTCTTGACCCTTATCCTGTCACTGGGCATAACTGAAAAGAGACTATAAATAATAGTCTTTGGAAAATTGAAAATGCCATCTAGAATCTGTTGCAATATTCTTCTGAATTACTTCCCTTCCATGCTTTTAAGAATTATTCAAATGGCATCTGTGACAAGAATGAAATGCTGAGAGTCTGCCCTCTGTTATTGCACTTAAAGTTTTAGTTTTGCTCTAAGAAAGTTGGTTAAGTAGCCTTACTGTCTCCTGAATGCTGAAAATGTGTTGCTGTTGATGCAGTTGGTGATAGGCAAAAGTGAATTCATTGCTGCTACACTTCCCTGTTACTCTGTTTTGCTAGGATCAGCTTTGTGACTCTTAACAGATGTTAGTTCCATAATTTATCCTCCAAATTCAAGTAGTGAAATGGTGGAGCTTTGGCTTTGTTCCCTTTATAAAAATAAAAATCTGTAAAATACGAAGTTGAACTTTTTGCAAGATTTCATGTGATACTGCCCTACACGGAGCCACAGTGATGTGGGAGCAGCTGCGTAGCATAGTGCTGCTCCCACCTCCCCTCCTGATGGGCTTCATTTGGATGTTCTTGGCTGTTTATCATAATGTTGGTTTGTACTTTGTAGAACATAGTATTGTAGCACCAGCCTTTATGAAAGCTTCTAAAATCAGCCTTAAAATTAAAAGCATCTTGTAGTCTCCCTTTTTGTGGCCATCTATAATGACATGGCAGAGCATCATTTCCCCTCAACGAGAGGATGGTTCCATCATCCCGTTTGGTGTAGTTTTGGTTATTCATGTAGATTCCCTTCTATCTAAAGGCAAAAATTATTACATCAGAACCATCACACATTTGCATAAAGCTGCAAGTGCTGTCGTGCACATAAACTGTAAATTATACAAGGATGAAAGAAGATGAAACACATTTTTATGTCTTTTGACAAGTGTTTTACCTCTCTTTGAATCACCAGCATCAAACTGATGTGATTATATTTTTAAGCAAAAACTGTCACAATAATTAGAGTTTATAAAATGGAAAAAATTCCTATGAAAAACTCTGGCCTGCTAAAAATAAAACAGGCTTTGATGTAAATATTGTGTATAGCTAAGTTGTGTTGAAGTGAAGCATTCTGTTGTTGAAATTGATGCCTTTGTAATAACAATTTATAGAAAACTCCTTTAACCCCAGGGCACAGGGAGTTGATGGCTTGTCTCTAATAAGCTACAAGCCTCACTGGGATGAGTGAGACTTCCCCACCAGATCTGTAAGCAGTTAATGCATCTTTTGAATCTGCAGTTCCTACTGTTAAAGGGATACAGCAGTGGAGACTTAAGCTCAATGACGCTTAATTCTTTGAGCAATTTAACTGAAATCTTGGTTTATGATGTGGTGATCTCCAGAAGTTTTTTCCTTGCAGTTGTGTGGTTCCTAGGCAGCCCTGTAATCCCACCTGCTGCTTGGGAAAGCATCTTGAAATTCCTAAGGACAGGTAGCAGATGTGGTCACATTCCCAGCAGTGCAGCTGACTGTCACTAAGAGCATGAAATACTGTTTGGGATATAGCCAAGTGATTGTTAGTGAAGAACAGAAAAACTGGTGGTTTCTGCAAAAGTAATTTCTTTTTTTATTAAATGAAGGGGTAGGAAATGGAATGCATTAAGATGACTGTGGTCAGCAGGTCAAAGGAGGTTCTCCTTCCCACTCTACTCTGCCCTAGTCAGGCCATATCTGGAGTATTGTGTCCAGTTCCGGGCTCCCCAGCTTGAGAGACGAGGAACTACTGGATAGAATCCAGCAGAGGCTAGAAAGATGCTGAGGGGACTGGAGCATCCCTGATGAGGAAAGGCTGAGGGACCTAGCACAGTTTAGCCTGGAGAAGACTAAGAGCGGATCTTCTCAGTGCTTATTAGACTTGTGGTCCAGTAAGCATTGATGCTCAGTGACAGGACAAGGGGCAACAGGCACAAACTGGAACACTGGAGATTCCATCTGAACATAAGGAAAAACTTCCTTGCTGTGAGGGTGCCTGAGCCTGGACCAGGTTACCCAGAGAGGTTGTGGAGTCTCCTTGTCTGGAAAGACTCCATGACTGCCTGGATGTGATCCTGGACCCCCTGCTCTATCATGGGGGTTGGACGAGGTGATCTCCAGATCTTCTAATAGCTACCAGTCTGTGATTCTGTGAAACAGAACGTACAGGGAGTACATTGAGAATGTTCCATGTTGGTTTGTGATCTGGATCTCTCGGTATGTTTAATGAAGTCTAACATGACATAAATCTAAGAGCCTAAGTCATGGTTTTTAGTTCATGGCTTGAATTCTAGAAAACAAGATCTTAAAAACACAGTAGAAAACCGATCCCAGATTTTCAGAGTGATGTAGTAGTTAGAAGATGCAGGATCAGGAGAAGTAATCCATGAATGAGAAAATAGGGTTGAGCTACATATAAAGCTGGATGCTGGGATGAACTGAGCTGCTTGCCCTTTTTTTTCTTTTTTTTTTTTTTTTTTTTTTTTTTTTTTTGTAGGTATTTGGGTAAGAATGGCGGAGGTTGAAAAGTTGGAGGAGGTTGGAAAATACGCCACATTTTTAACATGCCACAACAGTGCACGGTGAAAAAGACAGCATCATTAAGATTTATGGATAACAATTCACTTATGTTATCAAAGGGAGGAGTTACTTGCAGTTTAAGTTTCTCTGTAGTAATAAAGTCATAATGAGCTGATGGATAGAAGTTGACTGAAAAAAACCCAAACATGTCTTGATTTCAACTTGGCTGTGAGTAGATTTTCTAACTGGTTATCACAAATAGGGATTTCTAGTTAATTAACCAGGAGTGATTTGTAAATGAAGGTGAAAGATTAATGTAGCTCACTTGAGAACAACTGAAGTTACTTATTTTTCATCTCTGGAGCTCTACTTTCCCCCCATTCCCATGGATTGCACTTTATTGTTTCAGTATTTTAACTGTTAATTCTTGATACTTACCAGTTGTAATATTGTTGTGGAAACTCTTCGCCATTGTTTGCAAACCGTTCCAGTGGTTGCTGGAATTGTATTGATGCAAACTCTTAAAGTGTAATAAATACCTCAATTACTGGTAGCTGTTAAGCAGTCTAAACTCTTCTAACCTGCACTGGCTGATTAAAGTTAGCATGCTGTAGGTACCCACAGGAGGCTGGGGCATCTTTCAGAACAATGTGGTGCATAAATATCCTTGGCATACTTGTCTTTTTACTAATTTCAGCTCAAAACATCCTTCCCATCTTAGCTACTGTAAGGAGAGGGAAGAAACGTCAAGCGTGTCTGGGTGTGATGCTTCAGCGGTGTGGGAACTGCTTGGCATGGAGTGCCCCAGCTGCAGCAGCCATCTAGAAAATGCTGCTGCTTTTCCATCGCATGCTTTCCAAGCTGAAAATCTTACTTCCGTATGTTGAATTTCAGTGGCAACTTGACAAACCCTGTGATGTGTCAGGAGAAGTGTTTGTTCTGAGTGTTTCTAACTTTAAATTCTGTAGCTTGTTAAGACCAGCAATGACCCTAATAGAACAGAGAAGGGGGGACAACCCTTTTTGTATGTTGAAGTAGAAGCTGATACACAAACCTCTCTTCAATAGTACAGTAGAGACTTTTGCAAGGCTACGATCAACTGGAGAAGTGATGTTTGCTGAAAGAATGTGAATTGGACATTGCAAAATAGAAGCCCCCCTCTCGAGTGGTTCAGCAGAGTAAATAAGAACCTATTCAGTGTAACTGGAATGATAGGTGCATGTTGAGCAGAGTTGAGATGGAGGATGTTAAGCTTCAAACTGGCTGCAGCTCTGAGGCTGGAAAGCTGTGCTTTTCAGAAGCTTCTTTATAGCAGACTTGGTAGGGAAGCCTCTCAGCTACAGCTGACCCTGCCCTAAAGATCTTGCAAGTGCAGAGTAGTAGACGGTGTAGTTCTGAAATGTCTAATGCATCTGACTGCAGAAAAAGGCAAAAGCTATAGTGGTAGTGATGAAATGTTTACCAGTAAAACTGACCCTTGGGGTTAGTGTTTCTAGCGCTTGAGGTTCTAACTCAAGTGTCTCCTTGTTCCTTGGTTTCCACAGCCCATCTTCCCAGCTGTAGCCAGACCCTGCTGGCATCACGGGTCAGCTCAACTGTCACACAGCGTGGTGACTGAAGAAGGAGCACTTATAATAATGTGGCCAGTCTTCAGGAGCTCTGGTTGCAATGTTTCATCAACTGCTAATCCGTTTACAGTCAACCTAATCAGATTGCTCTGCCCAGTACTGCAGAGCCTCTGAGCTACCCCACTGTAATTGAGCTGGCTGGTCTGTGTAAGCTGGCTCGTGTATGAAATCGAGACGGCTATTACAGCGGAGACAGGGGCTTTTCTGCTGGGCTTTGGAACTTCTTTCTGCTTTGTGACTCTCGAATACTTAACATCAACCCAGGACATATATCTTAAGACAAGTTCTGAAGCTTTCTGAGTTTAGTCTCTAGATCAACCATTATTTGTCAGGGATGGATGAGTTAGCAGGTGTGGGTTATTTTTCTTTTCAAAGTGTGGGGGCAATTGAGCTCATCTCCCCTCCCTCAGTGGAAGTATGTCACCAGTAGTTTGCTCCTTAATATTTTAGTTGAAGACCAAATTTCTTGGAGTGTTTCTGTTTAGGTTAATGTACTAAGAGCACTGCATATGGAAACAGCATCATTTTTTTTTTTTTTATACTTTTTTCCTTGGTTCTCATGCTAATGTGAATTGTTCTGTTGAAGTAGTTTTTTACAATAAAAAACTAAGCAAAAGACTTGTCTTTTTAAATACTAGAGTAAGTAGTGGGTCTGAAATTCTTGCTTCTGTCTCTTAGGAGCTGTAAATGGGGGATAATCTTTGCTCTGGAAATTGTAACTATATTTACTTGGATTGTTGTAACAGTAATGCCTAGAGATTCTTTAGCGAGCCTGACTTATTGTTGCTCATGAACAAATTACCAAAAAATCCCAAATAAATACAATCCCCCCTCCTTGCCCTCAAACCAACATAATTCCCAGGCAGTCTGCATAGTTCTGGAACTTCATTTTGGCTTTTGTGGCTTTAGTAGTTAGACCAAAATTATGTTTGGTTTTTTTTCTTTCTTCTCCCTCCCTTCTTTTTTTTTCCCCTCCCTGACAGTAAGACTTTCCTGAGTCTTATTCAATACTACTTGAAATAATGGAGATAGCTTAGCCTGCTCTGACGTTATGATAGGAAGTCATACCAGGAAGATAGCTCGTTTAGGAATTTTTATGTGCAGTAATATCATCTCTCTGTGTTTAAATGGGAGCAATGGAGAAGGGCTAAATGCATTCAATACTTAATGTGGTCAGAAAAAAAGAGTATCTCTAGAATCCACCAATGAAAGTTGGATTTGCAGGGTTTTCCTTGAAATTGGGGAAGGTGATAGATCCTCAAAACTTTAGAGCGCAATGCTATTTTCAGGTACTGTCAAGAGTATTTGAAATTTAGATTCTAAGTGTTTATACTCAGTGTGATACTCCTAGTTTTACTGAAACTGTTCTGTTCTCTTCCAGGTGAATCTGGACTGGGAAAATCAACATTAATCAACTCATTATTCTTAACAGAATTGTATTCTCCAGAGTATCCAGGTCCTTCACACAGAATTAAAAAGACTGTGCAGGTATGTCTGAGCCTGGGGAGAAATGGGCAGCTTGAACAGTGTAACTTGAAATTTAGGGAAATAAGGTGATAGTTGTCATATAAGCACCTATATTTCAAATAAGTTTAGCCATGATGTGAATTAATAAATATTCAGTGTCTTTCAGTGTACCTTATCTATCAAAACTTACATGTTCTGACACCAATAGCCTGTTGAAGCATGGGAGCCCTGAATTGAAGTCCTTTGTATGCTGCCACTATAGAAACCTCATATGGGTGCAGTCCTGTTTGGAAATGGAATATTTTATTATCAGTTAAAACATTGGATATAATGGTAGAAATATCTGTAGATGTGCCCTAGAACTCATGACTGTTTAACAGTGAATGAAAGGATGTGATATAAGAATGTAAGCTGTAAAAGTATCCATCAATCTTCTTCAGCCTGTGTCCTTTGTGGTACATTTTTTTTACCTGCTATAAGTTGTTATTCTGAAATTTAGCAGGGACCAGGGTGAACCTGGCTGAATTTAACCACTAGACTTGCAGGAATGTTGTCTTTGCCTATGCATGATACAACTGAAATACTTAGTCAAACGACTGGAAGACTGAAGTTTGGTTTGTGTAAAAATTTGCTTCATACAGGTGAGAACTGGGTGTGCTGACCATTGCTGCTTTTGTCCAGCTGAGTTCCTCCAGTCTCAGCCCATCTCAGCTATGGCTGAAGTGACTGTGCAATTAGAGTTGTCATGAAGTGATGAAGCCTTCTGATGAGTTAGGAGGATGCTAAACAGAAGCTGTAAAATTGAATACTTTTGAAGGAATAACTCCTTTGTTATGATTGACTGTCTTAGGATCCATCTGAAGGGTGACCTCTTTCATTGGAAGAGAGACACAGTGTGATTTCAGTACTGCTGATTATACAATTCAGGTTATGTTCATTGAATTACAGTTTAAATAACTTAATGATAGGTTGGACTCCATGTCACTAGAATATGTTTTTATATGAAGAATTTACACACAAGCTTAGAAAAACAACAACAAAATAAAAACAAACAATAACAACAACAAACCCCCCAAAAAAACAACAACAACAAAAAAAAGCAAACATTTTTTCAAAGGTAACTCGGTCCCACTCCAGCTAAAGGCAGATTAGTGTAAGAAAAATGAAACTAAAACTGTGCACGTTTTGCTTCTGGAATTTGAGTCAAGTACTGTCATCTGTTAGGTGGCAAGATCAGATGATCTGTTCGTCCTGACCTTTTGAGTTCTTCAGAGGTGGTTTGATTTTTATTAATTTACTGGTTGAAGAATCCCTCTCTACAGACACATTTCTTAGAAAGCTTCATTAGCTGTTGCATTTTTCCCTACTTCCACTGTGTGCACTAAAGTCTGAGGGTGCTGAGAGCCAGTCAAAACTATTTTCAGTACTGAATTGGGGTCCATCTAGCAAATAATGTTTGGAATAAAGTATATTTGAAGTACACCTTTCCCCTTAGAATTATTTACTTTATCTAATAAGCATTTTTTAATTGTTGAGTATACTTGTAGTATAGACAAATATTGCTTTGCTTTCGGGTACTTGTGGTGATGAACGAAAAATGACTTAGAATTTTGAAAAGGAAATGAAGTCTTATTTCAGTGTCTAAGTGAGGATAAAATTGTTTCCCTCTCCATCTTGAAAACTGTATGTGCTAGCAACTGTGTGTACGATGTGGAGGTGATTCCAGTCAAATATCAAATCAAAGAATTCACAGTAGGAGCTGCTGTTTGGATTCCTGGGATTTGTACTCTTTGCCAGTGTTTCCTAAGTTGAAGATGTCCAGGGTTTTGTAGGGTGGAGATGAAACAGACAACCAGAGCATCCTAAAATCTTCGTGGTAATAATCCCTTTCTCTCATATGGTGGGAATAATTTATTGATCAGAAGTTGTATAAGAAAATCTCATATAGATAAATACAAACTGTGGTTTAGGCTTGAAAACAATTGCAGTTTGAAAGTTTTTTGGGAGGTGGGTCCTTTGTATTAATGTCATGGAAGTGACAAAAAAACATTTAAAGGAGTGACTTGATGTCAGATGAATTCAAAGGAGACTTCTTCCAAAATGACAGGTTATGAAATACATTTTCTCTGGTCATTATTTGATTTTCTCAAATGGAGTATGGTAAAAGGTTTTTTGAACCATTATAAGTAGTCAAGCAGTAACAAGCCTAGAATGCTGTGCAGCTACTGCCAGGGAGACCTGTGTGACCCAGTTGATTAGAGTGTATGGGAAAATGGCTGTTTGGAGGAGACTTTTAATAAAAAAATTTTAAATTCCAAGGCTTGAACTAATTTTTTTGCATGAATCCCTTGGGAATACTTTTAAATTAGATGATAGGATGCAGTTGGATGCACTACTATGTATGACACCAGTTTACAGTGGGTTTCTGGATCTTTTCCAGATGTTGCTGCTTTCTGTGCCTTTGACCATGTATGGACATATCCACTGAAGTTAAAAAAATGCAAGTTTACAGAGGCTTTTTGGCAGGTTCTTCACTGACTGTCCCTTACCAGCAGTCTCTACTGCTTAGAATATATGGTGGATACAGTCTCATTGTCCACAGCACAAGCACAGGACATTTAATTTGATATATTAATCTTTATTGTTCTGTAGGTTTTGAAAACCCAGCTCTGACAACCAGATACTTACATGAGTTAATGAAAACTAAGAATAAATAATTTAAATAATCCTCACCCTCAGTAATGTACTGGCAGTGTCTGCAGAAGTTCTTGGTGCAGGGCATTTGTCAGGAGGTGACTTCACAAACTCAGCCATGCTTACATTTTACAAGCATGCAGAATCAGGAAAAAATGTTTGGTGTGGCATTTCTAAGGATCTCCTGACCTTCCTTTTCCTTAGTTATAAACACATGTTCAAGATAATGTTTTATTAATTGCTTCTTTTGTGAAAGCATTCTGTTGTGAATGCTTAATCATTTAATGGTTATTGCTAGGAATTTTTGTGTTGGAGAGTAAGGCTGATACCTTGTAGCACTTGGCAAGAGTACAGCACTTAACATGATCATTCCTAGCATTTTGAAAGTGTTATGGGTTTCTTATACTTGTAGAGAGTCTGGTTATGGGAGGGTTCTGTGCAGAAAGATAGTAAAAAGAATGTGAGGAATCAGAAGTTAATCCCTGTGTGCTAAAGCTTGTGAGTAGTAAACTCTTGGCTGAGTTGACTGTGTGGCTGGGGATTACAGTCTTGAGTTCTGGCTTCAACTGTGTACAATAAAATTTCTCCTTAGAACCCTTGCCCGGGGGGGTGGGGGGGTAATACATTTACCACAATTAAAATGTAAGATTTTAAAGCACTGCATGTATTCCTACATTCTCACAGCTTTAGACTGGACTCTTGGAAGGAGTTGTACAGTTAGTAAAAAGGTATCTTGGTGGTGTCTTAAGCTGGTTGTCAGGGTTTGTTTTGGTTTTTTTATTAATCTTTTTTTTTTTTTAAATACCTTCATACCCTTGTAGTAAGTCCTCCTCAAGTAGGAGGTTGAATTGAGTGGCCTTGAAGTCCACCCCAACCTGGATTCTTCTGTGACTACATCTGGGTAGCCCAGTGTTGGGGACTCTTGTTTTATGAAGCTGCCCTACCTACTGATTTGTGGGGCTTTCTTGTTTTGTTGTTTGGTTTGGTGTTGTGTTGTTGATTTTTTTTATATGGTTTGGGTGTTTTGTTTATGGGGTTTTTCTGATTTGTTTTGTTGTGGGGTTTTTTTGTTTGTTTTTTGTTTATTTGTTTTTCCTTTTTGTTGGTTGAGGAGCCAGATTGTGACAGTTGCACGCTCTGGACAGCCATAGTGTAGCTGAGTTAATTTCTTGAGACCTGTCTGGCTTGGATAAAATCCCTACTGATGAGTAGATAAAACCAGCATCCTGCATAGTCAGGTTAAATACAGAGCTTTCTTTGCAGTTAGTTTCTGTTTTCTCTGTTTCTCTGTATTCTCTTCTGAATTAGAATTAGTGGTGTTCTTGTGCAAGAGGGATTTATCTTGATCTTGCAATGTATTAATTCATTTTGTAGGTTGACATTGCATCACACAACCAAATTGCAGTGTGCTTACAGCAATGTCCTGGTGTGGCTTCAGTTTCTTTCACCTATGAACCAGAGATGTGCAAGCACTTCAGCAGCATTGATACAATCTCTCTCAAGCATTGAGCTAGTCGAGAGACCATCCAGATAGGATTTGTTATCCAAGTTTCTGCTTCCTCTGAAAGTTTACTATTGAATGTTCTTGCAGATGTTCACTTAGTTAAATGGAACTTTTTTCCCCGTCTCTCCAGTCAGGGTTCAGGAGACTCAAGAAATGTTAAACTGTGATCACCAAGGTAGCATCCATGTCTGCTAATTCATGCATGGATCTGAATAAATGGCTCACGCAGTTATTTTTGAATCCATATCTAGAAGACTAGTAATTTAATAGAAATTGTCTTAATATCGGGGGAAAAACTGCGATTAAATGTGCGAGCAACTGGAAAGAACTAACATGACTTTGTCATTTCTTACAGCACTTTCTCAACAGATACACCTACCCATTGGTGCTATCAATACTTAATGAGATATTAGAATAGAGACAGTTGCAGCAGTCCTTTTTCTGTTTAGACAACACTGTGTCACAACATGCTTAATCTGTTTGATGATGACATTCTTCCTACAAGCTACGCTGCAGATGGGTGGTCACAACTCAAGGCGCTCATTCCCACGCCCAGATCTTGCATCATGCCTTGTGCTGGTGCAGCTGCCTTCCCAGCCAGGTTTCTGGCAGTGACCTGAGCTAACAGGAACCAATCCATTACAGTCATGGGAGGTCTGGCTCAGCAGTTTGCAGCTAGATTCTATTACTTTCCAATATCAATCTGTAACTGGAAACCATCACTCTCTATGACTCTTTTCAGGAGTTTTATACAAGTTGAAGAATAAGTGTATTCTTAAAAATACGTTAAAAGGACTAAAAATGCAGAGTCTAAGGTGCTTGGTGGGAGGATTAGTTTTGAGAAGTGTAATTTTCTTTGAAGTGACCAAAGTACATAATTTCACAAAGTGTTTTATCAGAATGTCTGGATAGCTCAGAACAGCTTTTTTAAAAAATTTATTATTAACAATATTATTATTGTACTGGTGTTGGTATTGTTGGTTAAGATTTTTCCTGTTTCAACAGAGGTCAAAATAAGATGTCCTATATATTAGATGGGTTCCTCTATCACTGACTTAGACCCCTTTTTCCTTTAAAATAATAATTCATTATTATCAAATTGTTGCTATTTTATAAGCAAAACACAGACTCAGTATCTCTCCAAAGCAGAAAAAGTTATCAGTTCTTTGTCAGACTTATTTGTGGAATGCTTTTCCCAGTGCTTAAACTTTTAGCAATTTAGTTACCCATCTTAATCTTCCCTGATTCCTTTTACAGGTGGAGCAGTCAAAAGTTTTAATCAAAGAGGGTGGTGTTCAGTTACTACTTACAATAGTTGACACACCAGGATTTGGAGATGCTGTGGATAATAGTAATTGGTAAGACATTCTTTGTACATTCTCTCACAATCATTCTCATTGTATTTCATGTGTGAGATACAAACTTGTGACTTTTTTTTAATGCACACTTCAGTTTTCAGTTAAAATATTAACGCTTTTAAGATTTTTCACTTACCTGAAAACTTTAACTGTTTTAGTTTTAAGCACCTTTAGAGCTCAATTGAAATGCTACCAGCATGGGGAATGGAGCATTCAGCTCTTTATCCACATATGCAGCACACTTCTGTGCTGTCAGAAGATGTGTATTCCTTTGGCTGCTCTTCTTAATCGTTCTATTTAATGCTATTACAGTGAAGGTAATTATGTTTGAAAGCGTTGGGTTTTTTTTTCAGTGAACTCACAGATTGTGTCTTCAGAGCTGTGTAACTTGGTTGTATGTTGAGGAACTGATCACTTAAAATGTGTTGGGTCGAAGACTCTTTAAAAAAACAAAAGTCATGAGGAAATAACTTACAGGGTTTTATTCATGTAACCTCTGCAGCTGGCAGCCAGTTATCGACTACATTGACAGTAAATTCGAGGATTACCTGAATGCAGAATCTCGGGTGAACAGACGTCAGATGCCAGATAATAGAGTGCAGTGTTGTTTATACTTCATTGCTCCTTCAGGACATGGGTTTGTATCTGTGTATTTTATGTTCCTTGTCTTTTATTGCAGATAAACATCCAAATTTGGCATTCCTAGGGATGTAAAGTTCCACATAAGATTTTCTTAATGGCCTGCAAACCATGCTTAATTTCAGGATGAATTTATTTTGGTTTGTCAAACATCAGTAAGCCAGACAAGCAGTAAGTTAGAACCCCAGAAAAGATTATTGCACGTTAACTACATAACAAGAAAATTAGCATTAGAACAATTAAAAATACACATCTGTTCCCAAGTGCCAGGTCTATTTGTGATCTGTATTTCTTCTGTTCACACACTCCTGTTTGAAGTGTGAACCAGTTTCTTCTAAGCAACAGGGTTTTTCCTTTCTACTCTTCTTCTCTCCCTTTTCATTTTAATGAGGAATTGAAGGTGGGAAGTTTCATGCATTATTGTAAGCATTCTTTAATTCACCTGAGGTATAATCCTTTGAATAGTGACAATTCCAATATAGGCATTCTGGTTTATGGTTTTGTGTTTTGTTGGTTTTTGTTGGTTTGGTTTGGGTTTTTTTCAATTCTTATACAATCTTTACAATCTTTGACCCCTGTTCAGTGTTTTTAACTTGATCAGACTTCTATCTAGTGGTAGAAAGGAAGAACTGCATTTCCAATGTGTATGAGATGCAGATTGACTATATCTGAAATCGATTGCTTAGCACTTTATCACTGTATTATAACTGATTAAAATTGTCAGAGAATTTTGTTACACCTTCAAAACCAGAAGGAGGGGAAGATAAGTAGCCTATGTATAGGTCAAAAGTAGTAAAACTTGAAGGGAGTAATGAAGGAATTCTGAGGAATATTCCTCAGGCAGTGAAAAATTACAGCTATTACACTCAGCTTCTGTAGCTAGCACTGAAATGGTTCTATTCATTTAGAACTACAGAGACATCTCAACTTTGGAAAGAAATATTGGGGAGTGGAGAAGAGTGTTTCTTATGTAGACTGGCCTTAAACACTTTTTTTTGTTGTTGTTCAGCTTGTGGTTTTGTAATGTCAGTTTTGCTGAATATGCACATCACTTTTAAATGCAAACACTTTAATCCTGGGCATACACTTAGTAGTGTACAAAATCAAAACTTTGTTTAAATAAAGAGAAGGTGATCCATTCCTTGTGCTTATCAATCTTTTCTGAGCTAACTTTCAGATTCTTCAAAACACATTTTGTCTTCTCTCCACAACCCCCCTTTTATCCATTAAAACTTTATAAACCAGTGGGAGGTACAAATTATAAGGAAAAAACAAAGGTAATGCTTCAGATACATTAATTTTTTTCACCTATTCTTTTTTTTCTACTATTTGTGAGGCTAAAAGCTGGAGTAGTATCTTGTACAGGTATTTCATGTTCTTGGGGGGGGGTGGAATTAAGTTGAACTGGGTTTGCATATTATTACTGGAGAAAACGTTTGGAATTGTCATCCAGTTAAGGAAGTGAATGAAGCACTGAGAGAAATGGTGCTTCTGTTAGAATTAATTTCCTTTTTTAAGCTACTGTCTTCTCTGAAAGGACATTGCTCACTTCCTACCTGGTTTTTGTGGCCGTGCGGTCTTCAGTC
Source organism: Todiramphus chloris collaris (assembly GCA_025345505.1). Taxonomy (NCBI): domain Eukaryota; kingdom Metazoa; phylum Chordata; class Aves; order Coraciiformes; family Alcedinidae; genus Todiramphus; species Todiramphus chloris. Next base: position 32,939,107 of record JANVCC010000019.1, on the reverse strand, counting down.
ATGTTTCCTGTGCAGACAGCAGCACATGTAATCCAGTGGGTAGTGGACTCTTCACTCTTACTGCATGATTGTATTTACATTGAACTAAAGCATTTGGAAGTTAACTTAGTTCTGTTTGTCCTTAGGACTTACTACAGTTTTAAAAGCCAGCTTCTTAGAATTCATAAAGAAAATAAAATTTGCAGGTTAGGTCCTTCTGTCTAACCTATTCCACCATTTTTATCTGCTCTTTGACCTTATGTTGTCTGAGGTAGCTTTTTGAAGCGAGAGGGAAAAGTTAATGTGAGCAGATGCCAAAGCAGAGCTCTTCATCTAGACGTTCAATAACGTTAGCTAATTAACAGAAATGTGTTGAGAAGCTGAGAAATTCAGTGGCAGGTAGAAAATCTTGAAGTGAAGTAAAGTATGTGTTCCTTAATAAATTTTCTGTATTTTCTTACAGTTTGAAGAAGCTAAATTTGAGTAGTAAATGAATCTGGTTTTAATGTTCCTAATGCTATTTTCTTTTATATGAGAAATAATCTTGTTAAATCCTTTAAGTGAATTCTTTAAGCTTGACTAAACTTTCTATAATTCTAAAGCATTAATGCATCAAAATCTCAATGGCTTTGCTTTGGCAAGCAGGAAATACTGACCACTTTGATAGACAATGATGGTTTTATATACCCATATAGTGGGTGGTTTAGTTTTTATGTCCTTGTCATCCGCTTCGATAATGGTCTTTTTGTTATACATGGCAATGTAGAGGTGAGCTGTGTCTATTTGATTTATACACAGAGTTTACCATCTTCAGCAAGATGTATAAAAACTCATCACAGCCCACTCAAATTAACACGACTTTCAGAAACTAAAGCTATGTTATGTGAACAGGGCATGATTCACAACTGTAAACTCATCAGGCTTTAAATGTGACTGTCTTTGGTTAAGGACACAAGCTCTACTCCTTTTGTAGGAGAGTTCTTACCACTTTGCTTAAATGAGTGTAATTTCAACTAGAGGTAGTCTCATGACTACTAGTAATATTAACTTAATGACTTATTCCTCTGGTATTTTACAATTCTAGGGGATTTCCTACAGCAGTCGCAGGTAGCCTTCTGAATTTCATTTAAGCATCTATAACTTGTAAATCGGTGTCTTTAAAAGTAGTTGTCAGGACAAATCTTGAATCATTTTTGCATCTTGTTTAATTAACATAAGTTGCTAAGCTGTAATGCTGTCTTTCAGACTTAAGCCTTTGGACATAGAGTTTATGAAGCGCCTGCATGAAAAAGTGAATATCATTCCACTTATTGCCAAAGCAGACACACTTACACCTGAGGAATGCCAACAGTTTAAAAAACAGGTGAGTTGAAAAAAAAAAAGTGAGTTGAAAGATTAGTATTTACAACATGGGATAATTTAGTAAGTTGATCCCTATGGAAATGGCAAGATTTAACTTCTCACAAAGTTTAAACCCTGAAGCAATGACCTGAGACAGCAAAGCTAAGTAATTTATATCTCTAGATTTAATTATATTTCTTGGTGAAATAATCTTGTTTCTATCCTCAGGGGAAGAGGTTTCAAGTGTAGAATGATTCTTGGCAAGTGAGATAATTCACTGCTGAGATAAAAATCATCAAGGGAGAAAGGGAGCTTTCAAGATGTAGGTGCAAGCAGAAGTTGTCTGTTTAAAAAATCCCAGACAATGGTATTTAACGGTTTTATTGATTGTATTGTGGTATTCACTTCTATGTTGATACACATTAATTATTAAAGATGCCTTGGGTATTTAGATGAGAATCAGTATACCTGTTATTTGGTCTTGGGATGTGGTAATACATGTTGAGATAATTGTGACATTGATACAACTGATATAATTTCCTTGTATTTGTAGAGTAAGTTTGGTCATTTATGTTTTAGTTCATCTACGTGATCAGAGTAGAACATTTAGGCTTCGCTGTACTGTATGAGAAGGATAAGGATGACCCAGAACAGGACAAGACAAGGCATAAAGTTTGTTTTATTGAACTGTGTTCAGTCCTAGGTTGTTTTTGGTTTTTTTCAGAACCTGTGTTCTTCTAAAGTTGACATTGAGATGTTGTGTATAAAAACTCTTGATTTAAGACTAAAAATTCAAGTATGTTTTCTGCTTTAGAGAAAGTTAAGCAAGGTGCTACAGACCTGAAGTGTGGGTTTGTTTACATTTCTTGAATTTATTTATTCTTTTTGTAATGTAAAAAGGGGAAAAAATGGTAGAACACAAAGTATTTCTTAACATACAAGCAGGTTTATTAATTAATTGCTTTTAAGTAGGGGAGACTTTCCTAAATCAAACTTTGAAAATAAATCCTTACATGAATTGGAAACTTATGTTCTTACAAGACTGAAAACCCATGAACCAGAAATATTTCCCAAGGCTCTGCAGTGCAGCTGTCAGCTAAATAGTCTAATATTTTTCCGTTCAAAAATTCTGGAAAACTAATCAGTTTGTTTTTAAAACCCTACAGACAAACCAATCACCAAAACAGTACAGTCTCAATTTTGATGACACTGTCAGTTATTCTTAAATTTTCACTAGTGCTTGCAAATATTTTTCAACACAAATAACCACCGGAGTCAGTCCATCAGTCACAAGCTCTATTAAAACACACAGGTAATCCTGTTTCAAGCAACCGATGTTGAGCTAGAAAAGGAGTGACAGCAGTAGCTATTGTGGTAACTCAAAAGGGCTGAAGTATGCCTGTACTTATCTATTTAAAGGACTATCTATTTTAAAGAACTCAAGTGTGAGACTAGTCTGGAAATTTAATCTGTATTTCTGTTATTTTTTACATATGCAGGTGGAATTCCCGTTAGTGGAAATCTGTTTCCCCTGTTGTAGAAAACTGACATCTGTTTTTACTGTCTTGTATTGATGGCTAGTATTCTGTTAGCTCTGAGGCTCTCATCCTGCCCTCTCCTGACTAAGGAGAGATGGCCATGCTGTGCCATGCTGTGTTGGGGTCACCTAATGGTGTTCAAACATGTGAGAGAGAAAGAGAGAGAGTGCTACTGGAGAAAGTCCATCAGAGGCTATGAAGATAATGAGATGCATCTCTGTGCCAAGGAAAGGCTGAGACCTGGGGCTGTTTAGCCTGGAGAAGAGAAGACTGAGAGGGGATCTGGTCAATGCTGATGAATAGCTAAAGGGCTGAGGCCGGACTCTTTTCAGTGGTGCCCAGTGACAGGACAAAGGACAACAGGCACAAACTGGAACACAGAAAGTTCCATCTTTCCACAGGAGGAAAAACTTTCCTGTGAGGGTCCCAGAGCCTGGCCCAGGCTCCCCAGAGAGGTTGTGGAGTCTCCTTCTCTGAAGAGATTCCAAACCTGCCTGGACAAGGAGATACTTGGCAACCTGCTCAGGGTGCTGGAGCAGGAGGATTGGATAAGATGAAGTCCTTTCCAGCCCCTATCATGCTGGGATTCTATATGTACAAGTTGTATCATGTAAGTTAGCCACCTTAATATGCCAGGATCTTACATAGCAAACAAATGGGATTGCAGCAAGAAATATATTAATTCCTCATACAAATAACTTACTTTTTGTTTTAGATAATGAAAGAAATCCAAGAACACAAAATTAAAATATATGAATTTCCAGAAACAGACGATGAAGAAGAAAATAAGATTGTGAAAAAAATAAAGGTAAATAGTTTTCTTTTCAAAAACTGCTTGCTGGGAGGGAAGGCAGAGGGTGAAAAGCTTTTTGTCATTCAGGAAGTGCCCACCAAAATGTGTAGAAAATAAAAATCTTATGTAAAGTTGTCCTGTGAGTCACTGTTCCTCAGCCAAGGCAAAGAATGACACTCTAACAGATGTCGTAAGTCCTCTTAAGAGGACTCTTAAAAGATCACTTTCTTTTTATTCCATCCTTATTTGGCTTTTAGCCACCATACTGCATTTTGTTGGATTCTGAGCTGTGAAGGAGGCAGGGCATGTCTTTCAGACAGAGGTGTGCAGTGGCCCAGAGGGTGTGTGTTACAGTTAATAGCTGTTGAACTAATTGATAGACTGAAACCTAAATGGAGACAAACAACTAAAGAAAATCAAAAGGACTGTCAGGCTGTTGAAAGGCTTTTTCTTTGCTTACTTGTATTTTTGGTTTCTTCTTTTATGTTGGAGTCCATCTTGTACATGCTTTTTGAGCCTTCTGTCTTTTCTTTTCCAGTAGCTTTAACAGGCGGTAGGAGCTTTTAGTTATTTTTTTGTTGTTGCCGTGGATAGATAAACACAATTAGCACAAATGCAAGTTATTCTGGGACTAAGCCTGAAGGAGAAGAACAGTATAAAAGCAAGGACAAAAATCCAAAATACTTAGCTTTGTTCACTGTTCCTTTCAGTTACTTGAAGCTGCTCTTGGCTCCTTTGTTCCTTGTTACACTGGAGGGATTTTTGGTTCTGCTGAGAACAATAATGGTTCCTTGCCAAACCCGTGAGAACTGGGTACAAGATCCAGTCAAAGTAACAGTCCTTATAGCCAGTGGGAATGTGACTTGATAAATAATGACTGTGCAGTTGAGTAAATAGGAAATGGTTGGCCAGGTGCTTAGCTTACTAAGTAATAGTAACGCCTGTTTCTTAACTAGATTTACAGAATACACCAGTGTAAAGAGTTCCTGAGGGCTGTGTGTGTGTGTGTATGTCATTAAAGCAGTGAAAGATCAGTAAACAGAATGACTCTTGCACTTTGGGGAAGCTGCATGGTAGTGTTACAGCACCAGACTAGCTTATTTCAGGTTTATGCATAGGTGTGCTTTCAGTATTGGCAGTAGAAATTTTGATTTTTTTTTAAAAAATACTTTTTTTAAGTAATATTTTATCTTATAGGACCGTTTACCTCTGGCTGTGGTAGGTAGTAACACAATCATTGAAGTCAATGGCAAGAGAGTCAGAGGAAGGCAGTACCCATGGGGTGTTGCAGAAGGTAAGGCTTTATCATGATTTTGTTTATCCATTGAAAGCTTTTAAAGTGTTGGGTTTTTT
>JANVCC010000019.1:32885758-32934003 GCA_025345505.1 Todiramphus chloris collaris | reverse complement strand
TCCTCCTACTAATCATTCTGCCCTCACCCCTTCCACTCTCTTCAGGTTGTGCAGAACAGACAGACAGAAACCACCAACAGCCACCTCTCTAAGGGTATTTTTGAACTACACTGTCACATTTTTTGTGACTTTTAGGATGGTCTTGACCTGTGCCTATCAACTCTCAGCCATACAGTGCAAGTTCTTTGGCAGCTGCACACCCTACACAGTGCACAGCAGCCTTTGGTAGGCGCGTGAGTAACAAAACTATCACACTCCACAAACCTCAGGAACACCTCTGAGATAATTTCACTGAGAAATAATTACATCAAAGGTGAGGTCAAATACCCAGAACACTCAGTGATCAGCAGACCCAATCCAGTAAGCTTTCAGCAATGCTGTGATGGTCTTTGTTGTCCTTTTTGGGTTGGATTTTTTTGTGTGCATGTTTTTTGTTTTGGTTGTGGGTTTTTTGGTTTGGTTTTTTTTTTTGGGGGGGGGGGGGGGGGGGGGGTGTTTTTGGGGTGTTTTTTTTTTTTCTTAAACTAATGTCTATGTTTGAGATTTGAATATGCTTTGGTCTGGAAATTTATTGAATATACCATTTTGCTATTCTGACAGTCTTGGAACAAGGTCAAGGTTCAGGAACACTCAGCTTTGCAAGTGGATTTCTCTGGAAGCCTCACAGAGGAATTGTAAAACCTGTAATAACTTAGAGTGGTTAATGATGAGGCTTAGATTACAACAGTTTGCTAGAATTATTGCTTTTTTCTTATTTTACTTTTTTTTTATATATACATGTAAACTATTTTGGGGGTGGGTTTTTTTTAATTCTTTCTACAGTATTCACATATCTGTTAATTAGATCAGTTTGACTAGCATGAATTTAGCTAAAGCTTCTGGAAGAATCTGGGTTTTTTTTCTCAAAAAAAAAAATCTGAGTATTAACCATTGGGGTATAGAAACAGGAAGGTACCTGGTAATGAACAAAACAATCAAAAGAAACCCCAAACAAACAACAACAAAAAGCCAAACAAACAAAACCCAAAACAGTTATCAAAAGTATTCATCATTATTATTATTTTAAAACTTACTTTCTATGGCTTGAAAATAACTGCCTGTTCTTCTGGCAGCTATTACTTGTGCTTTATTTGCTGTTCATTTATTTCAAATGACATATGGCATGGCTTACACCGTGCTGTCCAGTGAAACAACCACTGTTAAACTGTTTTTCCATGATCATTGAACTTTTTCTTTGTAGTGCACATGTACTGAATAAAAAGAAGATTTTAAAATATTGGTTTTTAATTCTCCTCGCTTTTTCTGCCTTTTTAAGGCAATGGACTATGTATTTGATGCAGTGTAAAACAGACCCAAAAAACCACCCCAACTGACAAGCAATGTACGGCCAATAGTTTAAAGAGAAATGATGGAGCACTTTGAAGTACGTGTCTGGCAGGAAATGAAGTTTGGCAGAAAGTAAAAACCAGCTGCACCAGAGAGGATCAAGCTTTATATAAGGCTCCTGCGTTAGCATTTGGAAATGTACAAAATGGTGCTGGTTTGCTTTGTTTTTAAAACTAATTTCATTAATGTTTTGCACTCCTGTGACTGCACACCTTTTGGAAAGGAAGAACTAGCCTAACTAAAGAAAACTCTTTTAAGTGGCTTTGAGTCTGTCAGCTAAGCAGAAGTGATGCTTTTTTTGACGTATGACTTCATATACTGTCTTAACTGGTGGAATGTACCAGTTTGTGTAAAATCATCAAATAAAATTACGAAGGAGTGCAAATACAAGATGAACACACCAAGAGGGTACTAGCTTTCTCCGTAGGATTTGCTGAACTTGAGTTATTTTAATTCCTTCCATTGGGTTTTTCTTCCTCCTTCTCATGAGAATGTCTGCCTCTACTTCAGGGGCACATTGGAACCTGCCTCGTGCCCTTCTTCTGTGTGCCCTAAGAGCTTTGCGTGTTACCTTCTTTGTCTGCATGCTGCAGATTTCTGGGGTGTGCATTTTTTTTCTCCAATGTGATTTCATTATTGGGGATCTTGAAGGTCTCTTCCAAGCAGTACAATTCTATGATTCTATGAAATATCGCTTACAGCGGCAGCCTCTTCTCTAATAATGGGATGATAGCTAATGAAATCTAATGATAGCTGGCAGTGCCCTGTTTTTATCTGTAGGTGCATTAAATTAAGTATACAACCTTCATTTGCTTAGTTCTTTAAGAACTAAAATCACAGTAAAAATTAAAATGAAGACTTTTGCAACTCATTTGGTGGGGCACGGAGGAAGAGATTGTGTTAAGTTTGTCTTCTAAAGGTTTTGGATGTTGCTGGATGTAGACTGAGGTCTTCAGTTAGCGCGTGATCATTAATTATGCAACTGTGCTGACAGGGCCATAAAGTGAGTTAAACTGGCAGTAGCTCATTCTGCTATACTGACTTGGGGTATGCCAGTGTGGTTTAGGGGAGTACAGGAACTGTGCTGATAATTCATCTTGATAGTCTTTTTGTTCATGCTCTCCTACTGCTGAGTAAGGAAAAACTGGGAGTAATCTGTTGTCACCCATTTCCTATGTTCACTCCAACATCTAAAAGCTTTCTCTCTGTGTAAAATGTATTTTGCTTGGCTTCTCAACGAAAATATTCCTCTCTGCAGTTGAAAATGGTGAGCACTGTGACTTCACAATTCTGAGGAACATGTTGATAAGGTAAGTAACTTACAGGTAATGCAAAGTTTTCTAGTACTTCTGAAAGGTTGGAAAGTCATCTATTAGAGAACAAAAAGCATTTGAGTTAGTGAGTTCATATTAATCCCCATATTTCTAATTGTAAACAGTATCCTACACTTCATACCACCTTGTTTAACCACATAATTAGCAAGCAGTGGTGGTGATGATTTTTTTTTTAAATCATTCTCTTTGCTTTCTGATTGAAAATTGTTCTTGAAATCTGTGATTGCAGCTGTCTGTTAGTGCTGATGTGTACTTAGTTGTAGGAATTTTTTTTAAGTTTTAGTTCTGTAAGTGTTTAAAGCAAGACTGTCAGTGCTTTGTTATTAGCATCTGGTGTAACAGCTATTAGTTTGCTTATTGAGCTTTGTTGTTCTCCATGCTGACCATGGAAAATTATTAAAGGAAGCTCATGTTTGTATCTTTAGTCTTGAACTATAGCTTTTGTAGACTTAAGAGAGAAACTGGAAAGTTTGGGCTTGTTTGTTGTTTTTTTGCCTGACGTGCTTTTAACACACTTGCTATGGTAGTAACACATTTTTCATATCTGTTCTCCAGATTCCTGCAAATTTATCGCCAGGACTCATATTTTCCAAAGATTTGGCCAGTAAATGAATGTTTAGAATGTTGCAAACTTGAGATAGTTTAGTGCAGAATAATCTTTTATGACGTTGAATGGAGGAATGACAACATTGTGGGGAATGGGATGTTAATGGAGGAGTCTAATTTAATTAAGCCAGTCTGTGAAATGAACACGGACTGCTTTTTTTCAGGTAGTATTTTGTATTTGTGCACTAAGCTGATATATTACATTTATTGACAGAACTCATATGCAGGACCTGAAGGATGTCACCAACAATGTACATTATGAGAACTACAGAAGCAGAAAACTGGCAGCTGTTACGTACAACGGTGTTGACAACAACAAAAATAAAGGGCAGCTAACAAAGTAAGTTCTTGTTCAGGTTGTATTGCATTTTAATCTTTTTGCTCTGTTTTTTCTGGTTGCTTAGTTTTGTGTGGTGTGGTGGGATTTTTGGCTTTGGGTTTTTTGCAGGGCTGGTTTTGTTTATATTTATTCCCCAGTCAGTTGCCTCTTCACTGTGTTCCGGTCTGAATGGCGTATACCTCTCATTTACTACTTCTGTTTTATTTCCCTGTTTCACTAAGTTTTATACTAGTTTAACTGAACCACGGTAAAAAACTGAGTTTTCATTAGATTAATTTCTGAAGAGAATCCTTACATATGTTATTTCTGAGTTTTATTTCACGGGTACTTCTTGCAAAGCTTTTGTGCATTAGTGTTTCTATTTTGGTTTATATACTACTTCGGGGATTTTTTTGTTCTTTTGCGTGCTCAATACTCAGGGATGTTTTTGAGAAGTATAGGTTAATATTTGTTTAGCAACTGTGAAAATTCAGACCCATTGCTGTCACCTTCGAAACGCTGCCCTGGCTACTTCTGTGGCTGCTTATCATGGGAGGGAAATTATTGCAACATCTTTATCTTTTGTTAGAGGAGAGCTGCAATGCAGGGGTTTGGGCATTTGTTGCTGGGTCGGTTGGTTTTTTTTTAACCCTAATATCTAAACTGAATTACTTCTGACAGCAAGTTGGTTGCCAACCTGGTGAAGTTACTGGAAGATTTAGAAGTAGGCTACACTACTGTATTCTGCATTGTATAAAGCTATTTGAGAACAGCTACACTCTTAAGTGTTTCTTCTGCTCTGCATGTATCAATTATATCAATAATAATTTGTGGTGAAATAATAATGAGTGATGCTCATTCTTTTATTTGTACCATGTTTAAATACAATTTTCAAGTGGTGTCCTTTAAGGGCCTGTACTGGGACCGGTGTTGTTTAATATCTTCATTAATGACATAGACAGTGGCATTGAGTGCATCCTCATCAAGTTTGCTGACAATACGAAGCTGGGTGGTGCAGCTGATATGCCAGAGGGACCTGGACAGGCTGGAGAGGTGGGCTTGGGTGAACCTCATGAGGTTCAGAAGGCCAAGTGCAGGGTCCTGCACCTGAGATGAGGCAACCAGCATTATCAATATAGTCTGGGAGAGGACATGCTGGAAAGAAGTCCTTTGGAGAAAGATTTGGGGGTACTAGTACATGAAAAGCTGGACATGAGCCACCAGTGTGCAATGGCAGCCCAGAAGGCCAATTAGATCCTGGGCTGCATCAAGAGAAGTCTGGCCAGCAGATCGAGAGAGGTGATCCTGCCCTTCTGCTCTGCCCTGGTGAGACCCCACATGGAGTACTGTGTCCAGCTCTGGAGCCCCCAAAGCAAGAAGGACATGGACCTGTTGGAGCGTGTCCAGAAGAGAGTCACAAAAAAGATTAGAGATCTGGAGCATCTCTTCTATGAAGAGAGGCTGAGAGAGTTGGGGTTGTTCAGCAACTTCCTCTTATGAAGAAGAGGAAGCTCCAGGAGACCTTATAGCCACCTTCCAGTACCTGAAAGGTGCCTATCGGAAAGCAGGGGAGGGTCTATTCACAAGGATTTGTAGTGACAGAATAAGGAGTAATGGCTTTAAGCTGGAAAAGGGTAGATTTAGGTTAGACATTAGGAAAAAGCTCTTTAATATGAGGGTAATAGATCACAGGAATAGGTTGCCCAGAGAGGTGGTGGAGGCCCCATTCCTGGAGACATTCGAGGCCAGGCTTGATAAGGCTCTGAGCAGCCTGACCTACTTGGAGATGTCCCTACTTAATGCAGTGGGGTTGGACTAGATGACCTTTAGAGGTCCTTTCCAACCCAATGAATGATTCTAATTTTCGCAATTTTTTTCAAAAGTGTACTCAAATATAGGTAATGTTTGTAGTCAGGTCAAGTCCTAAAGAACAGTTTTCAAATATGTGTCTTCATAACATGATCGTTACTTCTTCTCACTGTCATGTTTCTTGCCATCGTATTATCCCTGACTTACATCTCAAGGCTTTGGAATGCATAGAGCAAATATGTTACAAAATATTTCTTCACCTAAGCTTGTCCTTGTAACAGTTCAGGGTTGAAGGCAGGGAGAGGAGGAGTTCTAAGAAGTCACATTACTAAATGACGTAGTCACTGAGGAAATATTGGAGGGGGCACGTATAGTAGTTTACACATGTGAGAACAGAACAGTGCAGGTGGGCCCATCAGAGAAGGCAGTGTGCTCAAGCGCATGATTTTGAGACAATAACTGTATTAATAGTAGAATAGAATAGAAAATTCTGCATTTCCTCCAGGATTTCTAACTTAATACTACTTTTTTTTTTTTCCTGTACTATTATTTCCTATCACACTACTGAAAAGCAAAGCTTTTTCATTGTAATTTCAGATATCAGAGGAAGTTGCTTAGAGTTTGGTTTTCCATTGTTTAATAGTATTTTTTATATATACCTTTCCAAATCTTCATATGTTTTCCTCAGATTTTGGAGAAATAGGTGGTAATACTTTCACCATGTTTTGCTGTGTGCCTGCTTAGATTTGGGTTAGTCTGCACCTACTCTTAGTCTGTTATCTAATCCAAATAAGAACTGGTTATTCTGCATTCTTGTTAAAGAATAATGCAGTGATTTTATTATTCTCTTTTTTTTTTTTTTTTTTTATTCCTATATCCCCATAAATACAACTGGTGCTCTTAGCAATCAGGTTTTCTTCCTTTCAAGAGAAAAAATAATTTACTGCAGTTTGTTCGATTCTTTCAGGCGGCAAAATCCATTGCAAACTTGTAAGAAATATTTTGAACCTTTCCTTAGAGTTTGTTCCTCCAAACACAGCATGACTGAAGTAACCAGTAAATGCAATCAGGAATTTTATTTACTTATGAAGCAGCTGATGCTGTTCTTGTCTTGTTGCCTTATCCTCATGTTAAGTTGCATTTTTGTGGTTTGGTTTTGTTTGTTTTATTTTGGTGTGTGTGTTTGTGGGGTTTGGTTTTGTTTGGGGTTTTTTTATTTATTTATTCAGTGTGTGTTTGTAGTTTTGAATCTTGCGTATTTGAAGCAGCACAGAAGGAGTTTTCCAAATATGGAAAATTATGTTGGTTCTTTTTTTTCCTGGACATTAGTTGAAAGAAGAACAGATATTAGCAGCTTATCTGCGCATCCCCTTAAGAATTTTATGCTTCCCTGATGAAAGAAGTGTCTGTGTCTCAAAATGGAGCAACATTGGACTTGCCCTCTGTAAATGTGATTCTTTCATGGGAGGCAGGTCCGTATGAGAACGGAGACATGCTCTGATGCAGTCCACTGCCATTACAAGAATACTGTTAAACACTGGTAAGACCTGTGGCTCAGCAAACTCCAAAACTGCTCTTCTTTTTGTAAGAGGAGATGTCCAGGCAGTGGTTCTTACGCTTTTGGAAAAGTATCTCCTGCTGGCAGCTGTTGGAGGCAGGGCTGACCTTCTGTACCTTTAAAACAGCTGTATTTTTATGATCTTAGCACATCTTTGTTTTTCATGCAACCGTGAACATATTTCTTGGAACAAAAATGCAAATGTGAAAACAAATAGAAGTATGTGTTACAAGTTTTATTAGTACTGTGAAGATGAATTGAAGCAGTTTCTTCTGTCCCATTGATAATTTTCTTTCTGATTCATCTCCTTTTGATTTGTTGAAGCTAATTGACTGTTTTACAAGTGATTTACTTGACCTAAGAGTAATCCAAAGCATATCTTTTCCATGATAATGTAGCCTTTTTGTGTTTTAGCTTTAGTATCCTATTCAAATATTCAACATCATCCCAACCATTAAAAAAAAAAAAACCTAAAATGCCAGGGTTAATCTTTGGGTATCTTGACTCTTCAAACTCTCTGGTAATTCTAATTTCACATGTGTGATGTGAAAAATTGCCATTTGCTCTGAAATTTATACTACTTAATTTGAGAAATCTTTTTATATTGCTGTATGAAGCCGCTATCTTCAGTGAGGTTTAAAGTAAAACCTTACTTAATGGAAGTCATATTGTACAGTGTAAAGATGAGCCTTGTCCATCAAGTGATCTGTTCAATGACCTGGCACACAGGATAACAAAACACACAATGCATAGCTCCTTCCGACTGCTCACCTTAGGCTACGTCTAGCTCCTTTTGCCTACGTTCTTAGTGGATTCTGTGAAATTGTTCTGTTAAGACAATCTTACTATATGGTGAGACATAGTATCAGAATCTTCTTCTCAGACTCTTCCCCCCCCCCCCGCTGATGCTTAAGCATCAGTGCTCTGGGGGAGGTGACATTGCAGCCAAGCCTTGTACAGAGCTGAGCCCCACTGCTGCTGAGACCTCTGCTGGCCATGGAACTCGAGTGCTCTTTTTGTAGCACTAAAACATTCATGGGGTTTTAATACAATGTCCTTCATTAAATGAACAGATAAGCCTCCATATAGCATTGGTTTCCGAAAACTTCTTTAGAGTGAGTGATTGTTCACATCACTTAAATATTTTGAATGTCTTCAAAAGCACAGATTTTCCGGGGAAACTCTTCCCGAAAGGATCTGCACATCAAATTGCCATTAATATTTACATGGTGTAGTGATTTACTAACTGAATTTGAAATAAATATAACAAGCTTTAACTAACAGTCTTTTACTGTGGAAAAATTGCTTTTGGGGGAGCACATAACTAGCTTTAGGAATCAATTAATGAATTTACATTTTAAACTATTGCTTTTTGGTTTTGTGGTTTTATTTAAGCATGCTAAGCTAAGCCTCTGTATTTTTTGTTTTTTAGATTTGACACAGTTGAAGGCATGTAAGTGGTCATTTAAATTTTTCAAAAAAACTTAAAGACAAAAATTTTATAAACACAAAAAGGGTTTCACTGTTTAATGTTTCAAATCTAAACCGATTTCCTGTTATCCTGCACTTGGCATTGTTTTTTGGGGTTTTTTTTGGTTGTGGGTTGGGAGGTTTTTTTCCCCTAGCAGTTGTTTTGGGTTTTTTTTTTTTTTTTGTTTTGTGTTTTTGTTCTAAAGCTGTGCTAATGTAAACTAGGAATTTATAAATACTTTCAGTGGCAAATAAAAACCCCATCCTGTTTCGAAACTTTTTGGCTATGCCTCAAGACGAATTTGGTCAAATTTCAACAATGAGCAGAAGTGCATAAATGAAGAAGTTTCCCCAGTTTCTATCCATAGCTCCATCATTTTCATATAGATGCTTATAAGAATTAGTGGAATTTCCATCCTTATCACTGAATTTACAACTCTTCACTGGATTGGGGAATTAGTTACTTTAATCTTTCCTGACCTTTTGCATTTTTTTATTACTAATTTGTAGAGCTTCCACTTTGCACATATCTAGAATAATTTTAATTTTTGCAGATTAACTTAGAGGATGATTTGAACATACATCTTGTTAATAGCATCAGTTAAATGTTTTACATCTTTCTTTAGTGGTTTGTTTGGGGTTTTTTTGTCGTCTTTTTTTCCCCTTCATCTCTTTTTTTTTTTTTGTTCAAGTTTCTTTTATAATGTTATTCTGATAAAACAGGGTGATGTGCTTTTTATCCATGTCACACTTAAGACCTAGTACCACCAGCTGTGACCTATGGTTTAAAGCTCTCAGTTGTGAATGCTTGCTTATTAGCTTATCAGCTTTTCCATGCAGATTGATTTTTACCACTTTCTCAACTTGCATGACATACCTGCTAGATTAAGTTGTCAATTGAAGGGTAGTTCTGCTCCCTTTTTGAGTTTGTAGAAACTGGAGCAACAATTCCTCAGTGGTCAGGTCTGCTTCCTAGGTTAAGTTTTGAAGAGCAGATACATTTGAGAACTTTATACTCTGAAATGTAAAAAGAACATAATGTTGTTTTGACAGCTGATTAGATTCCACAAGTGCTGCTACTCGCCTCTGCTTTCATTTTCTTCTTATTTTTGTATATTATTGTGCTTCAGCTGTGTTTAACCATATTTTTTCTTCCTCGATGAAAGTTGCTAGCAGTTGGCCTTTGAAGGGCTAAAGTAAACATTAGACTGGGAATCAGTTTCAGTTCCGAAAATTATACAGGAATTTATTAATCAATCCAAGCTTTACAACTATTAGCTCAGATTCAAATTTTTTTTTTTTAATAGAAATGCCTTTTTTTTTTTTTTTCTCCCCTCATCACCTCCCCGCACCAATTGTCACCTCTAAAATGCTGGTATTTGAGAAAAAAGTTCATATGGCCTTGGGTTGATATGATATTGATTCACTATATGGTTAGTTGGTGAAAATGGACAGACAGTGATAAGAAAATGAGCCATAAATAGTCAAGCCAGTTGCTAGAATGCTTTTACTTCATGACTTGAATCAGGAGTTTTTTTGGTGCGTGGTTTGGGTTGGTTTGTTTTTAAGAACTGAAAGCAAAATACTTTTTTTTTTTATACTAGAGCTTAGGCTCACCACCTCAAGTTTACAGTTTGCTAGTCTGAGTGACTTTTGCTTCCATTACACTAGATATCATCTGCTGCTTGATTGTAACCATTCCAAATATATTCAGTTCTTAATTTCTACCAACACAATAATTAAAATGTCATTTTAAGCCATATGTACTCCAAACTGAAATGAGGCCAGTGATTTGTTTTGATTGCTCACTCTTTGCTGAACAGGTTAGTCTTACAAGACTGTATGTAGCAATCAACACTAGATCAAAACCATCCCGGTTTATTGGGTAATGAATCTGAAATGTGCTGTTTAAAACTTGTATCACCATAACATGGATAGCAGGCTTATACAGCTTTAAAAATTCAGTAGAACCCAGAAAAGTAGTTACCATAACAGAAAAATTACAAATAATAGACATTATTTTTATAAATTAAGTTTCTTCTTTCTAAAGGAAAATCTTCCAGCTAACGCTTTCATGAAATACCGATGTACAGTTGCAGTGTTCACTTACTCTTGGGATCACTTTGAAGATTTAGAGAGGAAGCAGGACTTTTGCCTGCAACACTCTTGAAATTTTTATTACGTCCACTAATTTTTGTATATATTTGAATGGGGAAATGAAATGGCACCTGAAGATCACTTGGAAGAAGCTAATTTTTTTTTTCCCCCTCTCTTCCCATGACTGGGTTCAACTAAAGCTAGAAAGTCAAGCGTTTCTGTTAATCTAAATGTAACACAAATCAATTGTGAGGGAGGAGAAGATATTGTACAAAAATGCCTTTTTGAAGAAAACTTTAAACAGTTAATATAATAATGCAAATTCAATTTAAACTAGCAGTGCATACAGCAATGTTATTTATCTTAATGTTTCAGCATTTTTATCTTGTTTCTTACAGATGCCCTAATGTAACAGACAGGAATAAAGTTCTTATTAGCTAACTTCTTCTTCTGGATTTATGGCAGGAGCCCATTGGCACAGATGGAGGAGGAAAGGAGGGAACACGTAGCCAAAATGAAAAAAATGGAAATGGAAATGGAGCAGGTGTTTGAGATGAAAGTCAAAGAAAAAGTTCAAAAACTGAAGGACTCTGAAGCTGAGGTAATCAAAATGTCTTAAATATCAATGTGTTTGAGGCTGAACAAGTACAGAGATGGCTCTTTTTGCCAAAACTTTGCAACATAGCCTCTCTCTAGGAATTGTATTTAAATATAAAATCAGTCTATGGAATCAACTCAATGATTCTTTGTCTTTGCTGAAATGGTCTAAGCCTAAACTGAAAATTTAATTTTAATGCTCATGTGCATTCTTTTTTTATTTTCAGTCACAGAATATTAAAATACTCCTCAGCTTTCTTACTGACCCTCTTTTTCTCCCGCTTTGGAATATTTTATGCCCATTTTCTTCCATGTGCTTTAAAAATTTCTTGAGACTGTAATGGTTTACATAAGCTAGTATAGTAACAATAATTTCTTTTGCATATGTAAGAAGCATTTCAGGAACTTGGTACAATGTTTATGAGAAATCCTCTAAATGAGACTCACTAGACTAAGAAAGAGGCAAGGATATGTTGTTATCAGTGTTTGGTATCATTTGAATACACATAAATCTTAAGGGTATTTAATTTCTGTCATCTCACAGTGAATCTGGTTTTTAAGGGTTTCAAGAAGCTCTTGAAGTGACCTTAAAAAGAGACTATTACAAAATCACCTTGAAATAGAAAATTAATTTTACATTTTGCAAAGGCAGCTTCTCACAGGAAGCCTAATAGACAAGTTCAAAACTGTAAAAGTTCCTAAAGAAAGCTTGGCTCCAAATGTGAGGGAAAGTGAGGAAACTTGGAAGGGCAGTCGAAATGCTTGGCAGCATAGGCATTGTAAGGAGCCAAGGCATATGGGATCAGAGGGGGAAAAAAAATCCATCAGCCATGACTGTTTTTATTCTTTTGGAAAAGAAAATAGATAGGGATATAAATGCTAGGATACACTGGTCAGCAGTTTGAGAAGGTAGATGTTTTATCTGGTTCAGTGTTTAATTAGTCACTGGGTTTATCATTCCTCCATTTCTGTCTTGAATCTTTTGAAACCCATTTATACTTCTGGCCTTCACACTCCTGTTGTTATATGAAAAACAAACACACATATCTTACTTTTTTTTTTTAATGTATTACCTCAGGACTTTTTGAGTGCATCCTGTGAGAGCAGTTTTTAATTGTTCATGCAATTCATTCCTTTTTACTTCACAATTCACAGCTCCTGTTGTATTTCTCTAAATGTCGAAAAGTTTGCAACAGACAGTGCTGAGTATATAGCATTTAAAATATCTGTAAAAGGAAACAGGTTTTGTAGGGTTTGTGTTAGACAGGGATTTGTGAGAGTAAGGGAAGAGGGAGTTTTGTTCAACTTAATGGAAAAAAACATGTTACACCACACAAAGGATCACTTTTCTGGACAGCATCACCATTCTCAGGACATGTTTGACTGTCAGTCTGTCCCATCAGCTTTCAGAAGAGATTTCTTGTACTATTCTGGCAATGTAGACAATTCACTTCAATAATACTACTAATAATTCATTTAATGAGTGAACAAATCCACTCAATAATGTTCTCCCAAAGAAATCTGTAGTATAGTAAATACTAGAGGATGAAATACATGTTTGGGATTTTTTTTTTTCCCCCCACTTACAGTCAAAGATGCTGCTAATTTATGCATTACTGGTACTTAAATGCTCATCAAATATCAAAGTATTCCTGAATTTCCTTTTATTTGCCACTCCAGCTGCTTACACCTTCCTTTCTATAACTTGGGCAGCTTTTGGGGTGTTTTCTGTTAACTTTAAAATGAGGCCGTGGGATTAATATCCTTTTGGCTTTTGTTATTGGCAATACCTATAACCTTAGAGTTTTTGGTCCAAGAGTGTCTTTATTTGTACTATATTTTCTCTTCAGAGAAAGTAAAATATAAAATTCTGAGGGTTGTGAGACACTGGCTCAGGTTGCCCAGGGAAGCTGTGGATGCTCTCTCCATCACTGGATATGTTCAGATCCAGGCTGGATGGGGCTTTGAGGAACCTGGGTCTGGTGGGAGGTGTCCCTGCCCCTGGCAGGGGTTTGGAACTAGATGATCTTTAAGGTCCCTTCCAACCTAAACCATTTTATGATTCTATAATACTATATTTTCTTGCATAAGCATAGATGGTGACATTTATTATAACAGCTCCAAAAGATGCTGTGTCTTCTGCACTAACTCTGTTCTCAACTTTTCCTGTAGCTGCAGCGACGCCATGAGCAAATGAAAAAGAACTTGGAGGCACAACACAAAGAATTAGAGGAAAAGCGTCGCCAGTTTGAGGATGAGAAAGCAAACTGGGAAGCTCAACAACGTATTTTGGAACAACAGAATTCTTCCAGGTAAAGATCATCTGCCTAAAGCAGATCTTAATCTGAAAATCCACTGTATCTATACAGAACTACATCTATCTAAAAGAAATAGTTTGAATTCTATATTGCGTCAGACTTCTGAAAAGTTGAAGCTTTGGAAATACTTCATTCTCCTAGTCCTTGAAAGGAGAAATCTAGTGATAAATGCATGGCTTGAAAATAATATGCTTACTCTAACAGATGTATATTAACAATTATTTAAAAGTAAAATCAGAGCATGCATGCATAATTTAACAAACTTTTTTTTTTTAAATCATTTTAGAACCTTGGAAAAGAATAAGAAGAAAGGGAAGATATTTTAAATGCATCATTTTGACCACCAGTTATGTATTAGTTGCCAATATGCCAGCCTGGACATCAGTGTTTGTTGGATCTGTTTGACCAATTTTGCACCAGTTGTATCCATAGTAATGGATTTAACAGCATGACAAATTTTTTTTGTTCTGTTAATTTTGATGGAGAATGAGATGCCTTGAATTGTCTAGGGTGTTGTATACTTGGAAAAAATAACAGCTCTAAGTACCTTTATTATTATTTTTCTTTCCCTTTTTTTTTTTTTAAGAACATGTCATTTTATTTCAAAAGAAAACATTTTACTGT
Source organism: Todiramphus chloris collaris (assembly GCA_025345505.1). NCBI lineage: Eukaryota > Metazoa > Chordata > Aves > Coraciiformes > Alcedinidae > Todiramphus > Todiramphus chloris. The sequence continues at coordinate 32,919,885 of JANVCC010000019.1, read as the reverse complement.
TGTACAATCATGTTCTGGTGGTTTGACAGTTTACAGGATATTAAATGCAAGGACTCTAGACGGTTTTCAGTGAGGATAAATTGCCATAATATGATGCAAACAATGCTTCTCTAGTATTATAATAATACAAGAATTCCATTCAGTGCAGCGTATACAATAATGTAATTTAGTCTAACACAGTTGACCCTATTTTTGACACTTCCATTGTTTAAAAGTACACATGGAAAAAACAAAAGTCGTAGGCTTATGGTGCACCTAAGCTTTTTATAACAACCCTTTTATGTTTTGGATTCTTTAAATATATGCTATTCTCATTTAGTAACTTCTTTAGCCAGAAGGTTCTCATTACTGCTTTTTTTTTTTAATAACATTTAATTTAGATATTTTTCCATATATTGGCCCTCCTAAATAGAATATAGCTTCTTTCATATGGTAGGAACCAGTGAGTAAAACTTTCCTTTAACTCCCTTTTTACATTTTATGGTAAGTAGCAAGAAAATGCATTTATAGGTCATTTCTAGGCAAAATTGTGGAGTTAACTACCGACCTGTTTCTACCTGTGTGCAGTCTTTATTTTACTAGAAATGGGAATATGGCCTCAAAAACATCACCATTTCACATTTAGCTGTATTCATATACCGCATTTCTGTATTTTTGTTTGTATTGTAAAAAGTCACATAATAAACAATGTTGTGATGTAACATGCTGCTGCGTCAGGCCTTTTAAAGGAGTTCAACGGCCAAAGGTTTCTCTGGGGAATGTCTCAACTTTCTCTTTTCCTGATGGACTTCTGTCTTTGGATTGGTCCACAGAATTCAAGGTATAGATTTAAAAATGCCTGTGCATTGTGGAATTGTGAGAAAATTCCGTTTCAGTGGCTGTGCTCCGAATTGGCAAGAGGAGGAGACCTTTGTCTTGCCCAGGAGAGGGCACCAAGTGCCCATGTACGCTGTGCTGCAGCCCACTGCTGGCTGCTATGTCAGTGCTCACCAGCCTGTCTGTGTGTCAGGTGATGTGCTTCTCTCACAACACGCTTGCTGCCTTGCCAGGTACCTCTGGGAGGATTGTTGTCAAGGGTGAAGGGTTTATTTTTTTTCTTCCTTCTCAGTTATTTATGTCAGTTCTAAGAACTGTAACAGCCAGGAACTTGATATTTAAAACACAGCTGTTAGAAAATTGATGGGGACTTCTTATGCCTGTCTCTGCCAGGGAAACGACGAAGAATGTCTCATTTTCTTTGCAGATGTCCCTTGTATCACCCCTGCTATCTCTCTTCCCATTTTTCTTCTACAGGAGTTACGCTTATCAGAAATATCACTTATTCCATTAGCCTCCCAAAGAAATGAAAACATTTTTTCAGTAGTCTATATCAAGGCCTCCTTATATCTCATTTCAAATGAAGTGCCCGTCTCTTTTCAGAGAAGATACAGATTATCAGTAAGTGGCCATTGCTTTCTCTCTCGAGCGAACAGAATTGCAAAATCCATTCTTTTAATACTTCATGGAGGATTCACACTGTTTGCATCTGCCCCTCACCCTCTCAGGTTTCATTTTAATTCAATAAATTGAATTAAACAGGCAAGTGTTACCATCTAGGACAGAAGCTGTGAATTCTGAATAGCTTCCTACAACTCATCAAAGCACAGGGTATAGTGTCTGCGCATATGCCTGTGCCTTAGCATTCCCATTTGTGCTGAAATAGAGAATCCATTTACCAGAAAACTTGTTTTAATCGTGCTCATCATCTTTCTCCCCCCTCCTACTCTGTCCTCCCACACATGCACTCGGGATAAGAAACTAGTATAAGCTCTTGTTAGATCCTTTGTGTAAGGGCACATAGATATTATATAACATAGCGTTTGTATTTGAATGAAAATTTAGGGCATATAGAAATCAACCGTGCCAAGTTCTCCTATGAAATGGAGCACTGTCCTTTTGGGAAGTCTTTAGTTGCCTCTTAACTTGTTTCTTAAATGCTTTGGCTTTTTTTCTTTATGGTAAGTTCGGGCTGCACAAGTTTTCCAAAAATTATAGTTCTTTTTCAGGCTTTCTGCACTCTCTTGGAATACTTAAAAAGTAAAATAAAATTGAGAGTAGGTGGTGTGAACCTGCACAGCTGGCAATATAGTAGCTGTGTAGCCAATAAAAAATTTGTAAGTTAAGAGGTACTATGATACACCCCAGGATGTTTTGGGGGTTTTTTTCTTCTTCTAATGAATAAATCATAATTTAAATGTGTTATTTCTGTAAAGTCAAAACCCATTTTACTTGCAATACCAAAACCATTCCTCAATTTGGCACCTCAGGGAGCGAGGCAACCTACATTTCCCCTTCATAATGTCCAGAATAAGCATAAAGAAATTCTTAATTGTTAGAGGATTGGTTTTGTCTTCATTGATTCAAGAAACCCCTCAGTCTGATTTAAAGACAAATGGCTTAAAATATTAATGCTTCTAAAGGTTTCAATACAAATAAATCGAAATGCAAATCAAGAATTGGGCTGGATTACCAGTACACACTCTTGCAAATAAGCAGCAAGTAGAAGGAGTGGTGGCCAGCCATGGCGAGAGCCTGGCCCTGACAGCAGGATCTGCTGGGATGTTCTTCCTGAAATAAGCTGCATGTACCAGCACCTTTAGGAATGGAGCTTTGCACTCTGCTGGAGTTTTGCCCACCTCCGCCCTCCTGTTGCCACACGGTTACTTCTTGCCAGGAACTGCTCAGCTGCTGCTCTTGGCCGCTTCCTTTGCTTCTAACAAGTGTTCATCTTTAGAACTGTGCACTGTATCCTGGTAAAAATGGTAGAGGTGGGATTCAAAGGGTGCCAATAGGATTCCTCCTGTGCAGCTGGATTTAACTACCTATTGATGCTGGAACAAAGCACTGTTCCTGTCCTCCTGGGTTTTTTTAATACAGGTTGCTGTCCATCTTTGGCTACAGATAGCTCTGAGAAGTAGAATCATAGAATTATTTAGGTTGGAAAAGAACTTTAAAATCATCAAGTCCAACCATTAAACCAGCACTGCCAGGTCACCCCTAAACCATGTCCCTCAGCACTACATCTTTTCAGTCCCTTCAGGGATGATGATTCTGCCACTGCTATGGACAGCTTGATCTAGTGTTTTACAACCCCTTGTATGAGAGAGTTTTTCCTAATGTCCAACCTCAATCTCCCCTGATGCAACGTGAGGCTTTTTCCTCTTGTCCTATCGCTCGTTACCAACCCCCATATTGCTATAACCTCCTTTCTGGGAGCTGTTGAGAGAGAGGAGGTCTCCCCTGAGCAATTTCCCTCACCTACTCCTCCCAAGACTTGTACCGTAGACCCTTCACCAGCTTTGTTGCTCTTGTTTGGACATGCTCCACCCCTCAATGTCGTTCTTAGAGTGAGGGACATTCCCAAGCACCGTGAACAGAAGGTAAGGATTCTTCCTGTGGTCACAAGGTTATACAGCTGTTAAGCTGAAGAGTTTGATATGTTCATCAGGTATCCACAGCTGCCTGGGGCAACCCTGCAAGAGAGGGAGGGCACCTGTGACTTACGGGTGGGGGCCCAGCAGTAGATGTCTGAGGGAACAGATTTACAAGCAGTACCATGAGGTGAAACTGCTGATCAGTGTAGAAGACAAGTAGAAGTCTTTCTCTGTTCCACTCATGACTGGGAAGGCAGCTCTGGGTCTCCTGTCATATATCACCTCTGCTGTCAGCCAGAGAGCTCTCCGAGGCAGCCAAGATGCTTGCTTTGTGCAGCCAGAGCAATTTTTTAATGAAGGTGATCATCTTTCAGCTTGTCCTGGGACAGTTAGACCACATAAGTCAAGATAACTTGTGGTTTTGCTTTAATAAGGGAATATTATTCCTCTAGCTTCTCTCTGATTTCCACCCTCACCCTGACCCCTTAGTCTGCTTGTAGTAATTTTCATGTAAGTCAACTTGAAGGAGATGGGAAAAAGCAGTCATGTCACGATGACCAAGGCAGATGTTTGAAGTTTATCAAGATTACTGAGAGGCAAAAGGAATCACTTTTCTGCTATCAAGAGCTTCTCTTTGAGATATCTAGAGAATAAGTTGCTCCTCTCCTTTGGGAGCTGCTAACTCACTCCTCTAGACTTCACTCCCCCATATGGTTCTTGCAAGGCAAGGATGATGGTGAAGTTTTGAAAATTTTGCTGATTTGAACTTCACTTGTTAAAATTCAGAAACAATATGATATCGCCCCTTTGCCCCCAGCAGAAGCTTCCCTAATCTGTGGGCTTTAGGAAAGAATAACTGGAGCAGTGGGAGAACACTAGCATACCACTGGTTCCCTACCGAGAGGAAGGCTTTACTTCCTGTGTGATGAGTCTGAGAAGGGTGCTGACAGCATTCAGGCTTTCACCTGCCTGATAAAAGCCTCTGGAAACTTGGGAAAGTCACCTGAACTGTATTTTTGTTCATGTTTTTGGTAGTTTTCTTCAATTTTCCATCTGGAAAATGAATTTTGGTCTCCCTGCAGAATTAAAAATACCTTTTTTTCCAGGGGATGGAGGCAGGAGCATGAGATACAGGAAAATGCATGAAGTGAGTTTGGATGGTTTCGGTGGCTGAGTGTCCTGCTGCCTCGTATGGCACGAGCTCCTTGCTTTCCCTCTTTACTGCTGCTTTGGTGGGTTTAGACCTTGCATGGAACTGCTTCAACTCCCAGAACACTAATCAAGAAAAGAAGCATATTTTCAAAAAGCAGCATATTTTCATCCCATCCAGAGACCTTACAGAAAGCAGGTTCGGACTCAGGGTGATTCCCAAGACTTTGCTTCTCCATCCTTGAGCACCAAACCTTGGTGGGGTTTCTGTCCCCAACTCTGTCCTGCCATCCTCTCCCCAGCACCACAGCTGCATCTGCAATGGAGGCTCTCCTCCAGATTTTTGAATTCATAGACCTCTCACTGGAGAGAAGAGCAATCCAACGCTGCTGCTTCATTAGCTCTGCCTGCAGAGCAACCCAGGCTGATGTAGCTTAATTTTTCTCTGACAGCCAAGCCACTGTCTCACAGAAACAGGGGCCTTTATATTTAATCCTGTACCCTTGAGTCCTCAGTACCACGACCTAATTCTTTGCACTGCAAATAAAGGCAGCGGTTCAACACCTGTTCCTAGTGACTTCAGGCTGGGCACTTTGCACTTCTTTAAATTTAGAAGTCCCTCTGTCCTGAATTTCATTTTGGGTGCCCAAGATTTGATTCTCACCATCCTGGAAGATTTGTATCTTATACTACGAGGCACCAAGGAAGAAGTGGCAGCTGAATACCTACCCAGGCTCCTCTAAAGGCTTTGCAGGTGCTGTTTGCTCACTGTGGTAGCCCAACCTGATTTGCAAACCTGAAGAAACTGCAGAGAAGGGAGTGTTTCATTGTCTGTTGTGTTTGCCAGCAGTGTGGTGGAAAAGTTGTCACTGACATCTGAGTTACAAGTCCAAAAATCATAGAATCATAGACTGCTTGGGTGGGAAGAGGCCTTTAAATGTCATCTAGTCCAGCCCTCCTGCAGGAAGTAGGGACATCTGCCACTAGAACAAGTTGCTCAGAGCCTTGGCCAACCTCACCCAGAACATTTCCAAGGATGGGGCTTCTACTGCCTCTCTGGGCAACCTGGGCCAGGGTTTCACCACGCTCAGTGTATTGGAACATGCAGTACTAGCCCTCCCTACCCACCCCAAACTGGCTCTCTTGGGCTACAAAAGAGTTCAAACCTCAGAAATGACCTAAAACCTGGGGAACTGTCTGCCTGTATTTAAGCAGCAGGTGGCAACATCTACTGCCTTATGAAATTCAACTTACACATTCAGGGTTTTATTTTACCTCCCTTGGAGCAGCAGAAACCTCAGGCTCCATTTGTAGTCTCTGCCTTTCTCAGGAGCACCTCATCAGTTCCTCTGAAGGCAAGTCTTCAGAAGCTCCGTGGGGAAGCATCTTGAATTTAGTGCTAGGGTTCCTGTTTAGAGAAGGTGGGGGCTTTTTCCCCGCTCTTAGTCAAATGGCTTTCACAAATGTTTTCCCTACACGGTGGCTTCAGTAGCTTTGGGAAAGATGCAGAAAGAAAGCTTTCCCTGAATGCTAAGGGTATGCACAGCTGTGCATTTTAGTGCCTTCTCAAAGGGACAATTTAGAAAAACATCTCTGTCCCATTCCTATCGTTACCTCGCAGGACAGCTTGGTCACCTCCAGGACTTTCCTCTTCAACATCCTTGCCTTTGTTCTCTGTCTTTTGCTTGCCTTCTTTGTGCCTGTGCCCTGCTATTCCAGCCCTGGCCTCTCCTCCTCCTGCTCCTACAGCAACTGATGTGTCTGTGAGAAAAGACCCCACAGAGCTGCCTCCTCCCCACCCACCCTGCTCCTCTTCTCCACCTCACCATTGTGTCCTCCTGCCATTCACCTCATCTCTTCCTACTGTGCCTGCAAATGCTCCTTGTACTGCAGTCTTTGTTGCTCTGGTGAGCAAGGGGATAGTGGGGCAAAGCCACTTGGTAATTGCCATGCAGGGTGAGCTCTAAAAAAAACAGAGAAAAATATTCTGTAACAAATACATTCTTCAAAGTCATCTCATTTGGGTCATTGATGAATAATATTGAGGGCCAGAGGTAAGATCACCTCGTTGTCGAATTAGGGGAACCACCAAAATAAGGGTGCCTATTATGGAGAGAAAAGCAGACAGAAAATAAAGTCAGATCACAAGATTTCGGTCCAACAAAAGATCACCTGTGTAGCTGTACAGACAGTAAATGCTAGCCCAGAAATTCCTGGAAATTGTGCTAAAGATACATTTGACACTGATTCAAAAGCTACTAAAACATATCTGTCCCTACAGACAGATGGTCAAGAGCAGATGCCTGAAATCCCAGGGGATTTCATTGGATACAAGTGAAGAGGCTGATTTATTAAGTCACAAAGTGATTATAAGTAGGGAGGTTCGTTACAGGCACTGGCAATGGTCATGTTTCCACTTTCTATTTCATCTTCTGCTCTGGCCATGGTCTCCATTCTGTCACAGGATTCACATTACTCTGGTCAGTTTTTCATTAGCTTCAAACTGTTCCTTCTAAAATCTTCTCTTAGCATTAATAACTGTTTTTTCCTAAATACCAGGTTTACCTATCTTGCAGTCTTTCCATCTACAAGGACAGTCCCCATCCACATGAAGCTATGGCTGCATGGAATAATCATGCAAACAACCCCACTTAGAAATTCAACTTTCTACGACCAGAAAGGGTGTGAGCTTAACACCTGCTCCTTCCTACTCAGTTATTTCATTTACTCTTCCATATGCTCTTCCCACACCAGAATTTATTATTGATAGTCCTGGCTGGATGTGGTGATCCCATTTCACAGAATCATAGAATGGGCTGGGTTGAAAGGAACCATCAAGATCATCTTATGCCAACTCCCCTGCAGTGAGCAGACATCTGCAACCAGAGCAGGTTGCTCAGAGCCCCATCCAACCTGGTCTTGAACACTTCCAGGGGTGGGGCACCCACAGCTTCTCTGTGCAACCTGTTTGGTGGAAGTCTGGAGAAGCTAGGTTGGGTTTGTGCTTATAGCAAAGAACATGACCCATGCACGTCCTCCTGAGCAGCTAGGCTGCACATTCATGTGGGGGCATGTAGTGGGCTGGCTGCTGTCTCTTGCAAAACCCCTGTCTGTCACCTTTGGAACATCCTGAAGATCAGGACCTTGGTCCCTTCCCACTGGAATTATTCTGCACTAGTCTGAAATCCACAGCCAGGTGGAGCAGGCCAGACTGGTGAGAACATCATGACGTGCCAAGAAAGGAGCACCTGACAGTGCTGCTGCTGCCCCTTTGTGCCCTTCAAAGAAATAAAAATCACACAGAAGATGTAATTGCCTTATAAAGGTATCTCGCAACCCAGAAACACAGATTTTTAATGCTGCTTGAAAGGCTGACTGAGACTGATGTCTCAAAACCAGCAGGTTGTTCTGTTTGTCTTTATAGTTCATTATATAGGAAAATTATATTACAATTCTATAGAATATATTTTAAATGTATTTTATATAAATATACCATATATAAATATATTGTATAAAATTAACATATTAATGTATACTAGATAAAATATCTATCATATGAATACATAATACATGTTATTATTTCTATATAAATATATAGCGTGTAACTATATTGTATGTAAGTGTACCATGTATTCATGTATAGTATAATTGCTATATATTTATATTTTATATGATGTATTTTCACAATAAGAGTGGTGTTTTACACTGAAGGTGGTGAGACCCTGGCCCAGGCTGCCCAGAGGTGGTAGAAGCCCCATCCTTGGAACCATTCCAGGTGAGGTTGTCTGGGGCTCTGAGCAACCTGCTCTAGTTGCAGATGTTCCTGCTCCCTACAGGGGGGTTGGACTAGGTGACCTTTAAAGGTGTCTTCCCACCCAAACTAGTCTATGACTCTACGATTCTATGTTATTATGATTCTATTTACCTGAGCTTATGTAGAGATACATTATGCTTCTATATGGGATATAAAAAGATGGCCCTGATTTTTCTCGGTGAGCAGGAAGGTACCTCAGCAGCTGGTGTCCCTTCTGGCTGTGACCTTGTCCCCTGATTGAGCTGGGTTTCCTGGGCTCCTGGGGTAGCTCTGAGCCTTTTTGGATAATGCCTCATTAATTGCTGTTTCCCACAGCCTCCTGGGGAAGGTTTGCTTGTGCTCACTGCTGCAATTCCTCCCATGCCTCACAGGTGACTGACCCAGCAGCCATTCCTGGGAAGGACAAGGACCTCTGGGGAGGGCAGAGACATGGCCTGAGAGATGGGTGACCACAGGCTCCCTCCTCTCTGGGTCCCTGGAGCAGCCCCCAAGTCCCTTGGCTAAAGGCAGACCGCACAAGTTGAGACCTTACAGTAGCTGCAAGCTGGATCTCAGGGTATTTACATCACAGTGGCACTTGGGTCTAATCCTTGTGGAAAGGCAGCTGTGTTGACATATGTTGCAACTCCACTGACCTAATTCTGGAGGTAGGGGCTGGCACCTGATATCTCTGTCACATCTCACAGAATCACAGAACGTTAGGGGTTGGAAGGGACCTCAAAGGATCATTTAGTCCAACCCCCCTGCCAGAGCAGGATCACCTAGAGCAGGTCACGCAGGAATGCATCCAGGAGGGTTTAGAATCTCTCCAGAGAAGGAGACTCCACACCCTCCCTGGGCAGCCTGCTCCAGTGCTCTGTCACCCTCGCTGTGAAAAAGTTTCTCCTTATGTTTACCTGGAACCTTCTATGCTCCAGCTTGTACCCATTACCCCTTGTCCTATCACTGGATGTCACTGAGAAGAGCCAGGCTCCATCCTCCCAACACTTGCCCTTTACATATTTATAGACATTAATAATGTCACCCCTCAGTCTCCTTCACTCTAGGCTAAGGAGCCCCAGCTCTTTCAGCCTCTCCTTATAAGGGAGATGTTCCACTCCTTTAATTATCCTAGTGGCCCTGCACTGGACTCTCTCCAGTAGCTCCCTGTCTTTCCTGAACTGGGGTGCCCAGAACTGGACACAATGCTCCAGGTGGGGCCTCACCAGTGCAGAGTAGAGGAGGAGGAGAACCTCCCTTGACCTGCTGGCCACGCTCTTCTTAATGCACCCCAGGATGCCATTGGCCTTCTTGGCTGCAAGGGCACATTGTTGGCTCATGGTCATCCTCTTGTCCACCATGACTCCTACATCTTTTTTTCCCAGAGCTGCTTGCCAATATCAGCCCCCAACCTATACTGATACATAGGGTTGTTTTCCCCAGAAGTAGCACTTTACACTTGCCCTTACTGAACTTCATTAGATTTCTCCCTGCCCAGCTTTCCAGGCTGTGCAGGTCTCTCTGGATGGCAGCACAGCCTGCTGGGGTGTCAGCCACTCCTCCCAGTTTAGTATCATCAGCAAACTTGCTGAGGGTACACTCCATCCCTTCATCCAGGTCATTGATGAAGATACTGAACAGCACTGGACCCAGGACTGACCCCCGGAGGAACCACTCCCCACAGGCCTCTAACTATCTCCCAGCACCCTGGAGCAGCAGCTGCCAGTAGCAGAAGCAAGCACCTCAGGTTCAGGTCCTTGGAGAGCACGTTATCCCCAGGACACCGCCGTGTCTGCACAGGGCAGCGGTGCCCAAACCCGCAGCCAGCAGCATCCCCCCTCCGGTGCCAGCTGCCCTGGAGGACAGGCACACGACTTGAGTTTGGGTGCACTAAGCCAATTTGCTGCACACCAGGAAAGGGTGGGTTGTGCTGAGATGCCATTGCGTGAACTTTTCCCAGAGGAGGGATTTCTGTCAGGTTTATTAAACCCCTCCTGGTTCATAGAATCATAGAGTAGAATCATAGGATTGTTTTGTTTGGAAGACACCGTTAAGATCTTCAAGTCCAACTGTTAACCCAGCACTGCCAGGTCACCACTAAACCATGTCCCTCAGCACCACATCTACACAGCTTTTAAACCTCTCCAGGGCTGCATACTCCACCACTGCCCTGGGCAGCCTGAGAAAGGCCTTGATAACCCTTCTAGGGAAGACATTTTTAATAATGTCTAACCTAAACTGCCTCTGGTGCAGCTTGAGGCCGTTTCCTCTTGTCCTAAGCTAACCTACGTGCTTCAAGTGACTCTCACTGAGATCTTAAAAATAGAGATACCCTTAGGAATATATCCCAAAGATTGAAAGGGGTTCTTGTTCTCCAGCAAAATAAGTTGTCCCTCACGCACCAAGCACCATCCTTCCTACCACGGCCTTTCTGGCTTTTGGCTTCGTTCAAAAGAGAGTCAGGAGGTTGCAGTCTCTTCCTCCGTGACCATCACTTTGTCAAAGAAGTGTTTGGTCCCTTTGAAATCCAGGGGATTTGATACCCCTTGGATTTATTTTGGTGCCTCTAAGACAGCCAGTGAGTTATCTCCTTCTATTCCCTGGCACATGTCTGAACGGGCTGGTGAGCATCCTGGGCCACGTGGCACCCCCGAAGGAATAGCCTAGGCCAGAGCAGGTCATCAATTGTCACTGAAAGGTGCAGCAGCTTCCACACATGCCTGCCTGCCTCTTCCTGGTGTGTAAACCCTTCTCACCCCTGAATATTAATGCCAGGGACACTCGTGTTGATTTTTCTGCATGAAAGCCAACTCAGAAGAGGGAAATGCATGTGAGGGTCCCAGTGGCTGTTTGGGAGGGATTGGTCCTGCAGTGACCTCCCCAGGGTATGGTCTTCTCTGTCACCTGAGAATGGCAGCAGCATGGGGATGGGGAGGCTGGGTTTGGGGTGCAGAATGCAGCATCCCCTTGTCTCTCATTCACTATTTTTTGGCCAGCTCTGCATCTGGCTGAGTCCTCAATAGCCCAGCTTTAAGCATGGGGGCTAGGACAGACATGGGAAAGTGTTCTGCACAGCAAAGAGTATTGTTTATCTGAGAAAAAAACCCATGATTTTGCGTTATTTTTATCCTCCTGCCTCCATCATCTCCTTATGAGCTGAGCTGGCTTCTCCTTATGCAGGGACAAAGGTCTCCCAGCTGAACTGTCTGAGATACCCAAAACAGGGTATCAGGGAGAGAGCATCCCCACCTCGCTCAGTGCTTAGATGTGGTTTCTTAGCAGCACTTAGCCCTATTACCTTAGCTAATGTGCAAGGGCAGAGGAAGCCAAATATTTTTTTAAATATCTGTCTACAATGCTGTGCAGTGTCAGGTCCATGCTCTCCCGGAACAGCTGCTGTGGAAAGCTGTCCACCCCAGGGAGCTGCTCTTGCAGCACAGGTATGAGCCCATCGGATGGGAAGTCACAGGAAGGAATAGTAAATTACAAACCAGCGCCATTCCCATTTAATTTTAGCAACTGCCAGTGGAGTTTACAGGAACCTTCTCTTCTTTCTCTATGTTCCTGTTGACTTCCTTCTTGGTCATGTTACTGCTTTGGTCAGCATGACCTGAAGGCAGACTGAACAAGCCCTTGCCGTGCCATGGGGAGGTGTGGGATAAGGGACTCTGCTGTGGTTACTGATGTGGGATGCTTTGGTCTTTTGGGTGCTCATGCTTATCTTGAAGGGCTTAATCCACAGTGAGGCTGACCACAGCTTTCCTCAAATCAGACCTTGCCAAGAGTCCAAATCATGCCCCTGTGTAGTGGGTCTGGCTGAGCTGCTTTTCCCCATCCAGCCCTCGTGCTGCAGCACTGGAGCCTCTGGCAGAGGGCACTTGGGGAGACACGAAGCCGACCTCTGGGTTTTTGGAGTCGAGGATACAGGGGATCTGAGGCCAACTATAGTCCAACAGAAAAGGTGATACTGGCAGCATATGAAGGAGTTCGAGCTGCCTCAGAAGTGATCGGAACAGAAGCACAGCTCCTCCTGGCACCCCGACTGCCAGTGCTGGGATGGATGTTCAAAGGGAGAGTCTCAGTTACACACCACACAACTGATGCCACGTGGAGCAAGTGGATTGCACTGATAACACAACGGGCTCGAATAGGAAACCCCAGTCGCCCAGGGATCCGGGAAGTGATCACGAACTGGCCAGAAGGCAAAGATTTTGGGATGTCACCAGAGGTAGAGGTGAAACGTGCTGAGGAGGCCCCACCATACAACACATTATCAGATGATGAAAAGTTCACTGATGGGTCTTGTTGCATTGTGGGAAAACATTGACAGTGGAAGGCTGCTGTGTGGAGTCCTCTACGACAAGTCATTGGAGTTGCTGAAGGGCACGGTGAATCCAGTCAGTTTGCAGAAGTGAAAGCCATCCAACTAGCCCTAGATATTGCCAAGCGACAAAAGTGGCCAGTGCTCTCTCTCTACACTGACTCCTGGATGGTGGCAAATGCCTTTGGGGGTGGTTTCAGTAGTGAAAACGGAGCAACTGGCAGCGCAGAGGCAAACCCATCTGGGCTGCTGGGCTGTGGCAAGACATTTCTGCTTGGGTAGAGAACCTGGTGGTGAAGGTGCGCCGCGTGGGTGCCCATGTGCCCAGAAGCCGGGCCACTGAAGAACATCGGAACAACCAGGGGGCAGACCAGGCTGCCAAGGTGGCAGTGGCTCAGGTGGATCTGGATTGGCATCGGAAGGGTGAATTATTTATAGTGCAATGGGCCCATGACACCTCGGGTCATCAAGGAAGAGATGAGACCTATAGATGGGCTCGAGATCGAGGGGTGGGCCTGACCATGGAGGCGATCACAGAGGTCAAATGTGAAACATGTGCTGCAATCAACCAAGCCAAGAGATTACAGCCCCAGGGGTATGGAGAACGTTGGCTAAAATATAAATATGGAGAGGCCTGCCTGTTGTGGGAGGAGATAAGTTTCCTGTAGTGCACACCGGGAGGTGGTTGGGGAAGGCAGTGTGGATAGCTCGACCCTTGGGAAAAGGCAAACCCATTCGTGGGATTGTCTTTGCTCAAGGACCTGGATATACCTGGTGGGTAATGCGGGAGGATGGTGAGACCCAGTGTGTACCTCAAGGAGATTTGACCTTGGCAGAAAGATAATCTGGAATGTGAGTTGTATGTTGCAGGAAGTGATGCTGTAGGAAGGAGATGGAATAAAAGAAAGTGAATTTGGTGAAGGACCAGATGAGTACAGCAAGGACCAAGATCTAGCCGGTGTTTGTGCCCAACAATCAGACGTACTGCTTCTATCCAGAACATCCACCTTGACAGATGAGACCCAAGTCATCGAGTGAAGGAATCTCATGGAATGAAGGACTATCTGTTAAAAGACTGGGGATAGTAGTTGATGACAAGGTATTAGTTGGGTTTAGAGATGGCTTAAGTATGTATTATGTGGGGCTTGAGCATGACACAAATGGTATGGAATAAGGGGTGGAGATTGTAGTGGGTCTGGCTGAGCTGCTTTTCCCCATCCAGCCCTCCTGCTGCAGCACTGGGAGCTGCAGGGTGTTGATAACACACCCGTGTTATGACTGCCAGTGCTCACATGGCACCAGAGGATGGGGGGCAGGATGGGGGAGAAGATACAGCCAACCTGAGCTGACCAGTGGGATATTCCATACCATATGACGTCAGCTCAGCTATAAAGGGAGAGGGCAGGAGGAGGATGGGGGGGGGCATTCTGCTTTGTCCTCCAAGAGGCTGCTACGTGTTCCTGGAGCCCTGCTTCCTGGACTTGGCCTGACATCGCCTGCGGATGGGAAGTAGAAAATAACATCTTATCTATCATAACCCACACCCCTGTGCTTTGTGTCTCATTCTCTCCCTGCGTGCCGTGCTGAAGGGGGTCAGGGGGAGTGATAGAAGGGCTTGGTGGGCACCTGGTGCCGTGCCAAGGTCAACCCACCACAGCCTGAAACTGTAAATGTCCACAAATCTCCAACCCCACCTCACTGCAAGAGGCAGTGAACCAAAACAAGTGCTGCCTGAAGAAGCTTCTCATGTGCTCACCCTGTCACTGGTAGCAGGCTGCAGCAGGGAATACTCAGTGAGGATGCTCTCCTCAGGCACAAGTGGAAAAGCAATCACAATTTTCTGAAACATAGGCCTCACAGGGAAGCTATCATGCTGCTCCAGACCATGCATCTTCATTATCGTTTAATGGCACAGCCTGTTTAATTCTCCCACCTGCTCAGCAGCAGGAAGGGAATGTCACAGAATCATGGACTTGATGGTCTTAAAGGTCCCTTCCAACTAAAGTCACTCTAACCATTAACCCACCACTGCCAGGTCAGCACTAAACCATGGCCCTCAGCATCACGTCTACATATCTTTTAAAACTCTCCAGGGACAGGGACTCCCCCACTGCCCTGGGCAGCCTGGGCCAGGCCTTGACAACCCTTTGGGTGAAGACATTTTTCCTGATGTCAAACCTAAACCTCCCCTGGCACAACTTGAGGCCATCTCCTCTTGTCTTATTCTTTGCTCTTTGGGAGCAGGAACCGACCCTCACTGGGGCCCAACCTCTCTTCAGGAAGCTGTCAAGAGCAGGAAGGTCTCACCTGAGTCTCCTTTTCTTCAGGCTAAACAACCCCAGTTCCCTCAGCTGCTCCTCACAAGACTTGTCCTCTAGACCCCTCACCAGCTTCACTGTTCTTCTTTGGACACACTCCAGCATCTCAGTGTCCTGTAAGTGAAGGGCATTCCCAAACCTTGTATACATCTTTCCCACTATGGGCTGGTCTGCAAGGACTTCAAACACAAGGGCTGGTCAAGAGCACACCAGACAACATCCCACTCTCTGTCCCATGGCAGGATGATGTTTCTGCTCTCCCTTCACCAGCAGATAATAGCAAGTCTTGCCATCCCCCTCTACAAGCCTACATCAAGGAAAAATCAAATCAAATCCCATCCCATCCCCTGTATGCTCTCCTGCTGCTCTTTGGCTCAGAATATCCCCCCAGCACAGATGGCACTATCTGGGGTGGTATTTGGGAATTACTGCTGATCCCCAGCAGCTGTCAGTTACATGGTCACATTATATAGGGACCTGAATGCCTTCTCCCAGGTGAGGGGAGTTGGAGGTTGTTTTAGGTAGGAGTTTTGATCTGTTCAGCATGCTGGTGTATTGAGGACCTCAGAAGAGGAATTTCAGCATCTGAGAGCAAGGATGGCAGGTAAGTTATGCTGCAGCAAGGTGGGGGGGGAGGAAAAAAAAGAAAGATTTTAGACCAAAAATATTGTTTCTTATGCTTATTCACAGAATCATAGTATGGTACGGGTTGAAAAAGATCTCTGGAGATCATCTCATCTTAACCCCTCTGATAAGCAGGGTCACCCTGAGCAGGCTGCCCAGAATTGCATCTAGGCAGGGTTGGAATCTCTGCAGAGAAGGAGACTTCACAACCTCTGGGCAGCCTGGGCCAGGCTCTGGCACCTTCACAGGAAAGAAGCTTTTCCTGATGTTGAGTTGGAACTTCTGTGTTCTAGTTTGTGCCTGTTACCCCTTGTTCTATTGCTGGGCACCACTGAAAAGAGTCTGGCCCTATCATCTTGACCCCTGACCTTCAGGTATTGATAAGTATTGATCAGATCCCATGTTAGTCTTCTCCAGGCTAGACAGCCCCAGGCCTCTCAGCCTTTCCTCATCAGAGAGATGCTCCAATTTCTTCAGCACCCTTGTAGCCTCCCTTGGACTCTCTCCTTACCTCTCTTTCCCTGGGGAACCCAGAGATTAAATTCTAATATATTAGATGCTTATATTCCTGCTTTAAGTGTTTCTTTGTGAAAGATTTGGGATCTAAGCTGTTGTGTCAAAGTTCCTCATCCAGCATGCTTTATTTCCTAAATATGCCCAGGGCTTGTTATCCCTGCAATAAAAACCAAAATACAAGAAGATTACAGGGCTTGGTGGTAAAATGAAGAATCAAGGTCTAAGGTTTTAAATCCCTGCCACCATGGGGTATCTGGCCTGGAGGGAGCAAAAGGGTCTGTATAGGCAGCAGTCAGGATGGAGGGTGTGATGAGATGCTTCATGACTTGCCAGGAAACCTTTCCAGACTGATAGAAAGAGTAACAACTTTCTGCCTGGGAGAGGGGCAGAAAATAGTTGTTCAGAGGACAGCCTTTGGGGATGGTTGGGACGTTTCTTCATGTGACAACTACACGTAGGAATGTAGTGTGGCTGGAGGAGCATCTGAAGAGTGTTTGGCAGCACAATCAAGTGAGGGGTGCCTGAGAAGCTACATACCTGGGTGCATGAATTGTGAAGGGCGAATGAACTGTCCTAGGTGTGATTTGGGGTTGAAAGTTCTGTGCTTATCTCTGGATGGACTGGGGGGGGGGGGGGGGGGGGGGGGGGGGGGAAGGCATGGTCACGTATTCATGCTGCGAATTACACAACACTTGTGTATATCACAGGATATGCCCGAAGTGCTCAGTACAAAAGATGCTTTCACCAGTTTGAGCCTTTGGACACAAGCAGCGGTGTTGGTGGCTGTGTTTAATGAGGTCTTCATTCACCAGATCTGTGTACAGCTCCTGGATGCTTGGTTTGTGTGATCGTTTTAAACCGCTTTTGGAATGTCAGTAATCAGTTGTTCTGGTATCGTGTGGGGGGAGGCTGCAGAGGGGTGGGCAGGGGATGGACAGGATGCCTCTTTTGCCCAGATTTCAAGGACAGAAAAGGGAGCATCAGTTTGTCTTCTATTCACACATTACAATGGCCAAGTTCACTGTTGTTGTAGGAGAGTAGGTACCCGTGACGGTCCCTGGCGAGCGCTCGGGTGGGCTTGGGCCACACTGGCCTTCAGGCTCAATGAGTCCCACCACCATGGGCATCGAGGACTCGAAGGAGCCATCAGTAGCTGAGCTTTCCCCATGGTGCAGGAAGAAAAAAAGTGTCCAAGCTTACTGTAGGCGTGCTTACCGTCTGTGTCGCTTACCGTTTGGACCTTGATGGTTTGGAAGGGTGCAGGGTGACATTGGGAAGCTCCTGTAGTACCCTGGTGCTTTCACAGACATGGGATGTCTTTGTGGAAAGTTGGAAGGGGTTGATGTTAGGACAAGGGGTGCAAGCTGGAACAGAGGGCGGTCCATGGAAACATAAGGAGAAACTTTTTCACAGTGAGGGTGACAGACACTGACCAGGCTGCCCAGGGAGGGTGTGGAGTCTCCTTCTCTGGAGAGATTCTAAACCCACCTGGATGTGTTCCTGTGTGACCTGCTCTAGGTGAGCCTGCTCTGGCAGGGGGGTTGGACTCAATGATCTTTTGAGGTCCCTTCCAACCCTCAACATTCTGTTTTTCTGAGATGTTCATGTGCCTGCTCTGCTCTCTAGGGGACAAAGGCAATTAAGAGTTGTTTTGGTGGAAGGTTCTGGTGAGGTTACTCCTTTTTCTTAAACTGGTTTGGAATTAGGTTCCAGGGAGACCTTAATACAGCTTTTCAGGACTTAAAGGGTCCTATCAGAAAGATGGGAATGATCTTTTTAGCAGCGCCTGTTGTGACAGAACAAGGGGTGATGGTTTTAAACTAAAAGAGGGGAGATTTAGACAAGAGAGAAGGAACAAATTTTTTACACTGAGGGTGGTGAAACTCTGGCCAAGGTTGCCCCAAGAGGTGGTAGAAGTCCCATCCCTGGAACCGTTCCAGGTCAGGGTGGCCAGGGCTCTGAGCAACCTGCTCTAGTTGCACATGTTCCTGCTCACTGCAGGATTGTTGGACTAGATGACCTTTAAAGGTTCCTTCCACCCCAAATCATTCTGTGATTCTTTAAATTGCTATTGATTTGAGTACAAGGGACTTTGAAAGACCATGTGCCAAGCTGAGTCACCTCCAGACTGAGAGGGCAATGAAATGAGCTGCCCTCAAGCCACTTGGGGAGGCTGTGATCAAACATTGCCTCACATGCTGTGCCCAGGGAACCTCTGCTGCCCCCCTCCCTACAAACAAGTGCAGGGCTTCAGGTGACATTGCATCTTTTCTTAGGTGCAATAATAGCAAAACAAGTCCCCTTCCAAAAGTCTTGCATGGGCAAGAACCTGAGTCTTTCCCCACCAGCTCCTGGCTTCTTGCTGCCTTTCTTGCAAGTGAACTGCACAGAGTTGCTTTTTTTTGGAAAACATTGGTGTTTTGTAACTTTTTTGGCAAGTGAGACAAGTTCTTTGCAGCTGTCTGAACTTTGCATTTGTTTAAGCAATTTACAGCCATGTCCCTCATAGAGGTCATTTATCCAAACCTGAAGAGCTGCAGGGTCAGAAAATTGCTGTTGGCCTCTCTGTTCTTGCCTCCACCCAGGTACTGGCTGGCCATGGGTGATGGGAGATTAGTTTAGCTTCACTTTGTTTGTTTAATGAGACCATGAACCTTGTATCTCTCCTGACTTCTGAGGCAACCTGTAAAAGAAAGTCTGGTCTCCCTGACCTGCCTGTCCCATGGGTGCAGTCAGCAGCAGGAGCTGTGTTCCTGTGTCCCCCTGCAGCAGCAGGGCAAACAGAAACCCTGGTCCTGTGGTTTCAGAGACCCTCTAACAGCTGGAGTTTTATTCTAAATAAAGCCACTTTGAAGATGGCAACAAACAGCACTATTGGGTATTTGCAGGCAGGAGAGGCTTGTGCTAGAGCCAGGACCAGATCATCTTTCTTCATATTCCTAGACCATGGCTGACTTCCTCTGGGTCTTGTGACCATCCTTGTCCAGCTCAGCAGCCTTTAAAATCTGGAGGAAAATTTTATCCTATCCTTCAAGCCAGAAGTAAAACATCTGCCAAATGTGAAGGGATACCTTGTATGGGGCTTTTTTTTGAGACCTATGGCGAGAAACCAGGCAAAACATCTTCATCTGTGAGCTGGAAATGTCAATCAGTACCTGGGGGTTCACTATTTATAGATACATACAGAAGTAGTTGCTAATGTTGTGGAGCACTACTACTACTTCCTAGAGGTCAGGCAGCTTTATGATTGGTGAAGTGTGTTGCTTGTGTTGCCATTTCACCTCAAAAAGAGCTGCCTCAGCTCATCAGCATCTCTCAGCACACAGGCAAAATTCCTGCTTGCTTGCAGTTTATAACTGCATAGAATCATTTAGGTTGGAAAAGAACTTTAAGATCATCGAGCTCAATAATTAATTCAGCACTGCTTGGTAACCACTAAACCATGTCCATCAGCACCACATCTAAATGGTTTTTAAACCCCTCCAGGGATGGGGACTCCACCATTGCCCTGGGCAGCTTTGATGGAGCCATACACCTTGCTGGCTGACAACAGAGAAGTTTGCCAAGTTGCCAGACCTGCACATCTCAGCCCCACTGTAGAGCCTACTTTTGGGGTTATGCTCTGTTGCTGAAAAGGGAAAGATTGTCTGCCTGAAGCATTGCCAGGCTGCTCAGCTGATTTGTGTGCAAAAGAGAAGTCGGGCTTCCCCAGAATACCTTCAGTGGATCTCTCGGCAGCCACCCCAGGGAAACGAAACCCGACGAAGGTTCTGATACCTGCAACCCGAAGAAGGTGTCTGAGAAGATGTCTCCGTTTCCACGTGTGCATGTCTGCCCGCACGAGTGCATCTCCTGCCCCCTACTAGAGCAAGCACCCTGAAAGACCAGGCTGTGTGAAACCTGGAGGCAGGCCTCTTGCATTCTGTTTGGACAAGCCCACATTTCTGCTTTGTATAATGTCAAGTAGTATGACTTCCCTGTCCCACCTGGGGATTCAAAACCTGTGGTGCACGGCAGGGGAGAAATACCAAGTCTGTAAAATCCTCCCAACTGGCTTGAAGTTCAGCTCCTTTCTAGGAGGCAATAGATTAGGAGATTTAGACTGTAGAGGAGGAAGAAATTTTTTTATAGTGAGGGTTGTAAGACACCAGCCCAGGTTGCCCAGAGAGGTGGTAGAAGACCCATCCCTGGAACCATTCCAGGTCAGAGTGGCCAGGGTTCTGAGCAACCTGCTGTAGTTGCAGATTTCCCTGCTTACTGCAGGATTGTTGGACTAGATGACCTTTAAAGGTCCCTTCCCAACCAAACCATTCTATTATTTTTCGGGTTTATGAAGCAGTGTGGTGGCAGCATCTCTGCAGGTGCCTCTTTGCTGGCCATCTGCAGTGTTATGCCTGATGTGTTTTTAGGTTTCCTATGTAGAGCTGCCCAAAAGCAGAGCCACAACTTCTTTATGAGTGTGCTAAAACACAGCAAAAGCTGCACAAGGACACTTGCTCTCTGGAAGTGACTGTGAGATGCCTGCCATGGGACAAAGGGGAATCCTGGGAGGTGTTGCTGGCTCTCCTGGGACAGCCACAGCAGTGCTGGGGGCCAGGACCAGAGCTTCTAGTGTGACTCAGCTGTAGAAATAGCTCGAACTGCTGGCTGGGTGGAAGCTCAGACTGTGCCTTCTTGCTGGGGCAAGAAGGAAACAAAGTGAACACTGACCTCATTAAAAAAAACCCAAGAAAAAGTACCAGACTATTTTTTCTAGCAAGTCTGAAACTCCAATGTGCAAGGCGCAACTTCAGCCTGGCATGTTGCCCAGCAATGTATTTGCAAGCCCTGAACTGGCAGGAGAGCCCTGCTCCTACAGATCATGCCTCCATGCAGGTGAACATACCAGCCAGGTAGCCTCCATACCATGGACATGCACCTGACTCCAGACCTCCAGCTTCTCCCATGACCCAAACATGAGCCCCATGCTTTGCTAAAATTGGGATGCTCTCTGCTCTGGCATGAGGTGCACTGGGGTTTCTGTTCCAGCCCTGATGGGGTTGGTGACTCACGATCCTGCTTTGAAAACCCTCACTTGATTAGCAGCAACAGGCAAGTCATGCTTCTCACTTGTCCTTTGTGCCTCCTTTACCATTTTATTGCCCAACCTGAGCCTTTTCTTTATTCCCTCCTCCTTCCCCCATTCCAAGTCCAGCAGAGCCCTTTTCCTTTTTCTTTCTGCCTTGGCTTTGCTTCAACAAATCTTGTTTACTCCCCCCCCACTCTCATTTGTTGACTCTTTCACATCATGCCATGGATCATTCCAGTCAAATCCCAGTTTTGCATCTTTCAGAAACTCTTCAAGGAAGAGGGAGCAAACTTCTACTTTGGTCCCACCTGCCCCAACCTCCCACACCATCTCCTCTGTGGCAGTGGTGCTGAAATGACTTGCTGCCTACTAGTCCTTCAAATTTTACTTGTGTGTAATCATATGACAAAATCAAGCTATCATGTGATTTGGGAAGAGGAATCAGGTGTTTCTCAAGTGAGTGTTGCACCACTACTTCATAAGCAGAGCTGCTGGTGCCCAGACAGTGCCCTGCTGCGTGGTTTTTTCTTTCAGCACAGCAGGAAAGGGAGTGGGATCCTAAAATGCTGCTTCAGAGAGGAAAAACTCAATGATTTAAACAGTAGGGAAAAAAAAAAAAAAGCAAATGCAGTGATGCATCTGAGGGCCTGGTGCACACTGAGACAGCATCAAGATCCAGCCTCCACTGTCCCCTCTCCCCAGGACCGAAAGGGTCAGACAGACCTGAAAAGCGTGGCTGCTAGCTCTGCAGAAGGATTTTCTTCTGAGCTGGCAGAGCTCAGACAGCTCGTGCTTCCCAAAGGACTGGATCAGAAGTGGTGAGATACAGGATCTGCAAACATGATATGGAGGAGCCAAGGCTGAATAAATCTGTGGGGAGAAGCAAGATGCTCATGTTACCACACGGGTTAACAAGCTGGTGTTTCAGGAGTCATTTTAAAAGCCTCACGCTACAAGCCATGTGTAGCTCTGCAGCAGAGAACTCAGATCATAGAACTGAAGTATGGTTTGGGTTGGAAGGGGCCTTTCAAGGCCATCCAGTCCAAATTCCCCTGCAGTGAGCAGGGACATGTGCAACTAGAGCAGGCTGTTCAGAGCCCCGGCCAACTTGGCCTGGAATGCTTCCAGGGATGTGTGCTGTAGAAGAGGAGAGAGATGCATTCCATAGCTAGGGAAGCTGAAGCAGCAGGAAGGCTGGAGCTCAAGGGTCAATAGACTCATCTCTCCCATGTCTCTCTCCTCTGGTGGGCCCCTCTAAAGCCAGAGCAGCTGTTGCCTGGCATGGGAGCAGGAGAGTGGGGCAGGGTATTGATGTTCCGTAATTAACAGAATTGTCCACGTTTCCTTGCTGGCATTGAAATGTATTCTTCACATAGTTGTGCTCTCGGCATTGCAACATGGTTGCTGCAGCTATTTTTACATACATTTTCCCCACCATTTTTAATTTTCCCTGTACATCTGCTCCTCACCTGATCTTTCTGGGTAGCCAGGAGTGAGGGTGGAGTAAGAAAAGGGAAAATGATGCAGTTTCCCATTTGAGCGACTGTCTGGAGGCTTTCCTAAAACATTAAGCACCCCCTGAAACTTTGATCTTTTTGGACACAGCCCAAAATGACATCACCTTAGATCGCTGCTCTCTTTGGACAGTGAAGGCCAAGCTGTGGCTGCTGGCAGAGGTAGCTGGCAGCAGGTATGGCAACTGGTGCAAACCTCCCTCCAGAGTCCCCTGGCCCCTCTGCTTCTCCCACTTTCTTCTTGCTATTCTCCATCAGCAGCTGCATGGAGGGGTGGAGGTGTGGGGGGGGGATTGGATGTGACCCATTTAATCTCACCTCCTTGCTCAGAGCGACTTTCCAATGTGCCAGCTTGCTCTTGGCAAAAGGAAGAGCTGTGCAATGAAGAGCCTTCCCATCTGTGAGCTGGGTTCCTGTAAGGTGGGAACAAGGCTTGTTAGGTGGGAGGTGCCACCTTGCAAAGCCGTTGAGCTGCTGCTCCTGGTGAAAAGCAACTCCAGGGTGAGGCTGCGCTGTGTCTTTCAGAGCAGAACAGGAAACCCAGATGGGCCTCCTCCCTCTGCCCTTCCCTCCTCTGTTCCTTTTGCTCATGAGGAATTTTCATTTCTTGGGAGAAAGTGGTATAGATATTTCTTCATGATGGCCTGTCGCTCATCCTGTCCAAACATTTCCCA
Organism: Todiramphus chloris collaris; assembly: GCA_025345505.1. NCBI lineage: Eukaryota > Metazoa > Chordata > Aves > Coraciiformes > Alcedinidae > Todiramphus > Todiramphus chloris. The sequence continues at coordinate 32,896,495 of JANVCC010000019.1, read as the reverse complement.
GGTAAACTTTTTTTTTGTTGTAAGTTGCGTTCAGACGTAGAATGAGATAATAGTTTGGGTTGGGAGGGACCTTTAAAGGTCATCTAGTCCAACAATCCTGAAGGGACATCTGCAACTAGAGCAGGTTGCTCAGAGACCCAGACAACCTCACCTGGGATGGTTCCAGGGATGTGGCTTCTACCACCTCTCTGGGCATCTTGTGCCAGGGTCTCACCACCTTCAGTGTAAAAAATTTGTTCCTCTCCTCTAGTCTAAATCTCCCCTCTTTTAGTTCAAAACCATCACTTCTTGTCCTGTTGCAACAGGCCCTGATAAAAAAAAAAAAAATCTGTCCCCATCTTATAGGCCCCTTCAAGTACACTAAGGCTGCAAGAAGCTCTGCAATAGGAGCTTTTCTCCAGGCTGAACAACCCCAACTCTCTCAGACTTTTTTCATAATTCATACTTTTTTCAGACTTCAAACTTAATTCAGAGCGAGTTGCAAACCTAGACAAAATGCTGAGTGGCTCGTTAGCATAAGCACCATCTTGGGTGAGCTCAGAGATGGGTGGACTTTTGCCCCCTACTCTGTCTTTTGGGACTCTTTAGTACTCCCTGTGGGCAGAAGACCAGTGTGCTCAGGTTGCATTCTTCCTTTGTCTTTTGAGAGCTGTGCACAAAGTCAGGTTTGTTCCCTTAAGACAAAAGGTCAAAGAAACTAATGTTTCTCAGCCACGGACCATATGTAGCATCTGTCAAACTTGTCTTTTCCCTTGCTTGTATTTCCAATACTGGCTTTGGGCTGGTTCACAAGCCAAAGCTTCAGTCTGGTTCTGAAGGACTTCATCAGGTTAACTTCTTGCTGCCTCATGGGGAGGGAATCAATCCCCATCGTCCAAGTGCTGTGTTGTGCAGACATCCCTATACTGGGTGTGTATAAAGACAGAAGAAGAAGCAGAGGAACTCTTTCCTTGCCCACATCATACCCCCAGGTGCCACTGAAGAAAGAGTCATGAGGCTCTGTTTGGGGAAAGACCAGGCAAATGAAGATATGGATGATGGGCAACCTACACCCAAGGTATGCCCACAGTCAGAAAAGCCTACCACGCATCTCAACATCATCCATAAAGAAGGGTTACAGTCATAGATGACTCCCTTTTGAAGGGGACAGAGGGTCCAATATGCTGGGTAGACCCTCCTCATAGGGAAGTATGCTGTCTCCCTGAAGCCCAGGTTAGGGATGTCACTAGGAAACTTCCTAGCTTGGTGCAGTCTTCAGACTATTACCTGTTACTGATCTTTCATGTAGGTGGAGAGGAAGTGGTGACTGGTAGGACAAGAACAATTAAAAGACACTTTAGGGCCTTGGGATGGGTGATGAGAGATTCTGGGGCACAGGTCATCTTTTCTTCTGTTCTTCAAGTTGCAGGTAGCAACACTGGAATGAACAATGAAATCCAGTCTATTAATACATGGCTCCGGGGGTGGTGTCACCACCACAAACCTGTGTTCAGTTTTGTTTGTTTGGGGTTTTTTTTTGACAATGGTATGGCCTACACGGCACCAGGTTTGCTGGCATCAAAGGGGAGACATCTTTCTCAAAGGGGGAAGAGGGTCTTCACTCAGGACATTGTGGGGCTGATCAACAGGTCTTTAAACTAGAGATGAAAGCAGAGGGGATAACAACATCAGGCTTGTCTGTGACAAGCTGTGGAAAGACACGCCAGGGTTAGTGGGATGGGAAGCTAGTAAGGACCTTCAGCCTGTTGCACTGAGGTATGCTGGGGCACAGCAGCACAGCCAAAGTCTCACAGAGATGGGCCAACGGCTCCTGAGGTAGTAGGAGACAACAGGAAAACACCTTAAGGGAATTAAGGGGTGCTTCTTTAAGAAGGTGACACAGCTGAAGTGCCTCTACACAAACATACAAAGCATGGGCAACAAACAGGAGGAGCTGGAAGCTACTATGCTGCTGGAAGGCTATGACATAGTGGCCATTATTGAAACTTGGTGAGTGAATCTATGACTGGAGTTTCGCTATTGATGGTTACAAGGAAGGAACAGGAATGGAAGGAGGGGTGGAATTGTTGCCCTCTATGTTAAGAAATGGATGGAGTGTGAAGAGATGTCCCTAAAGAATAGCCACAAGCAAGTCAAAAGCTTATGGGTAGGAATTAGAAATTAAGGCAAGAAGGGGAACCTTGTGGTTGGAGTCTACTAGGGGCTGCTCAATTATGGGAAGCCTACTGATGAAGCATTCTTACTCCAGCTACAGGAGGCATTGTGCTCATGGGCTCATCCTCCTGGGGGGCTTCAACCACCCTGACATCTGCTGGAAAAGTGTCACAGCAAACTGTATGCAATCCAGGAGGGTCGTGGAGTACCTTGAGGTTAGCTTAAGAAAGAAACACCCTTACCCAAGGGGATGCAATACTGCATCTGCTGGTCACCAGTGTAGGCAAGCTCCTCAGGGATGTCAAGATTGGAGGCAGCCTGGGCTGCAGTGATCATGCACTGGCAGAATTCACAGTACTAAGGGACACAAGTCAAAGAGCATCGTCAGGACCATGAATTTCAGGAAAGCAAAATTCCAGCTCCTCAAGGAGTTAGTCAACAGGACACCCTGGGAAATGGTCCTCGGGGCCAAGAGAGCAGAACAGAGCTGGCAAATCTTTAAGGACACCTTCCATAGAGCACATGATCTCTTAATCCCCAGGTGTAAGAAATCAAGAAAGGAAAGGAAGAGACCAGCTGAGTTGAGACCTGCTCGCCAAACTAACAGGCAAGAAGGAGCTGCACAGGCAGTGGAATCAGGGACAGGTATCTTGATCTTTGAAAAGTGGAGTCCCTCAAGGGTCAGTACTGGGACCAGTCTTGTTTAACATCTTTGTCAGCGCCATGGACAGTGGCATTGAGTGCACCCTCAGCAAGTTTGCCGGTGACACCAAGCTGTGTGGGGGCTGACACGCTGGGGGGAAGGGATGCCATCCAGAGGGACCTGGACAGGCTGGAGAGGTGGGCCCATGCCAACCTCATGAAGCTCAACAAGGCCAAACGCAAGGTCCTCCATCTGGGTCAGAGCAATCCCAAGCACCAATATAGGCTGGGCAGTGACTTGCTTGAGAGCAGCCATGAAGAAAAGGACTTGGGAGTGCTGGTGATGAGAAGCTCAACATGAGCCATCAGAGTGCTCTTGCAGCCCAGACAGCCCAATCATGTCCTGGGCTGCATCAAGAGAAGCGTGGCCAGCAGGTCGAGGGAGGTGATTTTCCCCCTCTACTCCACTCTCCTGAGGCCTCACCTGGAGCACTGTGTCCAGTTCTGGAGCCCCTGTTACAGGAGGGATATGGACGTGCTGGAACGTGTCCAGAGAAGGGCCACGAGGATGATCAGAGGGCTGGAGCACCTCTCCTATGAGGACAGACTGAGAGAGTTGGGGTTGTTCAGTCTGGAAAGGACAAGGCTCCTGGGAGACCTTAGTGTGGCCTTCCAGTATCTGAAGGGGGCTACAGGAAAGCTGGGGAGGGACTGTTTAGGCTGTGGGGCAGTGATAGGACTGGAGGGAATGGATTAAAGCTAGAGATAGGGCAATTCAGGTTGGACATTAGGAAGAATTTCTTTGCCATGAGGGTGGTGAGACACTGGGACAGGTTGCCCAGAGAGGTGGTGGAAGCCCCATCCTTGGAAGTTTTTAAGCCCAGGCTGGATGAGGCTCTGAGCAACCTGCTCTAGTGGGAGGTGTCCCTGCCCATGGCAGGGGGGTTGGAACTAGATGATCTTTAAGGTCCCTTCCAACCTGACAATTCCATGATTCTATGATCTTGGTAAGAGTGTAGGGATGCTGCCTGATTGTGTAGAGATGAGGTCAGGAAGGCCAGGGCACGGTTGGAACTGAACTTGGAAAGGGATGCAAAGAATAACAAGAAAGGTTTCTACAAGCACATCAACAAGAAAAGGAAGGTTAAAGAAAATGTACACACACACACCCCCCACTTCCCACTCCTGATGTGCAAGAATGGCAAGCTAGTACCATCAGACGTGGAGAAGGCTGTGGTTCTCAACTTTGTTTCCTTAGTCTTCACTGGTAACCCCTCTCTCCACACTTTCCAAGTTAAAAGGCCACCAGGTGGGGACCAGGGGCACAAAGACCCTCCCAGTGTAAGTGAAGATGAAGTTCATGACCACCTGTGAAACCTGAAGATGCACAAGTCTATAGGGCCGGATGAGATGCATCCCAGAGTCCTGGGGGAGTTGTGGTTGTTCAGCCTGAAGAAGAAATGGTTCTGGACAGACCTTATAGCAGCCTTCCAGTACCTGAAGAGAGCCTACAAGAAAGCTGGAGAGGCGTTCTTTACAAGGGCATGTAGTGATAGGATGAGGGACAATGGTTTTAAAATAAAGAAGGGTAGATTTATATTGGACATTAGGAAGAAATTCTGTACTATGAGGGTAGTAGAACACTGGAACAGGTTGCCCAGGGAGGTGGTAGAGGCTCCATCCCTGGAGATATTCAAGGTCAGGCTTGATGAGGCTCTGAGCAAAATGATTTAGTTGAGGATGTCCCTGCTTACTCCAGGGGGGTTGGTCTAGATGACCTTTACAGGTCATCCTGGGTCATTCCAACCCTGGAATTCCATCCTGGGTCATTCCACCCCAAGGCCTTCTATGTTTCTATGAGAGTAGCGTGTTTCTAAACTCAAGGAAAGAATTTGGAAAGCACTGAGCATTGGCTTGACCCTGGTTCCACCCTGGCTGCTGCATGGCTGGTGGGGCTGGACTTGGCTCTGCACAGAACCACTGCTGAGGATCCCTATGTCTGAAAGAGCATGGAGAGCTTGCTGTATGGCCTTAATCTTTCCAATATACATCAAGCTGTCATGGTAGTGGGTTGACCATGCCCGGTTTCATGGAGGGTGGGCACGGTCTGTAGGTGTCCTTCAACATGGCATTTCTATTGGTAGTAAACCATGCTGACAATGCAATGTCTAGAGCAGGAAAGAGAAAAGGGGAAACCCTGCCTGTTTGAAAGAAAGGAAGAGTTTTGCTGGGTTTTATTTTATCAGAAATTATTAATATTCCTCTGAGGCTCTTCCTCCCTGCCTTGATCTTCACTTAGCCTGTCTTTAACGCACTCTTTGTATATCTGCTCTCCACATCAGAGCTATAACAACCAGACAAGTGAAATAGCAGGTGGGAGGAGGAGGATGAAGAGGTATGAGCACAGATGCCATTTCAGCGTGCGATGGGTGGCTGGCTCCACTGGAGAGGACCAGCTGGCAAGTAGCCCTGGAAAGCTGGCAAAGAGCTTGCCACAAGGTGTGTTGTGCCGTAAACCAGCAGGCAGGGAGGGAGCTGGGGGAATGGCAGGCATTTCTGTGTGTTCCAGTTGACATCTGGTGCAGGGAAAGAGTAGGACGGGAGGAGGGGAAAAAAGGCAGCTCGATTTCCCAGAGTTAGCTGACAGATTTTTCTTCTCCACCAGCTCCTAGCATTCGAAGTCATGAGGCAGCCCATCCTTCACCTGAAACCATGAGATCTTTCTACACCATAAAAACATCCTAATCTTCTCAGAAAAAAAAAAAAAAAAAAAAAAGCAATAGTAAATAGCTGGCACTCACTGGTCATGTTTTCCAGCAGGAGGACCAGAAGTACTGAGCTGAGGGTAAGAGTTGATGGCCTCCCAGTATGCCTGTGGGGACCAAACTCCTGCTGACAAGATGATGCCTGTGAGCTGGGGAGGCAACACAGATTTCAGGCAGTTTGTTGCATCAGTGTCCAGATTCTCCACATTTTCTTTGGATTTCTTGGGTTTGATAGCCCCAACCAAAAAGTCTGACATAACTGAACTCTGAAGTCATGTACAGATGTAGTCCAGGGTGGGTTCAGCTTGAGAAATGGGGTCTTCTGCTTTAGTAACACCAACACAGGTTCTGACTGGGCTGTGGGCTTTTTTTTTGTTTTGTTTTGTTTTTTTTTTTTAATTAAAATTTCTGTTTGTTTCCAATGAAAGATAAAGAGGATTGAGGTCTTCATGTGTTTGGGCTCACCTACCCTGTTGTATTTTGCTTGTTATCAGTAAACACTGTACTTGATCAACTGTTCCTGCCTGCTACTACTTTCTTCTCTTCTGAAGTTTTTAGCATCTATCCGCTCAGCCAAAATCTGTCAGCAGAAGTTGAAGTGCACTTCTGGACCTGTCAGCCCACCTGAAACATCCTAGCCATCCCAGCTGACCTTCACTATAGGCTTACCAGAGTAGACAAACCTCTTTCTCTTGATGACAGGGCATCTATCTTTACAGGCCACATGTGCTCACCTTAAAATTATTAGGAAATAAAAAAAAACATGCTGACCACTGTGAGAAGAGGATTTTCTTGGTGATTCCAGGAACAGTCCAATATTGCAACATTCTCCATGTGGAAAAGGCATCAATGATCAAATTTGTGCCCCCAGCACAGGGTTGTTAAGTACCTGTTGTCATGGTTTCCTACTCCCTGCCAGCAGGGACAAGGCAAGAGGGCTCTCAACCTTCATGTGCAATCTGGTGTTCCACCTGCACCTAAAACTTTGTTGATGTTATAGCTGTTTTTCTATGGGTTTTCTTGATTTTTCATCTCCTTCAACATGTGCAGTGTTTTAGCAGGTGCATGTGTGTTTTACAGACTATCTTGGTACACAGAACTGAGCTGCAAACAATAGAACAGATCCATTATGCAGCTATACCACAGGAGTATAAAGCAGCTTTTGAGAGGAGAGTCACTAAGAAGATCTTGGTGATAAACCCATTTTTCAAAATGATTTGCAGCTGCCTGTAAGAAAATCAGCATTAGCCTTAAGTTCCTCACTGATTTCCAGGCTGAAATACCACGAGCAAAGATTTGGTCCAAGAGACCGTGATGTTTATAGTTCTTGGCTAAAAAACAAGCCTATTTGGTCATTCGTTAACCATAAAGAAGCAAACAAAATAGAAGATTGTTCACTCAAGAAGTGGTTCATGCTCACCAAGTTGAAACAAATGTCTTAATTTCATTTTGTGAAGTAATTTTCTAAGTCATGATACGCTAGCAGATGTTTTTTCCGTAGCCCAGGTAACGGGCTTTTATGGCTTTTCCATAAAACCCCATCTGATCATCTGGGAATCTCGTGAAGAGATGACAGTTGAGTGAAATATGCTTCCCCAAAACCTTTTTCAAGTCTTACCTTGGTTAGACACCATTGCTGGAGACAAGAAATTAGTTCGTCAGAGTTTTAAGAACCCCTGCAAATACATGAGCTTGTGGGATAACAAGTAATTCAGTTTAATGTGGTTGTACCCACCAGAGCTACCTCTTGCTATTCTTGTCAGACCTTTGGGATGATGCAGGAGAAGATTTGGGTTTTGTTAATCTGCACGTAACTCATGCACTAAGTAAGGTCTTAGAGAATCAAAGCACTTGAGCACGTTCATTGACCCAAGTCTTACTAGTCAAAATATGTAAGGCTGTGCTTAATGTCAAGGTGGGCTCCAAGAAACATTTATTTCTAAGACATCTGATGAGGGACCTTTGGAAACCCAGAGTCCTTGTCTGCATGGAGGCCAATGCAGCCCTCTTGGTTCCGGTGGGATCACAGGCATCCTTAAAGGGAACCTTGTGCTCAAGTGCTGTGTTGGATCAGGTCCCAGAAAAATGCAGAAGAATGAAAATTTTTGGTACTGAAGACCTGTCGCAGTAGCTTTTAGAGTGAAGATGGGTGCACTGTGCAATGTGTGTTGTATGAAGCTCATGGATATGGTAAGGAAAATGTTAGTTCTTGCAGGCCAGGCACCTGTGTCACCTAAAGGATAGTAGCCTTGCCACAGGCAGTCTGTTGAATACTGATTGTGTAACAGCAGAACCTTCTTGTAGATTGTACATATCTGTCTTCTCAGAAGATGAAGTGTGGATAGCTTTTGATGGAGAAAAGCAGAAAAGAAAGGGTGGATTCAGCACTAGCAGCATTTCACTGTAAATTTTAATTTACTTGATTCTGAGAAACTACCAATGTTTTAATGTTTGTCTAAAGTCTGTAAAAGACAGTGCTTGTGCCTGAGGGGTTTGCAGGATTCCTGTCTTTTTTTTTGTAACAGAGATAAGTTAACACATAAGATGGTGTCTAACTATCTCAAGTTTGTACTGATACGAAAAGCAGATGAAAACACATTGTAATTTCTTCCTGACATTTGTGGTAATGAGTCACCTAAGAAACACACCAGCCCTGTGTCAGTTAACTCTTCACGGGCATCCATGTACTGGTAGCTGCTGGGAGCCAGCCAGGATGGGTTCAATCTGATGACGTGGGGAGGGAATACAGAACACAAGTGGTGAGGTTCAGGCTCCTCACTGAGGACCCTCTTCAGCACAGCTTGGCTCTGGCTGGGCATCCCCAGTGCCTTCAGTCCCACTGACTGTGACCATCAAGTTGCCTGTCCCCACATTCCCTCATGCCCAGCAGACTGAAATGGGGTGCTGATGATTCTGTAAGGGTAACGGAGATCTATTTTGGGGAAGCAGGTCAGATCTGAGCGTGAGCACGTTGGTTCCTGGCATGTGTCTGCCACGGCAGAGTCCGCGGATGGGCTGACATTTCAGTGCATCCTGTTTACACCACAGCCCAGACAGTGGCAGGAGTATTTTTAAACAAAAATGCAGATTACATTGTAATCACCCCATGCTGAGGAAACAAACATTTTTGCCACAAGGCAAAACCCAAGCGCTCAGGATTCTGGATCCCTTTCCCTTAAGCTATCCGCAAAACATCAACTCTGACTTTTTCCCTCCTCTTCCACTGATTTCCTCATGGCAGTCCTGTGATGCATCCAATGGAGAAATGTTTGCCATAGGTAACAGTTTCACATATTTACATTCAATAGCATGCCAGGAGTTTGATTGCTGAGCATTCCTTGTTTTGAAATGTCAGGCGCGTCTGTCCAAATCAACTGACTGCTGCTCACACTGCTTGCAATGCCTGTATTTTTGACAACATCTTTATGCCAAAAGAGAAAAAAAAAAAAAAAACCAAACAAAAAAAACACCACCACAACAAAGCAGGCTAAAAATTACCATGGTTGCTAAAAATACTGTGGCCAGGAATAGAGAATTCACTGCACTGTTTTGCAGACTCATGTGTGCCTTTGGTTTATTACAGGATTAGAGCTGCCAAACTATGCTGAAGGCTGCAGTTGAGTTCCCATTATAAGTCTGCTTTTTGGCTTCTCCCCAAAACCATGGCAGACCACATAGATGCTGCAGAAGCTGTAGGTAGACAGCCTTTAGGATGAAGGGGTGGGTGTGTGAGAGTTGCTTTGCTTTCTACAGCTACATTAAAGATCTAGTTTCAGATGTCCCTGCTCACTGCAGGGTGGGGTTGGACTAAAAGAACTGTAAAGGTCACTTCCAACCCAAAACATTCTATGAAATTTTGATGTGGGGTGCCTAGAGCAGATGGGCTATTGTTCTTGTCTTCCAGGTAGCAAAAGGACTAGGGACCAACTGCTGCTGGCCACCTTAGCTGGGAGGAGCTTTTTGTCACTGGAACAAAGGATGGATTTTGCCCATCCCACATTATACCCCACGCTGTGCAGAACCATGCTGGAAGAAAAACTTGTCTGAAAATTGGGCTTTGTCCTACCAAAGTATTTTGTCCTACCTTGATCTTTCAAACACTAGTGAAGAGGACTGAGGCAGGTGGGGTTGAAAGACCCTTTTGTAGAAGACACTTAAGTGGGTATAGAAGTCAATGACAGCATTAGCAGTTAATCAAAAGCATGGAGAAAGAAACCAACTCAACCCATTGCTTTCTTTTCATGTGACAGAAAGCTGAAGGAGTAAAAGTTTCAGGATGACTTCCAAGTGAAAATCCCCTCAGGGTACTGTATTGGGCTGAGGCTGCCTCATCATCCTTCCTGCATTCCCCCCCCCCCCCTTTTTTTTTAAATGTGATTTTATTCTTCAACATGCGGAATATGTTATTTTGCAAGAGTTTAATCTATAAAAAGCAACAAGTACACTGAAGCCTGGGGAACAGCTCTGACACTTCAAGTTATCAAACTCCATTTTGCAGAGCATGTACTGGGAAGAGAAGCAGCAATACCTGAGGGGACTAACCCAGATAATTTGAATAGCACTCTCTCTTTTGCTATGAAAAATGAAAAATATCTGATACAGGCCATTACTGTAATGGGCTGAGTGGGCAGACACGTGCTATCAGCCTTCCAAGTGCTAAAACTGCACAAAGAGGCCAGCTCATCACCCTTGCTAGCATTGTCGTGCCTCTTGGTCGGGCTACATCTGCAATGCACGAAGGGTTCGAAACACCTTGCAGCTGGCAGTAACAATAATAAGGCTAATAAATAGCCTGGCCACTTGCAAAATGATCATGTGTTCCAAAATAGTCCTTATTAATAGCACAGGGATGGCAGTGGCCATCTGGGGCCTCAACGATGCAAATGACTACAGGAATTAGTGCAGGCTCTGCTTTGCTCTTGGCTGGTGGGGAGCTGTGGCTGCTGCTGGTTTTGTCCTAGGTCAAATGGGTGCTCCAATTGGGGAATGTTTCCTTGGTGAAATCTATTTCTAGTCAAAACATCTATTTGTTGCTCTGTGTATTTCATAACATGCATGAAGGAGAACATTGACCTCTTGAGTAACATGGCTGACTCCAGGAGACTTACCCCTTAATGAACTTGGTCTGCTTTATTTCTTCATGGCATTTTGGTACTAATTAAAACCACCCCATGCA